>JAJPUD010001113.1:241717-269217 GCA_023553655.1 Myrmecobius fasciatus | reverse complement strand
AAAACTTATAGATGTTCCACAATTACCCAAACCCTCCCCTTCCTCCATTAGAGAATGCTCTACCCTTTGTTTCAGGGTCTGACTAAGGCAGATTTGGGGCTCCAAACTTTGTGCCTTTGCAAAGGGCCAATTCAACATGTAAAGACCAAACCTGCTTCAATGACTTCTACTTGCCTGTAGTGGGAGGGGGAATGGGTTAAGGAGATAGGAAAGGAGAGAACTTTGGGGAAGTGGGGAGAAACGCAAACAGGGCACATCTGGATCCCTTATTCTAGTCTCTATTACCTCCCTTTTACAGGCCTAATTGTCCTCTGACAAACAGATCTAGCAACTGCCTCCATCACTGTATTGTCTCGACAGCACTCTAAAGGGAAAAAAGCAAAGCTTCAAAAAAATTATCCAGGTCAAAAGTACAGGTGCTTAAAATATGTTTGCAATATTATGATTTTTGCAGTAATTACTAGTATGAAGTGGCTGAAAATATATTGTTTCAATTTGTGTTGAGAACAATTGCACCAAGAGAGCAGCAGGGCTTATGTCTGCCATTAGAATACGGAATTCCTTAATCCTATATGGGGCATCTGGTTCCCTGCAGCAGATTATGAATACACATGTTTGGCGGACTTTGGCAGTAAATTTGAGTGCTGTATGTCTGTGACAGTGCAACCTAATGTGTTGGATTTATGGAATATGAAGTAAATGCAGTATTAAGAAACTAATCTACATTTCTAAAGCTATAATTTTCAAGAAAAAACAACAATAAAATCTCATGGAAACTGAAATCCATTGGCTCCACAAGATCTGTCGATTAATAATCAGTTCCTCAGCTTGCCTCAGTAAGTAGAACAAAAGCCTGGTAAACTTTCCTATTCCAATGTAAAATACTCTTTACTGGCATTGACTACCAGTGGAATATGCCGTGCTGGCAAGACCATGGAACGTTGAATATACAAGCTTGGCCCCTTAGATGATAAGTCATAAAGATGTTATTGGAAAGAAGCAGTGGAATTTAAGGTTAGGATCAAAGTGGTTTTCATGTTGCATCATTCAGCAGAGCTTGATAACTCTGAGATAACAGCCAGGGAGGACCAATATCAGCTGCCAAGTTTAGAGACTAGGAACTCTGGCAGCTCAGAAATCTGAATGGTGCCTGGTGATGTGAGATGTTTTTACCTTGGGCAACAAAAGTCTGGAATATTAAGAAGTTAAGCCTAAGGAAGCTCAGAGAATGGGTTCTCTTACACCTCAAAGATATCACATAATACTTAAAAAATAAAATCAGAAATGCTTGGATCCTTGACTTTTTCACTGGGTCTTAAAATTAGAAAAAAAACTACAAGTTGAGGTCTGGTGGGCTTCAAGAATCAGGGCCTACCATTCCTAAACTACACCTGTTTTATTGTTACAATCAGCCATTGGTCTCTTATTAATCAGCTTTCTACAATTTGGGGATTTATATTTGGGCCTATTCTGACCCCCCCCCCCCAGTAATGGCCACAAAGAATATTTCAAGGCTTCAACTCACTCCAATGTATGAAATACCAAAAAGAGGGTCAAATTATGATAATTTGTTGCTACTACCATCACTGTTTTTATGGTATCTCCCCTCATTAGAAAGCCTCAAAGGCAGGAATTGTTTTTGCCTTTCTTTGTATGCCTGCTTTAAGAAATGACTGTAGATTTGATTTCACTTTAGAATTTAAAAATTCAATTCAGATTGAGTTTAAGTTAAACCATAAATTTAGACCATGAACAAACTTAATATCACCTTTATTTTTGTTTGCTTTTTTATTTTCTATGACGTCTTTCATGAGCTAATGACCACCTGTGTAGAATCATGTACTACCGAACTTAGGGAAATTTAGAGATTAATAGTCCCCAGAGTTCAACCAAGGGCCCAATCTCTATGAAAACTAATCCAATAAGTTGTTTACAAAATCAGCCATGGAGTTAAGTAAACTGTCTCCATACTTCCTTTTCACTGTCCTTCACCCCCTCAACAAATTATAAATGCTTTAAGATCCCAAAGTGTAGCCCAAGGAGTATAGGTAACAAATAGTACTATGCTTCTGTCACGGTTGGTGCCCTAAAGCCTCTAGAAAATGAGAAAAATTGACAAAATATCATAAATGTGTGTTGGAGGGGATACCATTCCTGCTTAAGATCTACATAAAAGGCATAAAAAGGGGAAACTAGGAATCCATCTGTATTCCTGTCTTCCCCCCAAACTTGTAGCATTTTCCATTTCTAGCTCTTCTATGGCTTAATAAAAGACTGTAGACTTATAGCCTATAAAGAATATTATTTAATATATCTCATTTATTTATTTTTTGCTGAGACAATTGGGGTTAAGTGACTTGCCCAGGGTCACACAGCTATGATACATTAAGTGTCTGAGACCAGATTTGAACTCAGGTCCTCCTGACTTCAGGGCTGGTGCTCTATCCACTGAGCCTCCTAACTGCCCCATACATCTCATTCATTACATAAATTTTGTGGATGGATTCTTCTGAATCCATGTAAGTCAATTGTACCCATATGATTAGCTAGTTCATACTAAAGTGTTAAAGGCAAATAATGATCAAAGGAAACCTCAAAGGTAATACTTGCATATTCACAGGGGATTAAAATAGAAGGAATTTGGCAAGTAGAAAGTAATGATATTCCAGAGCTAGTAGTTGATTTTATGAAATAGTGAGTCATGTGACCTTGGAAGGTAACTTCTGACTATAAGAGCCTGATTCTATTATTACTAATATGCCATTTTCAAAAAAAGAATGAGAACAAGGGTACATATTGGTAGGGAACTGATGAAAGGACCTGCTACTTAACAGGAATATAATCCTGATAAATAATCTACCTTTTCTGGATTTCAATCTTCTCATTGACTTAGCATGTTTTTCAACTCCATAAATGGTTCTAATCTGGAAAGAGTAGTTGACATGCTCAATATCAGGGTCCAGATTCAAAAGAAGATCAGACTGAGCATTGATCTGAATCTAATAAGATACAATTCAATACAAATCAATGTAAAGTTATATGCTTGTGTTAAAAAAAAAAACTTAAGTATAAGATATGAAAGGTCTGACTAAACTATAGTTGTTCTGAAAAAAATCTGGCTATTTTAATGATATGTAAGCTCAAAATGAGTCAACAATATGATGTGGCAACAGCGAAAACAGATGAAATATTTGATTACATTAAGAAAAGCACAGTTCCCAGGAATGTAAGATCCACAGTCATGCTCATTCTACCTTGAAAACTAATCCAATAAGTTGTTTATAAAATCAGCCATGGAGTTAAGTCAAACTATCTCCATACTTCCTTTTCACTGTCCTTCACCCCCTCAATAAATTATAAATGCTTTAAGATCCCAAAGTGTAGCCCAAGGAGTATAGGTAACATAGTACTATGCTTCTGTCACGGTTGGTACCCTAAAGCCTCTATATGAAGATATATATGGAGCATTGTGTTCAGTTCTGATGGCTCCATTTTAAGGGAAGAGGAAGCAGAGAACAAGCAATTATTAAGCATCTACCATGTACCAGATATTATGCTAACCTATTTATAAGTACTTCACTTGATTCCTCACAATAGTCCTGAGAAGTAAGTTCTATTATGATCCCCATTTTATAGTTGAAGAAAGTCAAGCAGATAGAGATTAAATTTCTTGTCCAGGGTCATATAAGTGAAATCAAGTCTTCTTTCCTGAAGATTTCATTCTGCAGATTGAAGGTTTTTGGAATTGTAAAAGTTGTAAAGTTTTTTGTGACCAAGAAGTAATTGTCATGTCAGACATTGTGTCATAAACTTTGCATTTCACTCAATGCACAGTTCTCTGTACATTTCTACATACAGCAGGTATTTAATAAATATTTGCTGCATGAATAAATGAATGAATAAATTGAAAACCGCTAATCCAAGTGAAATCTAAACTACACACCTCCATGTGTCACCCTTGAGGCAATAAAACATTTCATTTTATGCTTAAAACTTCACTTGCCTAAGAAAATTAAATAAAGAATATGCTTAATTTCTAACTGCAGATTGTTAGTTGATTGACTCCCTGCTATAATCAGATATCAGATAAGGTTATATAAATGCTGGGGGTTTTGCAGATCCCAAGTTCTTGGGTTTTTACTGTATAAGAGAAATAGATGACTATAGTTGCATAGTATTTCCATTTAAATAAATTCAACTGAAAAAACATCAAATAAATAAATGATTTTGTCATCTTAGTATACTTTATAGACCACCTGAACAGAAAGAGGAAAACCTTGTGCTAGGAACCAAGGATATGAAGATTATTTTTTAATTTCCTGGCTAATATATCCTTCTGGAAATATGTCATGGAATAAATAAATGTAAGATTATTTGAGAAAGGAGAAAGAGGATCAGGAAAGTTTTGTGTGAGAGTTGGCACCTGCTCTGAACCTCTTTGGGAACTAGGTTTCTAAGATGTTCTATGGCATGCTTATACTTGAGAATCAAGAAATAATAACAAAAAAAACCCAACAAAATAATAGTAACTGATATAAAACTCTCTTCATTTTTGAAAAGCAATACATAATATTTCCCTTGAAATTAAATCCTCAAATTGAAACATTCCAGTCTTGACAATTTTCTTGAGGGGAAGTGGTAAGGCTAAAGAAGAGAAAATGATGAGCAAATTAATGTTTGTAATAAGTAGAAGAGTACATATACAATATTATTCATCTGCTTCCATATTCTTTGTATTTATGGTTCATGTCAAGATGATTGCCAAAAAATATCTTAACCAAAATATTTGAGTTACATAGAGTATAATGCCATCTTGAAATTTCATCATGGAATCCTGCTTTGAGAACATGTTCCCTGAGTATTTATGGTAACTAAAATCCCTTGGATAGAGCCAAGACTCAGCTCTGTTATATTTAATAATATTTCATATTATAAGTTCAATTTTAGGGAGATTATAATATAGATATGCCTATATACATTATTATAACTATAATAATCAATCAATCAATCAACATTTATTAAGTATTTACCATGTGCCTGATACTGTTGCTCAGAATACAAAAAGAGGCAAAAGATAGTCCCTGCCCACAAAGACCTGATAATAATGAGGGAGAAAACATCTAAACAAATATGTGCAAAGTAAGATATATAAATATATAGAATAAATAGGAAAAAACTGAAAATTCTTCAAGTGCCAATGCCTCAGTGTATCCCTAATGTTGTCAGTACTGATACATTCTCTATCAAATACAGAAAATAATCTCATCATGTCTAATGTGATATAGGATTTTCTTTGACTACCATTTCATAGATACCAAGATATATCTTGCTATATTATCCCCTTACTCTTGTTACAAGATTGATCCACCTCCTTTGGTTATAAATGTCCTCAATTAGGCCTTTCACATGGTTTGGTTAATAATACACTATTGTCTGCTCATAGTCACTATATGTTCTTCCACTCTCCTAAAAGGGAGAGAGAAACAGTAGGGGAAACGGAGGGAGAGAAGGAGGAGAAAGGGAGGGCATTAGAATTACTAAAAACACTATATTGTTTCCCAAATGGAATTCAATGTTTTCTTTTCCTGTTCATGCTAGGACCAATTTGTTGTCCATCTACAGTAGGTGGAAGCTGTATACTAATAAACTAACTCAATGGTCTGTCGGTCTATCAGTATATCATAATTTGGAGAAAATATATTATTTATCTGCTTTACTTTTCTAGATGGAGGACTAAGGCAAACTCTTTTTAAATAAAGGTGAAAATGAAATAACTGTGAAGGACATTGAAGAGTCCCTGGAGTGTTCCAGAACTCAATGTAATCAACAAAATTTAATCTATGAAAAGAAGCATCTAGAAAATTTCACTATTGATAGTTAATCCCTCTTCCATTTGTATTCTAAATAGGACGTCTTCAATGTAAACACTTAAGTAAATATGTCTCTTAATTTTCTGCTTACTTGATATTGATAACTTAGAGGATTGATGAATAAATAATCTCCATGATTATATCTGTCATTGAGTTGTTTGGTTTTTAATATGTGTTAAATACACACTTATAATATAGTATACATAGTAAAATGTATAGTAAATATTAATTTTATGAGGGGATCCTTTAACATTACATTCTATTCCACTGAATATTTTTTAAATCAGCAAACAATAGGCGCAGCTGAATTGTATATTCTCTATATCTCTCTAACAGTTATGTGACAATGAAGAAGTTATCTGTTATAAAATGTGATCAGCTTGCCTTCTCCCTTATCTTTTTTGTCAAGGATGCCATAAATATATACATAGACCATTTTCATAAAGCTTTTGGTATTGAGAAAGTAGGTATGTGATTCAGAAGTTATTAACATCTTCTCAATGACTTTTTCTTGGCAAAAGTACTATCCATGATCTTTCCCATGTTTTAGGAATATTCCACTCTTTAAAAATATCATGAAAGAGTTAATCCCTGAGTGACTTTTAAAGTGCATCATTTAAAACATGCATTTCCTTGTTTATCCAGATCCAGCTGTAATTTCTAACTTCACCATCAGGATATTTGAAATCTTCATAAGAATGCAGCTTAATGATAATAGCAGCAGCAAATCATCTATTTACATGACATTTTAAGGTTTATAAAGCCTTCTACAAATATTATCTCATTAGATCTTTTCAAAGATCCATAATTGCTATTATCATATCCAGACCATGTTTCACATACCATCAAGGCTGCAAATCCCCTTTTGAATAAATAAGTTATGGGATATGAATATAATAGAATATTATTGTTCTATAAGAAATGATGATCAGCAGTATGATTTCAGAAAGGCCTGGAGAGACTTGCATGAACTGCTTCTAAGTGAAGTGAGTAGAACCAAGAGAAAACAAGAAGATTGTACAATGATCAATTCTGATGGACGTGGGCCTTTTCAACAATGAGGTGATTCAGGCCAGTTCCAATGGTCTTGTGATGAAGAGAGCCATCTACACTCAGAGAGAGAAATGTGGGGACTGAGTATGCATCACAACAAAGTATTTTCACTCTTTTTGTTGTTGTTTGCTTTCATTTTGTTTTCTTTCTCATTTTTTTCCATTTTGATCTGATTTTTTGTGTGCAGCAAGATAATTGTGGAAACACATATAGAAGAATTGCATGTGTTTAACCTATATTGGATTACTTGCCATATAGGGGAGGTAATGAGAGGAAGAGAGAGAGAAAAAATTTGGAACACAAGGTTTTGCAAGGATGAATGTTGAAAACTATATATATATATATATATATATATATATGTTTGAAAATAAAAAGCTTTTAAAATTTTAATAGTTATTCCTTTTGAACAAAATATTGTTTTCCCTCCAAATTTTGACTTTCTGGACTTATTTTGGTATCCCTGGATAAAGGATGCACAGTTCATTATCAGCAGGCCTCCTCAAATACTCTCCAATTTAACAGAACCTACAACAGTCTGGGTACCATTAACATAATCTTGGAGAAATGGTAAAAACAAGTGGTTACTTCTATGCCATGATGAAACCTTGGAGTAAGATATTAGTATAGGAACAAACCTCAGTACTTCAATGGCTCTATGACCACTGTGATGTTGATATTCTTTCCAACATTGCAAATGTCAACTCATCTCTTGCACATTCTCCATATCCAATCGGTGAACAAATGATCCAGCTTTGTTCTCTTTTTTGGGTGAAGCATTGGGGGTTAAGTGACTTTCCCAAAGTCACACAGCTAGGAAGTGTTAAGTGTCCACCAGTGCTCTATCCACGGTACCATCTAGCCGCCCCCTCTTCAACAGCTCTTAAACACATGTGCTTTTCTCTACTCACCTAGTCACAACTCTGGTCCAGGTCTTCATCACCTCTCCACTAGGATATTGCAATTGCCTTTCAATTTGCTTCCATTCTCCATTCAGCTCCCAAAGTAACTCTCCCATAATGCAGACCTGACCATGTTCCCCACTTCCATTCAGTGGCCCCCTTTTACTTTCAATATCAAATATAAGATTTGGCATTTACATCCATCCCCAGGCTGACCCTTTCTTACCTTTTCAGACATTTTATTCTACTTATTTCCATATTCTTTACAATCCACTCCACCAGCTACTATTCTTTGCACATGACACTCCATCTCCCATCTTTATGGCTTTGTACAGACTGTTCCTTCCAACATGAAATGCTCTTCCTCCCGATCTTCAATTCTTAGAATGCCTGGTTTTCTTTGAGACTCAGGATGCTCCCTCCTACAAGAAATCTTTTATGATCCCTCCCCTCAATTGCCAATGGTATCTCCTATATCTTATAAATTTATTATATAAGTCTTGGCTTATTTTCCTCCATTAGAATGTAAGATTTTTGTGAACAGACACTATTTTTGTTTTTTGTTTTTTCCCACAATAGTTAATACAAAGGCTTGGCACATAATAAGTGCCCAACAAATGCCAACTGATTGATTTTATGTGACTCTTGTCCATGCCATCCTACAAAACCTCCCAAGAGGATTCACCCATCCACATGCTGATCTTTTGACACATAACCTTCACATGTGTGGGAAGTGGCACATCTTTTCAGTGATATGCTTTATACCACTTTTCTTCCACAACCTTAATTAGGAATATGTTGTAGACATATGTAGAGAATTTTTTCGTACCAGACCTGTGATTTCCTATAACAATGCAGATTTCCCACTTGCTCTGTAATTTATAATCTCAGAGAATTATCTTAATCACACAATCTTTGTCAGAGACAGGGCTTAAACCCATGTTTTCCTGATTCTTATTTTGGTCATCTATCAATTCTGATAGATTACATCTCACAGAAAAATGTAATGGATAAAAATGCCATGAAACAAAAGAAAATCTCATGAAATAGAAATGGTATTGTCCCTATTTTACGAGGCAAACTGAGGCACAAAGTCATTAAATGGTGCTCCACATCCATCATTCAACACACCTCCCCCCCCAATACAACACAACACGATACACACACACACACACACACAGAGTGCATATGTGGTTAAATTCCTTTCTGTCTTTAGGGGAAAGAATAATTAGGGATAAGCAACATTCTTGACTCCAAAAGACAAGCATGTTACAAATCTTTTATTTCAACGCATGTCTCTTCCAAGCTCATATTGTTATTTTTGGTCACCTCCCTAAACTAGGAAATGTTCATTTTCTTAACCTCTATTTTTTTTGCATTATAAATCAAAATATTTTAACTGAAAAAAAAAGAGGTAACTAATCTAAAACACTGGTCCTAAAGGTCTCTAGGAGGAATTGTTAGTTTTTCTACATTCTGAAAACTTACAACTTGAAAACAATAGCAAATATATATTTGTATATGTGTATCCATCTATATATATATGTATATATTTATGTGTATATCTGTATGTGTATATATACACATACACGTGCACACACACACACAGAATCACACATATAGTTCTACCAGATGGGTTTCCTCAATTCATCCAACTCTAATAAAACCCTCAAAGTAAAGTCAGAATATCCACATTTATCCTGCAAAAACATGTTTCCTTTTTCATAAACTTCTTTTACAAAAATGATCCTAACCCTGCCAGATTGGTCGCCAGTGACACATGGAATAAGAATGATCATCATTAATCCTCCCCGCAATAGTAAGTCTAACTTCATAATTCAACTCCAGAGCTGACAGTTGTATAGCGACAGATACATTTTTTACCTAAATTGCAGTAACAGGATTACATTGTTTTTTACCAGTTACAATAATAGTGTTGTGAAATCTATGGATTGGGAGAGAGAGAGGGATGGGGGGAGAGAGAGAGAAAAAGAGACAGAGAGAGAGAGAAAAAAAGAAAGAGAGGAGAGAAAGAGAGAATGAGAGAATGAGAAAGAGAGAGAAATAGAGAGACAGAGAGAGAGGGAGGGGGGAGAGAGAGAGAGAGAGAGAGAGAGAGAGAGAGAGAGAGAAAGAGAGAGAGGAGAAAGAGAGAGAAATAGAAAGAGAGGGACAGAGAGAGGGAGGGTGGAAGAGAGAGAGAGGAGAAAAAGAGGAGAAAGAGAGAGAGAGAGAATGAGAAAGAGAGAGAAATAGAGAGAGGGGAGAGAGAGAGGGGGGAAGAGAGAGAATAGAGAGAGACAGAGAGGGAGGGGGGAAGAGAGAGAGAGAGGAGAAAAAGAGAGGAGAAAGAGAGAAAGAGAATGAGAGAATGAGAAAGAGAAAGAAATAGAAAGAGAGAACAGAGAGAAAGAAGAAAAATAACTTGAACTAATAGCTAGTGTCAGGACCCCAGAATAAAAGCACCTTCCTCAAACCACCAAAAGGCCGCTCTCAGCTTCTCTCATCCTTGCCAACTTAGCCAATTACTGATAAACAAATTAACTTCATGGGCTGGTTTCCTCTGAATCACTTTTCAGCTTTGGAGAGGTTTTCCATCACTACGAACCTTTTCCTCTCCCTTATGCACCAGCAAACATACTGATACAATTTAAAGGTCATGTTCTTTTCAAACTGACAGGGCCCTCGGAAGTTTTGACGAGAGGCCCTCCAAGCCTCACACCCTACAGATAGAAAAGAATTAGGTAAAGCATCACTCGATGTAAGCTCAATCATGTGAACTGATTAGAAAACGTATCCATGGAGAGGGGGGGATTCAAAGTGTGACGGGCAGCCCTTCCAGGAAAGGAGATGTCATGCTGATAATATTCAGCTAGTAGCTGACAATGGAAGAAGGGCTGAGGGTGGAGGGTCAATAAAGATATAATTGCCTTCAAAAATGAAAAAGGAAAAAAAATTCTCAATTTTATCTTTCTGAAGCCCCCAAATGAATATTCTTTATTTGATACAACTGTCCATCCCCAGCTGGCCAAACTTTACCCCCTTATCAAAAGTTGGAATGAATAGGACTTTCTCAAAGAAAGCATTGTGGAGACAAAGCTAGTCTTGGCAGAAATAACTTGGGTCTGGGTCTGACAATAGGATGGGCAAGTATGACAGGCTAGCAAGCTATGTGACCCTAAGCAAGTCATTTAGCTTCTTGGTGCCCCCAGGCAGCTTCCTAAAATAATAAGCTAAAGAAGATTCACAGATCATCATCCAGAGAGAAAGTTTTCATACCAAGAGTTCTTATACACAGATTCCAGGAGAGAAGAAAAAAAAAAGTTTCTTTGAGATGGTAATATTCTTAGCCCATAACTATAGAATTTGTATTTTTTAAAAAATAAAAGCATACATACAACTTGACTTTTACTTGTGGTTGGATTTTTGTTCTAGGAAAAATGCATATTTTAAAATGACTTTTCTTCTTTGTTTCTCAAAAATAAAGGGAATGATTAAAAAAAAACTCTTAGTTTTACAATTGACAGATGCCACTCTTCTTAAAGTCAATTACTTTCATTGTTCCTACTTCACTGTTATCAGTGTATGACATTTTCCTCCAAGGACTTTGTTCCTCAACTAAAAACTACCAAAGTTTTGTTTGAGACCTGATG
The DNA here is from genome assembly GCA_023553655.1 of Myrmecobius fasciatus. NCBI lineage: Eukaryota > Metazoa > Chordata > Mammalia > Dasyuromorphia > Myrmecobiidae > Myrmecobius > Myrmecobius fasciatus. The sequence goes on along the minus strand of JAJPUD010001113.1, from coordinate 257,742 downwards.
GCAGAAACTTTTTTGTTCAAATCGCTCTTGGGGCCAATGGCTAAGGGACAGCAGTTAGTCTCACTGGTATTTGTTATAAATTTGATACTTAGCAAAGGTAGTAAGGGTGGAACCATATATTAAAAAGAGAAAACTTGAGGAAAACTCAAGAAGGGAAAGTATTGATTGATCCAATCCATGTGATATCCTTTGATGCTTTAATCTAACAGGAAACCAACCAGAAATTTTCCATCCAATCCTTTTTTCCTCTCTCCCTTCTTCTTTCCCAGCTACAGCTCCCAGTTTATATGTCCTTCTCTGATCTCAATCTTTCTTTGTATGTGTCTCCATGTGGCTTCAGGCTCTATCTTTAGGAGAAGCCATCCTACTGCAAACAACATATGCAGAGTACAGAAATACTTTAGCCTTGAGAAGATCTGGTAGTGTCGCGACTTCACACAAATCCTCGAAATCAACACAGACCTCGTTAAATTTTTACTGAAACAATTTGCATTTCATCCTTCCCTCCTAGTTTGCCTAGTTCAAGGATTTGGGAGCATGAGAGAAATGGGGCTCAGAACATTTGCTTTAAGCACAGAGTTGGGAAGGGAGAGCTAAAAAACAACAACACAACACCATTTCTACTTGATTTTAGTAAGTTTTGATTGATATCTTTGATGTTTTTTTTCATATCACCATATTTTCCTCCCAATATTTTCCTGCTCCCCTTTCCAGAGATTTATCTTATATAACAAATAATATTTTGAGGACAAAAAAATTTTTAAGAATAAAAATATATGTATGTGCAACATTCATGGACCTCCTACTTCTGCAAAAAAAAATAAGGCTACAAGTATATTTTCCTCTCTTTTTTCACCTCTGCTTGCTTTTTAAAATAATTTTGTGTTACCCACCTTTAATTTTTAAATGGTTGTTATTTCTATTTATATTGTTGTAGTCAGTGTGCATTTCATTTTCTTGCCTCTGCTCACTTTACTCTACATCAGTTTCATTAAATCTTTTCATGATTCTCTGTATTCATTCTATTTGTCATTTCTTACAGCACAGTAATATTCCATTACCTTCATGTACTCCAATTTGGTTAGTCATCTCCCAGATGATGAGCATTTTTCCATTTGATCTCCTAATAGTCAAGGTTCATTCATTCTTTCAATATCCATCCACTCAGTCCATGCTATATGAAAGAATTCATGCTGGGTGCTGAGTAGGACACAGCAGAAGAAAAAAATACAGTCCCTTCTGTACAGAGCTTAAAATCTAGCCTGCAAATATCCATGATAAGGGTTGTGGTGAGATACCAGTGAATAAAAAATTCACATAAGGATAAAATAGATTTAAATTAAGAAACTAAAGAAAATTATTTTAATTTTTTTGAATTAGGAACAGTAGTATGGAGGAGATAAAACTGGAATTGGGTCTTTAAAGATGGGTATGTTTTTTCAGGTGACAGTGAAGAGAAAAGTACAACCTAAAAGTGAGAAAAGTGTGGAGGTGGGAAAATGTAGGACATGTTCAGGAACTAGCAAGAGGTCTAAATTATTTGAAGGGTGGGTTGCCTGAATGGGGAGCACAAGCAGTGTTGAGTCAAAAAGGCAGATTAAAGTCAAACTGCTCTAAATGACAAGCTGTGAAGTTGGGGGTTTCTGGAAAATAAACCAATCAGAGATGCACTGTGAAAAAAATTAGCCTATAGGATGGATTGAAGAGAAGATACTAAAGAGACTAATTCAAGAGTTATTGAAATAATCCAAATACAATTCTGTGACTAAAATTTGCCTATATTTGTCTAAAAGACTATTTTACAAAAACTTACACTAGGCAAGTGCTCACATGGACATTAAGAAGGGATACAAGGGGGGCAGCTAGGTGGCGCAGTGGATAGAGCACCAGCCCTGAAGTCAGGAGGACCTGAGTTCAAATTTGGTCTCAGACACTTCATATGCCCTAGCTATGTGACCCTGGGCAAGTCACTTAACCTCAATTGCCTCAGCAAAAAGCAAAAAAAAAAAAAAAAAAGGGATACAAGGTCATTTTCAAGATCTTTCTGAAGAACTTTGGAATTGATTGAGAAACACAGGGCACTGGCACAGACATCCTAACATGGCATGTTCAGATAAAAAAAGGTGCTGTGCTCCATTAGCAAAGCTGAATTGCAGTAATTCAATGGAAACGGAGATATATTGTAGCTAACCTGTGGCAGAATTTTTCAATCTCATCTTGGCCTAATCAGCCACAGTGGAATACTCTGTACCAAACCTCGACATAGTGGTATGATTCTGGTCTTCTTCCAGCACAAAGAATAACTAATCCCCCCTTTGCAAAAAATTCTAGAATTTGACCATATAACCCCATTGGTCTTTTTACGTTCTAGATCAAAGAATCTAGAATTTGATCATATAACCCCATTGGCCTTTTTACTTTCTAGATCAAAGAATCCCAGCTCTGATATTTAACAGCTTTGTGATCTGGGCAGCTCACTTCATTTCTCTGACTTTTAATTCCCTCATTCATAAAACAATAGCTGATAATAATTGTTCCACCTAGCACAATGGGTTGTTACAGGGAAAACCCTTTTGCAAACCTTAAAGGACAACAGAAATATGAATATTAGTATGATAATATTATTATTAAGAAGAGAAAAGATAGCATAAAGGGCAGAAGCCCAGAACTGGAGAAGATCTGCATTCAAAGCCTGCTCCCCACACACGCTAGCTCTGTAACCATGGGCACTTAACCCCTCACCACCACAAGCAACTCTCTAAGTTACACAAGATTTACCAATACACATCAGTGAATGGAGTTTCTGCACTGAGACCGGATCTAATCATGAGATCATAGGTCCAAACATAGATTTTTCATAGATTTGTTTTTATTGGACTTCTGATTTTAGTAATACAGGAAACTCATGGTAAGAAAATGCCCTCTACCAATGAAGATCAGCAACTTCTCTGCAGCTTAAGCTTAGTAAATTCCTGGGGGTACTGAGAGATGAATTGATTTATCTACAATTTCACAACCAGTAGACAGGCATCAAAGGGTGGAATATGAATTAAATATTTCTGAATCTGTTTCTAGCTCTCTTTTGACTATGCTTCTTATGGTAAATGAATTTTATGTGAGTGGATAGATCTATTGATCTATCATTCACATTCATACATACATACTGAAAAATGGTAGACAGATACAGACAGATAGACAGATAGATGGATAAATGGACTTGTCTACATACATTGAGAGATGGTAGATAAATAATAGGTACATACATATATAGAGATGGCAGACATATAGATATATTCATACATAAAATAAATACATAAACAGAGTTGGTAGATTATATAGATGAATATAGAGATGGTAAATAAATGAATAGGAAATAATAAAGAGAAAGAAATAATTTTATATAGTGCCTTAAAATTTGAAAAACACTTTACAGATATTATATTATTTGATGCTGTATATAGACATGTGGGAAAAGCTAACTCCTTTCACTCTGTTCTCATATGCAAGTCACTACAACCATTTGATTATTGTAGCTGCCTTTTCCCAGACCTATTCCAGATCAGTTAAAGCCTTCTTGGGCTATAGCAACTATCCAGGCATAGCCACAATATTAGACATTGGATGTTATTCTATCTCTAATACCTTTCATAATGATGTCAGAGTTTTTCTGAATTTTCCAGTATTCCTTACACATTAACATAGCACTAGTCATACTTACTGGTAGCACACAAACAAAACTTTAATTATGTAGACTCATGGAAGGCTTTGGGAGGAAACAGATTTTAAGTCAGTTTGCTTTCAAATTAAGAATAAAATACAGCAACAGAGTGATTTGGGGAGCTGACAAAATCATTATAACTAAGAGAATGTGACTATTGTTTCATGAAGACCACAGTGGGCATGTTGTATTAAATTTGCTTTCCAAAATTACATTAATAGTTAATGAATGAATGGATGAAAAAGTACCTATGAAGTACTTAACTATTTACTAAGAACAGTACTAAGCACTAAAGATGCAAAGAGAAAGGCAACAGTCTTGCTCTCATTTTAATAAAGGGAGAAAACACATGCAGAAAGAAGGATACAGTTCTGAGTCACATGGAAAGTTCTCACAGTCCTTGGGGTACATTGGCAAAACATAGCAATGCATCTTCTTTAATGCCATTTTTACTGATAAAATCTTAACTATTTCTAATGAAGAGATATCTGACAGCTCTAAGGACTTTGATGGCAAAACGTTTTGGGGGCATCTTTGTTAGTTGTGGCTGCTGAGAACTGCCGGGACTGTCACCTTTGCAAAGGAAGTTGACAGAGCTCACCTCCACAAAGGTAATTTCCCTCTGTGATGGTTACCAGGCTGATAGCAGGATAGGTGATCTGGGGTGGCAATGGAAGCTCATTACTCCTGGGGTTCTTGGGATTACCTCATCATCAGTGACAATTGGTCAGCAGATGACCCCTTTCTCTGAATAGGTTATTCACCTCTATGATGGCTACAGGGACCATTTTGGAAGTCAGACTGGTTCTTGGGGAGGTGGGAAGGGAGGGTTGCAATTCCCAGAGCTCTCCACTAGGATGATGAAGATGATGGTGATGGTGGTAAAAATGAAGGCTTAGCATTAAGTAGTAGTATTAAGTAACAGTTTACAAAATACTTTTCTCACAATTCTGTAAGCTAAGTTGTGTATACACTATTACCATCCCTATTGAACTGATTTAGTCTCTAGGGTCAAACATCAAGTTCTCAACCTATAATTCTGATACCTGGCAAGTGATCACCTGGCAATTGCTTGAAGGCTTCCAGTGGAACCCTCTATTCCTGAGGTTGTCACTTTAATTTCTGGATAACTATAACTATCAGGAAGTTTATTTTTATTTCAAGTCTAAGTTTGCCCTTCGCAACTTCTACTCATCATTTCAAGTTCTGTTTACCAGGGTCAAGAAGAATAAGATCAATCCTTCTTCCATACAACCACCCTTTAAATACTTGAAGACAACTGTCATGTCTTTTCTTCTACAGGCTCAACTTATCCGGTTCTTTCAACCAACACTCTCCTGGAATGGATTTAGAGCTATCTTGCTTGTCTTGCTTTCGGGCTTCTCTAGGTTGGTTGCGTCTAAGACTATTTACCAAAAGGAAAAGAAAAAATAGCTGGTAAAGGTGTTTAGATTCATATTCTTCATATAACAAAAGTGTTATTTTAATAAGAGGGTCTGATGTGGTGGAATTAGGAAAGAACACAATGCCCGTCTGTCCACCACCATCAGATTTCAAGCCCTTTTCCATTTCCCCATACAAAGAGGGGGGTTTTAAATCTTAAAATAGGATTGTAATTGCTTAACACAAGTGGGCTCTTTTCACATACTTGCTAAATAAGTCTCCCTCCATTGATGTAGGCAGTTTCAAAATTTGCAATGCTGTTCACAAATGCAAGAAAGGGATCGAATCCAAGACCTTGAAATAGCTAAGACACTTTCCTCTCCCCATTTAAAATTTTTGTCCCTGGAAAAGTTGCTTGGGAATATGTTTTATAAATGCTTTTAATTAATCAGTCAAAGGCAAATCCTCCTTCTTTGGAGAACTTGATCCATTCCTTCTTTCTTAGGAAATGAGTTTCATTGTTGGACCTGAAGTCTTGGGGCAGGTTGTTGTCAGTTTTCTATGGCTTTCTGGGTGGGGGTTAGAAGACAGTGGACTGTGTGGACAGGCCTCTAACCCCAATCAATAGAAGGACAGAGACTGATTTTCTCTTCTCTGGGTCACTTGTAGGCTTTCACATTGCACACAAGGGAAGTAAAAACCAGACTGCAGGATTTATAATTTTTTAGAAAGAAGTTTAATCAGGAACCTGACTCTAGATTCAGAGGATCTAGGTTCAAAACCTGCTTTTGATACTTAATATCTGTGTGATCCTGATCAAGTTACTGAAATTCCCTAAGCACCCTTAGTTTCCTCACCTGTAAAATGAGATCTAGATTTCTGATCTTTTTAATCACTATTTATTTTCCCTCCCTTCCCCCTCCAAAACTTGTCTTTTAAATTTCCTAGACTTTAAATTTAATAGCTCTTCTAATTCACACATTTGTGTCTGCTGAGCCTCCTGAAGCTGGAAGCAAGACCAGGAATTTTGCAGAAACAGAGAAGACTGAGTTATGCTTTTTCAGAGATCAGTGTGGTCAATTAACCACTTCATCTTCCTAATAAAACATGAAAATGTGTTTGAGCAGACACAGCTTAATTGGTTCATAAGGTTCCTTGCATTTCTGAGGTTCACAGACCTAAGGTACCTCTGTTTAGAGCATCCCATGGATTCAGAACAGAAATGGGACCCTCGGCTACAGTCTGATAGATGAGGTTTCTGGGCAGGCTGCTTATATCCTAGTTTATCTGCATAGCAAAGTCACTGGTACCCATCTAGCTTCCTGAGAAATGGGACACAGTCATACTAAGGAATGTCACACTAGCAGCCCAAGGATTTCAACAAAAGTGTTAATATTCTGGTGATCTGTACCCAGGAGTATTTTTTTTTCTTAAATCAGGAATATGGTAGGGGTGTGTTCCAGGATATTTCCCCTTCTGTACAGAGGCAATAAAAACAGCTAAAATGGGATGTAGATACTGCCTCGGGTGCTAACAAGACACATTCCTCTTGGTTCATGGCAAGTTGTAAGAGTTTCTGTCTTATGTCACCATTTCTGACATGTGCCAGAGCAGAAAAGCAGTGCCTTGGCTCCGCAAAGAAGCACGGTCCCTGAGAAAGATGAAACTCTCGGAGCATGGAATTGGTGGGATTACATGCAAGCCCAGGAGTGCAGCAACAGCAGCTAGCCCAGCCCAGGCCAGGCCAGGCCAGGGTCCGGCATCTCAGCTCCACAAATCATGTCAAAATCATCATCTTTTACAAACCTTCCAACAAGGGCCATAAACTTCTGGAGCCTCATAGTATCGGGGCCTGTGTGCTGGAAAAATAGAGCAAGGGCCTTGAAAAAGCCTGGTTCTGGGAAGCTCGTCCTCCTCTTTAACAACTGGACTAACACCAGATAAGTCTAGTTCAACCCTTCTTCAACCTTGCACTCTGAAATCAAAATATCCATTCCTTCTAACAAGTCTCTTAGATAGTGACAACAATAACAAGAGATATCTAATGCTTTAAAGTTCACAAAGTGCTTTACATATAATATTCCCCTTTGTCCCCACAAAATCCCTGGGAAGTAGGTATTATTATATCTCATTTTACAGATTAAGAAACTGAGACAAAGGTATATCTTGTAAGTGTCTGAGATGGAATTTGAACTCGTTTTCCTGGCATGCATTACAATGCCTAGTTGCCCAATAATAACCAGCAATAAGAATAACATCTTTTATATAGTGCTTTAATATTTGCAAAGTGCTTTATCTATACTCCCATGTCGATAATCACGTTGTGCAAGAAGTATGCAACAAGTATTCTGTGCTCCCAGAATCATTATTTTTAATTAATAAATTTAATAAATTCAAGGGAAATACATTTTACTGGGAAAATCTTGCAGCACAACAGAGTATTAGTCTTAGACTCACTTAGTTCAATTCCCATTTCTACCATATATGAGCTTTGTCACTTTGAGGAAGTAGCTTAAATCCTCTCAGTTTCAAATGTCACATATGTAAAATGATGGGACTGGACTTAAGGGTCTGGTCTCTAAGTTCCTTTCTAGATCCCATGATCTATGTGATTCATCTGTCTATGATCTTGTGATCCATGACTATAATAAATTCAAGAGAGTGTTTTATATCAGGAATGACAGGAGAGGAATATACAGGGCAATAGATAGAATATTGGTCCTGGAGCCAGGAAGACTAGAATTCAAATCCTATCTCTCCCTTGTGAAAACCACTCTGAAACTCAGTTTCCTCATCTGTAAAGTAGGAATAACAACACCCATAGTACCTACCCCTTTGTTATAAGACTCAAATGAGCTAATGTATGCAAAGTGCCTCTGGAACATTAAAGTACTAGATAAATGTCAATTATTACTACATCACCAACTTTCTTCTTTAAAAGAAATAAACATGTTATTTTAATAAAATACAGCCCCTGTATATATAAATATTCTAAAGAGGCCTTGAAGTTACAACGGGAAAAAGTTGCTACATATTAACTGAAAAATATGTCCTCTCTCTTTATTTAGGTTCCTACATTTTTAGAGGGCCTCAGTGATTTACTAGCATACAATACTTATAGGACTACATTTACTTGCTGTAGTGAACAGGAGGATATAGGGAGCAGTAAAAAAGGAAACAAAAAGTAGAAGGACATGAGGGAGAAATTTGAGTATCATTAGAATAGCTCTAGGAGTTTCCCTTGAAAACACCCTTGACTTTGTTGCCAGAATCATGCTATTTAATGGGATTGTGCCATATATTAAGAGTCCTGCTGATTTTCTCAGTGGCCCAGGCCTAGATGAGCCTAGGCTCCGAGGCCTTCCAGGTGAGCATGATGTCAGAAGTCAACATCCTCTGGAGAAAGAGCTGACATTCTGAGAGAAAGTTCAGGCTTCCTGTGCAGAGACTTGGGGATGCTGCACCCAGACAAGATAAGCTGTCTTTAATGTTTGTATTCAAAAAAAATAAATAAAATAAACAACTGTTAAAGTTCAGGTTGCAACATGCTTTTACTGAACAGCCTCCAAGCTAGGTATAGAACTCAATTCTTCTCTTTAGAGACATGAAACGCAAACCATGGTTTTTCAAAGACATGGGGGCTTTGCATCTGGCAGCACATAAAAACTGCAAGTTTGGGCCCCAAAGAAAATTCTTCCTCAAAATATGAAAATTCACATCTATCAACACAGTTTTCAGTCTGTGTAAGAACAAGGTAATGATTTTAAATCAATAGTTTCTCAGTTATCCAAAGCTAAATGCAAGAGCTCTGCACTGGGCTTAGTCTTAAATACATACACTCCCCTCAATGTTTCCTTGCCTACTTGGTTTGTGGCCTTGCTATCTCTATTAAACTTCTCTTCACCTAATTGGCCTTTGAAAGGTACCTAGAAATAATTCTTGGTTTATGGTGGGATCTCAGGATCCTAGACCAAGAAGTGTAGGAGACCCTGGAGGCCATCTCATCCAACCTGGCTATTCTACAGATGAGAAAATTGAGGCTCAGTGATGGCAAGGATACTGGAGTGGTTTGCCATTACATTCTCCAATGTATCTCCAACAGGTACAAACTCCTCTGTTCCTTTTTTTTTTCTGAGAATAGAAACTCTCCAGACACGACACCCCCTAAACAAAGCCCTGGAAGCCAAGTATAGGAATCCCAAAGATAGGCAGAACTTTTATAGTATGGAAATGTTCTGCTTTTAAATAATGAAAACTAGACAAGAATTCCAGATGTCCCTTCCCTAGAGTTCTCATTGGTGGACTTAAGGGTGTTACTTTCCAGTTGGTCTTTTAAAGGCCAAAGAAGCAAAAGAGATTTGATTTAATATGTTGTTCTACATATTGGGTAACTAGAGCTCTGGAACAGGAACCAGGAAAGTCTGAGTTCAAATCTGGCCTTAGACACTTACTAGCAGGTCACTTACCCCCTATTTGCCTCAGTTCCTCATTTGTACAATGAAGCTACATTAGAGAATGAAATGGCAAACAATCCAGTATCTCTGTAAAGAAAACCCCATGGACAATGGAGTCACAAAACATTAGACACAACTGAATGGTTGAAGAAGAAAGACATTAAATGAGAATTTAAGGTATCTCTAAATTAGGTCAGTCCCAGGGTCCTGAGGACTGGAGGTCCTAGAGGATGGAGGAAGGGGATAGGAAGTTTTGTATTTCTGTCTTTCAGCTAGACAATCCTACATCAGGTTATTTTATTTGACAAATAAAACTAAACTGCATATTTATGGACTAATGATGGGAGAGATTGTTCTTTTATTCATGTCTACTACTGTTTAAAGGCCAATTGTAAGTATTCTTAATAATTTTCATGGGTTGGCTCACGTTTGTTGTACCCCTAGAACTCTAGGGACCTCCAGAGCATGACATTCAGGTGGCCAAGATCATGGGCTTAGTCTCCTTTGGAATAGTTAACTAAGAAAAGTTCTCTCTCAAGGCATTCCTATCCCAATCACTGTCTCCTACATACCACTGGTTTCAAGAGAGATGAATCAATATAACACAAGCCTACTACTGCAAGAGCAAACCCACAACTCAAGGCACATTTGCCTCTGAGATTATTTTCATATGTAAAATATCCATTATTAGTATTTGATAAAGTGAGAGTGAAGGACTTATAGGCATAAATAGCAGCAGCAATATACAGAACCCCCTTCATTTCCTGTCTCCTGCAGAGAGTAAATACTGGATGGCTGATGGGGGGGAGGGAAAAACTAGAGAGGGGAAGTCTCATCTCCCTTCCCTTTATCTGAATCCGAAAACAAGATGAAGACACGAAGACAGGGATATCATTTAGCTCAGTCCTTGGCTGAACAGATGAGGAAAACTGAGGCTAGCAAAGGGAAATCACATCTATTAATAAGTGACAGACTCAGGACTCAGAAACTGGTTTTCTAACTCTGATATCTTTGAACCGTCTCATGAGTTGTCTTTAGACCAAGAGGGTCTTCTATCGGAGCAATTCTTCTTAGCTTCCATTATCGATGGGCATATCTGGGATGGCCAGGCCATAGCCTAATATGAAACACTCCAGTTAGTGGCGTGCCATCCTGGCTGCAAGATTCAGGTTACTCTCCCATGAGGCAAAACTTTTTGACTTAAAGCAATAGAAACTAGAGGCAGGTGGTGAGGGGCAGGCTTTGCAGTGCAGAAGTTCTCCCTTTGTTTTTTGGTTTGTTTTTTTTTTTAATCTCAGGAACAATTCTGGTTCAGATCTTGATTTTAACTTTCCTCCATCAATACTACTTGAGACTCTTTTGGGCCTTACTCTGTGGGCAAAGGTGACTCTTCATGAATTCCCACAGCTAACAATATGGCTACTCTAGCTAACTTATTTTGTTGATGGAAAAAATCTAGAAGAGATTCCACACCAAATAGAGCCAGTAGATGCAAAGCACCCACATCTCCTCACAGTAATATCTGCTGTAATCCCTCCATGACACCAAGGTCAACTCAACTGGATTGTGATTTGGCTGGACCACCATACAGAAATCCCATTCAGAAACTAAGGGGTCCTTATTCAAAGGGCTACTAGAATGAGCTCAGCAAGTGTCAATGAGGACAGAACACCATCTGCAAAATTAATCTGCCCAGAAGCAGCTTCCATCAGCAACTCCTGCCCAAGAACTGATTAATTTTTATAGTCTGTGTTGAGAGCGATGCACCTCACTATAGGCTGCTCATAATGATGGCTGCTGCCACTGATGTCCTCCTCAAAGATGCTGTGTTCACAACCTCAGTTATTGTTATTGCTTCATGCCTTTCCCCTTTCTCCCTTTGCTCAACATCCAAATCATCACTCACCAAGTAGGGCCAAAGGGAAAAATAACCCAGGGCCTGCCTTCTTCTTGTGATCTCCCATCCAAGGGGCTATTCAGAGCAGACTAGAATGGTTGCTTGGACTCAATTCACTACAAGGGAACATACAATGGGTCTCAAGTAATCTCTGGGAAACTTTCTGGATTAGGAAGGTAGCTCTAGGGAACCACATTTATGACCAAAGATAATGATCTTTGGGAAAATCTGACTAATTTGATTTTAGCTAATATTTTCTTAGCCTGAATAAACAGAGGCATAATGTTTGGAATAAAGATGATGGTCCCCTTGTCCTCTGCTTAGAGAGAACTTTTCAGACTATACTTTGAATATTGTTCTCAATTCTAAATGTCACATTTTATGGAGGACTTTAACAAACTAAAGTTGCCCAGAAAATCATTTAATTCTCAATTGTTTAAAAAAATTAATACGCTTTCTAAATAGTCTCCCATTCTCTCTGTGTCTCTTTCTGTCTCTCTCCCTCTCGCTTTCTCTTTCTATATATGTATATACACATGCATATATGTGTATGTGTTTATAGTTATAGTCTTATACAAGTTCTTGGACAGAGTCAGAGTCCATAAACATTGAATAAATACGTACTGTGTGCCAGAAAATGTGGTAAGCATTGAAGATACAAAAAAAGGCATAAGATAGTACCTGACCTCAAAGAGTTTATAATCTAATGACATAAGACAACACAAAAAGAAGAAAAAATGGGTGGGAAATGATGAGGTGAATGTCCTAGGTGCCCACTTAAATGGTGGATCATCTGGGAGGAGTCTCCCTCCCCAGTCAGAGGAAGTGAGGAGCCCCAGAGGAAGAAGGGTACAGGGGAGGTGTGATGGACTCTTTAATGAATGTTCAGGAATTTTCTCTTCCTCCTGCCGCAAGCCAGCCAGTGTCACTTATGAGCCATATCTTTGCTGATCTGAAGAGACTACTAGAAAGGCAGAAGCAGGTGAAGGAAATTGAAGAAGAGATGGAATCATGAAATCTCTGAGCTAAGAAAGAAGTCAGAGGTCATGGAGTCTAACCTGGACCTGAATAGGAATCCCCTCTATTGCATCAATTATCAATCAACAAACATTCATTAAGCACTTTTTTGGGACTTCGTATGTCTGTACAAAGGCATAGAATGAAAATCTCCACTCTCAAGGATCTTACAATCCACCTTTTCAACAAGTACCATCTAGCCTCTTCTTGAAAATGTTCCATGTTGGGAGAACTCAATCCCTTCTGGGTAATTCATTTCACTTGTGGATTACTCTGAGTGTTAAGGAGTTATTCTTGATGCTGCTCCTAGATCTATCTTCTGCAGCCAACCAGAACAAGTACCATCCCTCTTTCAAGTGACAGGCTTCTAAGTACTGGAAGAAAGTCAATATAACTACACACACACACACACACACACACACACACACACACACACACACACACCCTACCTATTGTGTTTGAATAGTCTCCTTTAGGCAGAGGACAAGAAGATCATCATCTCCCTCATTCTAGAGGCTATTGCTCAATTAACATAGCCTTAAGAGCACATTGGGATAAAATAAAATTATTTACCTAAATGTTTCCAAGCAGATCTAGAAAATTTACATATGGATGAGACTAGCTGACTCCAACTGTAGTCTCCTCTAGCTCAGACCTACACCCAGGTCAGGAATTTACGGAGCTCAAATTAGGAAGATAATCATCAGACTTTGCCCAGGATCAAATCTCTTTGGGAATATTGAAATCTTCCAGTCCTCAGCCTGAGCTATCTCTGAAATCCTGAAATAATCCAATATTCAATAGCCTAAGAAAACACCAACAGAACCAGCCCAGACCTTCCCTCTGGTAATGCACAGAGCTAGCCCTAAAATCAAGTTTGAAGTCAGAAAGTAGAGTGGAAGAATAAGAAGAAAAAAACAAAATCTCATCACATAAACAATTATGCTGATGGGGATACTCAAAACATAAACACAGAAGAAAAGAATGGTTCTAAAACATCTACAAGTAAAGCTTCAAATAAAAACACAGATTGGTCATGATTTCATCTAAAATTCCTAGGGAAAAAATGAAGCAAGAATTTAAAATAAAAAGATTTTATAAATTTCATCAGAGCAGTAGGAGAAAGGAAAAGAAATGAGAGTTAGGGAATAAAGAATTGGAAAGGAAATTAACAGCTTGGCACAAGAATACAAAACCTTGTCCAAGTAACAAATTCCCTGAAAATTAAAAAGGACCAAATAGACTACAGACTTCATGAAACAATAAAAAAGTCAAAAGAAAAATTGAAAAAAGAAAATCAAAGAAATTAAAGTCAAAAGACTGAAAAATAGAAGAAAATTTAAGGCATCTCACAGCAGAAACAATTGATTTGGGAAAATGATCAAGGAGAAAAAAATTAGAATCAATGGATTACGTAAAGGCCATGATAAAAAAAAAAAAAAAGAGGTTTAGATATCATGTTGCAAAAAATCTTAAAACTGCTAACTTAAAAAATTTTAAAGATAAATTGTTTGCATTCAAATATATGGAGATGGATACATTTGTCTCTCTAAACCTTATCATTATTAGAGGCCATAGAAAGATTCTAATTAGACAGAAGGCTTAAGAGTAGTTCTATTAAGTCTTGATGATCATGAGAAAAGTAGAATAGAGACAAATACATTGATGAGGGAGATGTGAAGGAATCAATACATGTACAAAGGGTTTAGAGGAGTAGCTGACATTTTATCTAAACTGGTCAAAGAAGGAAAAATACGCTCACACTAACACACACATACACACACAGAATTGGATATAGAAATTTATTTAACTTAGCAGGGAAATAAGAAAAAAAGGAGAGAAAGCAGACAGAGAAATTAGAAGGGTGGTAGATTAAGGCAGAGGCAGCTGGGTGACACAATGAATAGAGGGCCAGGCCTGGAATCAAGAAGATTCCTCTTTCTAAATTCAAATCTGGCCTCAGACACTTTCTAGCTGTGTGAGCTTGAGTATGTCACCTAACCCTGTTTGCCTTTATTTCCTTATCTGGAAAATGAGCTGGAGAAGCAAATGCCAAACCACTCTAGTATCTTTGCCCAGAAAACTCCAAATGGAGTCACAGAGTCAGATACAACTGAAAAACAACTGAACAGATTAAGTAAGGGATTAGTCCTAAGGAAAACAAATTCTAAGAATTATAAAAATATAGCTTTTTAAGAAATGACAAAGAATGAGAATCTGAAGGTGGCACCCATAAATTGGAGGACTGCTGAACAAATCATGGTATAGAAATGCAATAGAATATTATTGTGTGCAAAAAACAATGAAGGGGATAGTTTCAGAGAAATCTGGGAAGGATTGCATGAACTGATCCAAAATAAAGTAAATAGAACAAGGAGAGTAATTTACATGATGACAATGACATGGTAAAGAGAGATAATTTTTAAAGAACTAGGAATTCTGATTAGTACAATAATCAACCACAATTCCAGAGAAATAATGATGAAAATCTACCAATATCCTAATAGAGAAATGAAAGATAGATGTTTTTTGGACATGGTCAATGCAGCAAATTATTTTGCTTGACAATATGGGTTTGTAATAGATTTTTTTTTCTTTTTGATTTCGCAGATGGGGTTGGGATAGAAGTGAGAGAGTATGGGGTTTTGCTGATTGAAAAAACCCACTATTTTTAAAAAATATCAAATTAGATTCCCCTTCCAGACAATTTTCTTTGAACAGAAAAATGACCCCTTGGAACACTCTCTCCTCTCTACACTCCCAGTCCCCAACATTTTACATCTTGATTGTGATTAAAATGTGACATTCACCTGAGGGGAAACCCTGTACCACCCTTCTCTTCCTTTTGTTCCCCATGCTCAGTTATCAATGTGGGGATAAAGGGCAGTCTACCAGGGAGAGTTTCAGGAGGACACTTATCTGCTTGGCAAATTTTGAAATTTCAAAAGTCACAGACCCATGGTCTCCTGGGGGGGAGGGTTCAAAGTCAAGTACAAGGAAGAAAAACCATCAGGAAGAGGTAAAATGGAGGAAACAGTGGCAAGGATCTATAACCCAGAGATTGTAGTTTTATTACAGTCAAGATTTTAAACTACTTCCCCCCAAAATGGTATATTTAAAAAATTCATCTAGCATGCCTTGAAGGAAAGGAAAACAAATGAACAAATAAAAGGAAAATAAATTATCATTTTCTATCTTATTCAATAATCATCTTTAGTTTAGCAATAGCTAAATATTCTAGACATTGAAATTACAAAAGTCTTTTAGTTTAAGCATTCATTCAGAAGTGCTATAGAATTATTAGGTCCAATCACACAGTCAATCTTTCCTCCCTATAGCTTAGGAGGAGTGTTTATCAGAAACCTCTTGATAATTGAGAAGGGCAGACAGACACAGAGAGAAACAGAAAGACACAGAGAAGAAAGTAGACAGAGAGATAGACAAAGAGGCAGGGTAAGACAAAGATGGAAAAGACAGAGGGAGAGAGAGAGAGAAGGAGGGAGGGAAGAACAAAGGAGAGGAAAGGAGAGGGAGAAGGAGGGAGGAAAAAGGGGAG
>JAJPUD010001113.1:227214-241707 GCA_023553655.1 Myrmecobius fasciatus | reverse complement strand
GAGAGAGAGAGAGAGAGAGAGAGAGAGAGAGAGAGAGAGAGAGAGAGATGGGCTGGCTGTGTGGTGCATGCACAGCAGTGAGATGCAGACAAGTACCCAATAATGGCTCTGAAGGTCTATCAAGTCAATGATCTGTGAACTGAAGATTCACATGATAGTTTGTGATGGCTCCAAGGGAGCCCTTACACTCCTCCATGTCAAAACTCCACTTTTTTAGAAAGTGTCTGCACACAGATTTGCCCAATACGGCCCTATTTCCAAGTCTGAAATAATATGCATTCCAAATTAGTGCATAAACCAAAATATATATTTATCCAAAAGATGTAAAGGACTTTTGAGAGCATTGATGGAGCTTCTAGCTTACTTCCTTATGTGGTCATCAAAGGGAAAGGACATTCACAGATGGAGGTGGGTGTTGGAGGTGGAGGGAAGGAAAGGACATAGCCAATTATATAGCAGCACTATTTTAAGTCCCTGAGATCTATGGAGGACAAAATATGGTGGTATCTTGGGCATTAAGGTCAGTATTTCCTGTGATAATCTGATCATATTCAGCTAGTTGGATAGCTTAAAAGTGAAATCTTATGGATTTATATGACTGACTCTGTTTGATACTATTCTTTCTTTCAAACCAGTTCAGGAAAGGGAGTACAAATCCCTAAGTCTAACATCCTGCCTCTGATGTTACCCATGACCTTTAAAGTCCATGGACCTCAGTTTCCTTATTGATAAAAATCAGCTTAGAGGAGATGTGCTCTGGGGTCCCTTTCCATTCTAAGTCAAGGCTCTGTGCATTAAAGGAGCATAAATTACTATTTGGGGGATCAGTATACTCAGGACTGACAGAAGGCTAACAACTCCTAGTCTATAAGTTCTGAATAGTCTTAGGATCACAGAAATGAAAAAAAAAAAAAGAAACTGTAAGGGATCAGTTGATCCATTCTCCTCATTTTACAGATGAAGAAACTGAGTCTCAATTTAAAATAAAATTTAAATTCAATTTAAAATAAAATTAAGTGACCCAGCCCAGTTCATACTGACAGTAACAGAGCTGGGATTCAAAGTCAGATCCTCTAGTCCAAAACAAGTCCCTTTTTTCCCTTCATTGCATCATGTTTTCTCCCTTTCTCTGCTGTCTACATAACCTGCACCCTCTTCCTTTCCCTCCATTTCCTTCGACTCCCCACTCCTCCTCCTGTAAATCACACCAGGGACTTGGACTGGATTCCTGGCCTGATTCACAGATTGGCTCTTGCTTGTTCTTCCCACGTCTGTTCTCTCCTCTTTCCCTCTCATTACTCAGTTTCCTTGCTTTGCTCCTATTCCATTCAAGCTGTTTTACTGTTGGAGGCTTGCGAAGTGTTTAATGTTCATTATAGGAAAGTGCCACATACTATGCCTGGAGCACTTCAGAGGAAGGTGTTGTACAATCCTAACCAACTAACAAATTCCCTCACCACCAATGAAGAGATCAGTCTCTGTGGAGCAGCTAATTTGTACATGCCTTTCTCCTCTGTACAGAGTTTAAATATGAAAAAGACCGTACCTAAGATGAAGTTGGCTGGAGAAAAAAATTCTCTGAACCAAAAGTTCAGAAGACTCCGATGGCAAGAAGCAAGGAGCACTGAGAAAGGAGGGAGAAAGGGGGAGATCACTCCAGAATCATTTCTTTTCTGTAAGCTGTGAACACTGGGAAAGAATGGAGCCCAAAGTGATGACCCTGTCATAGTCTGGTCAGAGACACATCATTGCAGCTTGGGGGAGACTATGGCATTTCCCAAAGGAAGAGGCGGATGAAGAGTTTGTGTTTTGTTTAAATTGATAATGATGTCAGTTTCAGTTATAGGCTCATTACAGCAAACCTGGGACGTATTAACAGCTCTTTAATTGAATTTAGAAATAAGAAGGAGGCTTTTAAATGGTCCCGTAAATAGAGGATGCACAGGCCCCCAAACTGACTGCTTTTAACATTACATTGAAAGAGATGAAACACTTTATTCCCTTGGCAAGCTGTTACTTATCCTAAGCATCAGTTCACTGACCATTTCTGAGCCCTCGGTGCCCATGGAGGAAAGGTTTCTGTCTTCTCTGAGACCAATGGAGGGGAATTGGGACCCCAGAGCAGAAGGAAATCTGGGAGATTGCATGGGGATAGGAGGGGAGGAGGAATAGGAAAGATCTTTTCATTTCAAAGGAGCAGCACCACTGGGGACAACCAGAAATAGCCCAATTGGAAATATCACTCATCTGAGGTTCAGCTATCTCCCCTCCCTGCAGAGACAACCTGCAAGCAGTGGTCTTAGAAAAGGGAAAGGAAAGGGGGAAAATGATGCTTCCCCAGCTTCACAACTTAGCAAGTCCAGACTTCCAGAGAATAAAGGCAACAGCTTCTCACTAAGTGGTTTGAGCTGCCATGGAGGGGGGAAATGAAGGCTGTTGCACACTTGCCGATGCAAAAAGGGTTCCCCACACAAAATAACAGCAATCCAGCTCCTCTTGTTTTCCAAAACCCACAGAAGCCAAATTATTCTGAGCATTTCCCTCCCTTCCCCATCTTTAACTCCATCCTTAGAGTAGAAAATGTGCATGGGAGCACTCATGTGCACACACACACACTCACCCCTCACAGAGTTCCTCTGTTGACATTACAGCACAGCCTTCATTTTACCGACCATTTAACGCCCTCTAAGGAGGCTGTTCAGAGACATCGGCATGTTGATAGGAGCTGCCCAAAGGTCAATGATTTGGAGGCTCTTTCCGACAATTTGCCAGGATTTTGGCATTTTGTAAGCATCCATAGGACAGCTCTCTAGCAAGCTGACCTTGACAGCAAACGGGATAAATAAACCTTCAATTTACTCCCCCCTCCCACTCAAGGCAAGACCGGTGGATCCCTGTGGAACCTTCACCTGTCCGCATCGTTCAACTGACTGCAACTTTGAACAGCCGCACATCTGCAGCTTCCCAGGTTCAGTGACAAACCCCATCTAACAGAAGAGGTTTCTGAAAAGTCAAAGTCAATAGTGTTTCCATTGAAAATTTAATGCTGGTTCCATCTTTGCCCATCATTCTTCCCACTGTTGCATGTGTCCCAAGAGGCACTTCAAGCAAAAGTACTCGTCCATAACAGGTAATGACGGGGCATTTAATGATACTGTCCAGAGTGATCCAACCTATGGAAAGTAATGTGCACTCATGTACCCGATAAGCAGGGCTGAACGTCCGGGAGACACGCTATCTATCGTTCACAGGACTGTCACCAGATACAATGTGACATACACTCTGCCACGGGAGGCATCTGCCTCCCCCTTCTCCCTAAGCAGCAGGAGCAAGGGGAGCATCCTCTGAACAGAGCACCGAAGTGTTAAGGGAATTCAGTAAAAGGTAGGATGGTAACATAGCCCTAATTAAGTATTCACAGCCTCTTTAATACTTCAGTGCTCTTGGATTCGCTACTAAAATCTGTGAATTATACCTCATTGAAGAATGCCCTTAATCGACTCTGACATGTTTTATTGGAGGCAGAAAAAATGTTTCAGTATGATAGATAAGGTTAAAAATGTTACTACTCTGATCATTTACTCCGGTGCCTGGAAAAAAAAGAAAGAAAGAAAGAAAGAGGAGGAAGAAGAGGAGGAGAAATGAAAGAAGAGGGAGAGAAAAGACAAAAAGGAAGGGGGAATACTCTAGGGCCAAAAACCATTTCCATCCCTCATCTGAGGCAATTGGGAAAAGAAAGCCTTGTCTGACAGCCCATTTTAGCTGATGGGACAAAGTGCACATGTTCAGTTCTCTGACAAAGTTATGCTGTTTATGTAGATAAAGGGGAGAAACAGTGGGAACGTTTCTGTTGTGCGCCATAAGGAAGGGAAATTTGACTTTAAGCAGCAAAGTAACTCGAACCCAGACATAGTATAGTCCAAGCCACGAAAATTACCCTTTATAGCTTCAGACCCAATAATGGATGGAGCACTTCTCTCTTGTAATCACAGGGAAACGTTGCCAAACAGCCCCATAGCACGACTAAGAAGAGCCACGTGACATCCCCACAAGTGCAAAAATAGTTCTTCTCCTTAGTATTACCCCCAAAGAGGTTTTAATAAGAAGCATGAAAACTTACCCAATCAGGGGAGCTTGGAGAAGCTGGTTTTTCAGGGTAGCACTCATGCTCTCCTTGCACTAAGACCAGGGGGTACAAATCCCAGCGCCCCAGAGTTCCAAATATCCTCCGCATTAACTAGGCCCTAATGCAGCATGGACAGTGGTGACTTTGTCAGTCTCTACATTTCCACCTTCCTCCACAGTTGGTCACCATTCAGACAGGTACAACCTGCTGGGCATATGCAGCTCGAACACATCACCCTCTCCAGGGTAAATGAATGATTCTTCCCATTCTGAGAGCACACTGGAGTCAAGGTTTTTCTTTCTACTGAGGGAATACAAGTGTTTGCATCCAACTGCATTCTCAATATTTCCTCTACAGAACCTAGTCCCCCTCCAACAGAGTGCCTTGTCATTTTTGTTTTGGGGTTTTTTCCCATTTGGTTTGTTTGTTGGTTTTGTCCTTTGTTCTCAAAGAGGACCATGGCAGTAGGGAGGTGAAGCCATGACATGCAGGTGAATTGGATTTAGTGAGGGAGGGAGGGAGGGAGGGCTGTGCAAGGTCACCTGCCTCGATTTCCCCTTCAGACTCAATTGGGCCCAGTGCCAGATACAGATCAGGACTACTGGGGATGGCCCTGGATGAAATGAGAGACCTGACCTTTTCAGGTCTTTAACAGCTCTAAATTTGACTGAGGTCACACGCATTCGGTGTTTAAAGCTGTCACATAGCATATTGTTTTGGACTTCCATAATGCCCTAAACCTATCTACCTTTGCATCTCAGCCCCTCCCAGACTGTTAACTCCAGGACCACAAAATTCTGAATCTTCTGCTTCTCCTACAGCAATGTTTTGTATACAGAAGACAGTTAATATATGTTGGGGTAATGGTTGTTAAGAATCACTTAACATCCCCCAGCTTAATTCCTTTAGTTTGATCAT
This sequence comes from Myrmecobius fasciatus, assembly GCA_023553655.1. Taxonomy (NCBI): domain Eukaryota; kingdom Metazoa; phylum Chordata; class Mammalia; order Dasyuromorphia; family Myrmecobiidae; genus Myrmecobius; species Myrmecobius fasciatus. The sequence continues at coordinate 236,663 of JAJPUD010001113.1, read as the reverse complement.
TCTCTCCCTTCCTACCAAAAAGTCACTTCTTCCTTCTCTAATATTCAATTTCTGTTTCCAAAATTCCAGTCTCTGTTTATATGGTATATGACTGTAAATAGTCCAACCCCTGGAATTTCACATATGGGGAAACTGAGGCTGGAGAGGATAAATGACTTTCCAAAAGTCACACAGGTACAAAGTGGCAGAGCCTAGTCTGGAACCCTTGTCCTCTGACTCCAGTATCATGTCTTTTTACTCTACAAGTGAAGAGGGTCAAATTCAAGATACCAGCATGGATTATGGGAAAAATGCACTAAAAGTTAAAAAACTGTGATTCTAGTCCTGATTCTACCACTAGCACCTTACTAGGGCAACTAGGCCATGGTCCCCAAAGTGACATTAGAGGAGCCATTTTCTCTCTTTTGGCCTCAGTTTTCATATCTCTAAGGATGATATTGTGTCCAGAGGAAAGCAATCAAGAGAGCAAAGGGCTTTGCCTCCATGTCATATAAAGATCAGTTAAATGAACTGCAAATACTTTGGTGGAAAAAAGAGAAGTCTAAGGGGGAGCATAATAGCTATATGCAAAAGAATTCAAAGAGCTGTCATGTAGGGGAGGAGTTAGATTTGTTCTATCTGTTCCCCAAAGGGCAGAACCAAGATCAATAGGTACAAATTGCCAGGAGGAAAGGAAGGGAGGAAGGGAAGAAAGGAAAGAAGGAAGAAAGGAAAGAAAGAAAGAAAGGAAGAAAGGAAAGAAGGAAGGAAGGAAGGAAGGAAGGAAGGAAGGAAGGAAGGAAGGAAGGAAGGAAGGAAGGAAGGAAGGAAGGAAGGAAGGAAGGAAGGAAGAAAGGAAGGAAGGAAGGAAGGAAGGAAGGAAGGAAGGAAGGAAGGAAGGAAGGAAGGAAGGAAAAGAAAGAAAGAAAGAAAATTAGATTTGATACCAGAAAAAGCTACCTAATATTTGGAGCTGTAATAACATAGAATTGGTCTCAAAAAAAGTAATGGGTTCTCCTTCCTTAGGCATCTTCAAGCACAGACTGGAGGACCACTTACTTCTTAGGTGTGTTATGATATAAATTTCTTTCATGTATGGGTTGGACTAGATGGCCACTGAGGTTTTCTCCAACTCTTTCTGTGATTGCACGATTCAGTATTTTACCATCTCTAGGAGCCTGTCTGATGCTCACATCCTTTAACTACGCCTATTTTTACAGATCTAAGCTCCTAACTCTTCCCTTCCTTGACATGTCAGAAGTGCAACTCCTTATAATGAAAGCAGGGAAGAGTCTTACAAGCAGGTTTGTCCTCCAGATGGATCCATCCAATGACAATCCAGCTCCGATAAAGCCTCCAAACCCAACAAGAGCTGGTTACCTATGGAACAACGTACTTCCACAGGAAGCATGGAGAAGGAAAAGAGTGAGCTATGTTTTTCACACACCTAAAATTCATTTCCCCCCAAATTCACTAGGCCAGGTGTCACATCAAATTTCATCTGCCATCGGACTGTGTGACCCGGCATGAAGCGTCACAGCACATCAGCCAAAGGAAACTTGACACCATGTCATCTTTTTGAAAATGCTCTGGCTGGGAATTCATGATTATCACAAACGAGGCAGCTCTCTGACCTTGATTTGGTAGGGGTTGGGGGTGGGGAAGGACGCTCATTAGAAGGAGGTGGCTAACCAGTTAAAGTGGAGCTTTTGTTGTCTGCTGCTGGTGATTTCCACTTTGGGAGCTAACAAATGAGTAGGGAATTGAACTTAAATGTGTTCATGGCAAAAATATTGACCAGAGGCAACCAGCTTCAAACAGAATCTTCTATTGCTCTGCAGACAATTGTAATCACCATAGATAGATAGATAGATAGACAGACAGACAATAGAGACAAAAATAGAGAGATTTGATATAGGTATGAAAGAAAAATCTGTTTATATCTCTGTCTCTGTCTTTTTATGTCTCTCCTCTCTCTCTCTCTCTGTATCTCTCTCTCTCTTTCTCTCTCTCTCCTCTATCTCCTGTTTCTATCTCTCTGTCTCTCTCTTATCTGTCTGTTTCCATCTCTCTGTCTCTCTTTGTGTGTCTCTGTTTCTGTCTCTGTCTCTATGTGTCTCTTTCTCTGTTTCCATCTTTGTGTGTCTGTTTCTATGTGTCTCTCTCTCTCTGTCTCTGTGCCTCTATCTCTCTTTCATTTTGCTTAGAGGTCACCACACTATGCATGCTGACAGTGTCTTTGCCTTCTTGAAACTCTAATTCATCTAATCCTAAGCAGCATCCCCTACCCCACCATGGAGTCAGGAGAGAGCTAATGATAGGAAATGTTTAAAATTTCTCCAGGTTTCTTGTTGAATGCTGCTAACTTTGTACGTGTGCCTCACAATGAATAATTTGATCAGCCCCAATAATAAAGACATCCAGGAGCTTTTTGGCAGGAAATATGTGCTTGTTTTTTGGGAGAGGAGGAATGAGGAAAGCGACAGTAAGAGTGAAATAGTACAATTTCTTTCTACCTTTTACAGCAAGAAAAGCTGAGGTCTAAAATAAACAAGTCCACCTCATGTGGCACCTTTCCAAGGCACTGTTGAAAACTTCATTCTATTCTTGTGGTACTATAGTTCTTAAACTTTTTAATTTTCAGATCTCTTTACACTCTTAATAATTACTTCAGATCCCAAAATGCTTTTGTTGGTTGATGTAATTATATTGTTATTGGTTATATCTGTTGATATTTGCCATATTAGACATTTTTAAAATATCTGCTTATTAGTTTGATTTAAAATATATACCTTACTTTTTTTACATAAATAGCATGTTTTTATGAAAAGTAGAGCTGATAAGCATGAGGCTTATAAAAACTGAAGAATTTAGAGAAGTACAGGAAGACATATGAAGTGATACAGAGTAAAGCAAACTATGCATACACAATGACTACAATAATGTAAATAGAAAGACAAAAAAGGAAAGAAAAACTTTAATGTTGTATAATTATAATGACTAAACTTGTCCCCAGAATTAAAGATGAGAAAATACACTTCCTCCCCTTCTTTCAAGAATGAGATTATAGAAGTAAAATAATGCATATTCTATCAAACTTAATTGATTGTTGCTCTCGATTTCTTGTTTTTCCCTTTTCTTTTTTATTCTTTGATATGAAAGATTCATTATTGGGCAGAAGTAGTGGGGAATGATATATTCAGAAAGGAAGGTTACATAAAAACAAAAGATACCAATTTATTTTAACTCAATATTTCCTTCAAGGCCTTCACTAGACTATTTGAACTTGTTTCCCAATGGGCAAGTGAGCTTCCTGTCTTCCCATATTGATAAGAATATTCTGTCAACCTTTCCATCCTGAGTATTGATTTCAGAGGGGTAAAATGAGTTATGGAGCAAGCAAAGCTATTCTTCCAACCAGCATTCATCTAGACTGGAATGTGGAGGAAAAGCTGTGTGTGTGATCATGTAAGTCCCAGAAGGATAAAGCTAACCAGTCATTTAAGAACCAGCTCTAACTTTACCTTCTCCACAAAATATTTGATCTTCCCCGTCGGAGAAGATTTCTCATTTGATTTTCTCTTATACTTTTTATAGACTGGAAGATTCTTATGATAAATACCACTGTCTTTTCACTCTCTATATAAGGCACAGCACCACATATTTCATAGATATTCAGTGTTTGTCGAATGAATGAACAATATCATTTGTAGCATTCATTTTGACCTCTTCCACTCCAGAGGTCATAGGCATTTATTCAAACATCAATTCACTGCATATTACTGACTAGTTACTAAAATAATAATAAATCTATATATTATCAAGTACATTTTATTTATATTATTAATAATAATCATTACCACTGTTCTTATAGCCAACAAGCACCACTCTAAAGTTCACAAAGTGTGCAATGAGCTGTGTACTACTATAGGAGATATAGAAGAAATATACAAATCCCAGAGGGAGATATTATAATCAGCAAAAGCATGAATCAGAAAAACATTGGCAGCTAAAGTGGATAGAGCTCTGGAACTGCAGTCAGAAAGAATCATCTTCCTGAGTTCAAATCTGGCTCAGACACTACTAGCTGTGTTACCCTGGGTGAGTCACTTCACCCTGTTTGTCACAATATGGAAAATGAGCAGGAGAAGGAAATGGCAAATGACTCCAGTATCTCTGCCAAGAAAACCCAAAATGGTGTTGTAAAGAATCAGACTCTGAAAAGAACTGAACCACCACTGGAAAGCTTAACGCTTATTCAAGAAATGAAAAATAGTTTCCTTTGGTCACAGTACAAGGTTTATGAAGAGAGAATAATGAGAGATAAGGTTGCTAGGAGAAGCTGGGACCAGATTGTAGACAGCCTTGAATGCCAGGCTAAGAAGTCTAGGCTTTCTCTTAGAGGGGATAGAGAGTCATTGAAGGGGGTCCGTCATATCATGCAATCAGAACAGGATTTCAGATGCTGGGTTAGGCCCAGATGAATTGGTTTGGATCAGAGAGACTCACACAGGTCTGAGAAGCAGGAAGAAGAGAAAGATCCTCCAGAAGAGATATTTATTTTTCAGGGGCCTGAGCACTGCCCAAGGCACACGCTCAATGTAGCATTTAATTATGAGTCCAAGAAGTATGAAAATCACCTGGAATTAATACACTTGCTTTTCAGCTCAAGCCCACAGACCTGGTGCAAGTTAAACGGCCTCACAGAGGCTGCCTTCCCTTTATCCACCTTCTGATGCACGGGCCTGCATCCTGAGTTGTTTTGTTTCAGAAAAATAGTAATAAAATGTGTGTACCTTTCTGGTTATTAATTTCTGCTTTTTTTGTTTATTCATCTTAATGGAAGCTGTTTTATTTCTTAGCTGTTATATGAAGCATGAGGTATACGGCAAACCAGCCTCCATACAATTCAGCCAAGGTGGAAAGGAAAGAATCTATTTGATTTCTTTTTTGTTTATTGCCACATTACTTAGGGAATTGCTTGGTTGAGTCAGACTGACGGCACTAGTCTCCCTGACTCCAGGCTTTTCCTTTATTTATCTGCCTTAGCTGTTATACAATGTCTTGGCTGTGCCCATTTCAGTCCTAGTAATATTCAAGGACCTAGCTGAGCGCTGGGAGTGGGTCACCGGTATGCACCACTTGTCCATTGCAAGGATGGGAAGGGAGGATGAAGCTGGAGCCTGGGACTCAAGGGGACTTGCTCCTGGAAGACTTGTTCTTAAGCTGGGCCAAAAGAGAAATTCATGCAAATACTGCCCAGCCTGCCTGCAGCATGGAACAGGACAGGGTGGGAAAGGACTGATATCTGCTTCCCATGAACAATTATAGACATTTGAAGACTTACCATGGGTGAGTAACAGATTATTAATTTAGGAAGAAATGAAGGAGAAACAGCAGGAGGGGGAGAGTACTGAAACTTGGAGTCCAGAAAACCTGCATTCCAATCCCAGTGACATCTTGGAATACTCCTTTAATTTCTGTGTTCCTCCATTCCTCACTGGTGAAATGAGGCTATTGGCTTCTAAGGTTTTTTTCCAATGCTAAATCCATGATGCCATGAGCAAGAAGACTGTGGGCTTGAGTTGAAGAGCAGGTGTATTAATTCCAGGGATGAGTGATTATCATACTTCTTGGACTCATTTTCCATTTTAAAATGGAAAGAATAATGAAACTGAGATTCGGAAAACCTAGAGTTCTAATCTTGACTGTCTAATCTCTCTGAACTTCAATTTTCTCAAGCAAAAAATGGAAGGATGGGAGATAGTGTGGATGAATGGGAAAGAACTAGATGAATTATAATGTCCCTTCTAGTTTTACTCTTTGATGAATCTAGTCTTTACCTCCATGTTTGTGCTTTATAAAAATACTGTGAGATAGGCCAGGCAGGTTTCATTAGCCTCATGCTATAGATGAATAAATGAAAGTGAGAGGTTAAAAGTCATACTGCAGGAGCAGCTAGGTGGCACAGTGGATAGAGCACCAGCCCTCAATTCAGGACAACCTGAGTTCAAATCTGGTCTCAGACACTTAACATTCCCTAGATGTGTGACCCTGGGCAAGTCACTTAACCCCAATTGCTTCAGGAAAAAAAAGGCATATTGCAAATAAATTGTGTGGCTGGGATTAGATGTTTTATAATTCCCAGATTAGCATTCTCTCAGAACAGGCCAAAAATTTAAGAAAGTAAAAAAGCAGATGATGCAGCTGCATATATGGTCTCCTTGAAATCTCACCCCTAATTTTAAACAACAGAATAATCCATACATAGATCACTCCAAGAAAGAAGGAAGGTGTTTGTAATTCAGACACCACAGACCCAGCAGGTTGTCTCCCCAGGCTTATTCATTTAATGTGCCATTTTCCTTGTAATGACTTGGAAAGAACTGGATGTCCCTTCCAGGTCCTTGGAGATGTATCTCATCTTTTAAGAGGAAGAATACAAAACAACTTCCAGACTAGGGAGGGGGAGAAAGGAGCCTCCCTACAATGGCTAATTGATCTGTATATCTCATTCAAACACATGACAAATCACAAAAAGTTATATCATAGATTCATTGACTCAACATTTATTAAGATTCTATTATTTACAGGACACTGTGCTAGGCACTGGAGCAGAAGCAAAGCTTGGATAAGACATGCATTTTGCCCTTCTGAAATTTATAATCCAGTAGCAGAAAATACTCATACACAGATAATTATAATTCACAATAGGACATTAAAGTTCATTAAGGATTTGCAAAACAAAATGAGCTATTCACTAAGAAGACCAGAGAAGGTTTCATAAAAGAGGTAGTATTTAAGTGTTTCCAGATGCAGATGAGGATGACAAAGCAATCTTCTCACATGGATTTTATAAATTATTTCTACAGGGGAACCTAAAATGAATTAGGTCTATAGTACCAGAGGAAAACTATTCAGAGGTGATAGTATCTATATCTAGACTTTGATCAGATCATCTAGGCTGTTTAGTCACACAGTGGTTAGAATGAAGACCTGAGTTCAAATTTGACCTTAGATAATTACTAGCTGTTTGCTCCTGAGCAAGTGATTTGCCCTCTGCTACAGTTCCCTCATCTCTAAAAATAGAGATAATATTAGCACCTCCCTCACAGAGCTGTTTAAAGAATTAAATGAGATAATAACTGTAAACTTAGCACAGTGCCTAGAACATAGTTAATATTACATAAATATTAACTATTATTATTACATAAATCTAGATATAGATGTGGCCACAATCATCCCAATAAATGGACCTTTTCTTATTCTATCTAGCATTGAAGTTCCACCTTCAGTCAAAACAAGTCATTTCACATACTGGAGCCTCAGTTTCCCTATCTATAAAGGAGGAAGAATCATATCCACAGGGACAAGACTTTTCTTCAGTGAAAATCTGAGAATGAATTTTCTTAATACCAGAAGCACTTGGAGCTCTATCAGAGAAAATGGGTCTCTTATCACAGAGAATTCCCTATTCCCTAATCTCTGGCTTGGAGTTTTGGTCTGTTTCCTCTGTCTTTTTCCTGAGGGAGCTCTAGTCATGGAGACTTTGCAGCCAGGATTCCACACCATGGACAAGCAGGGAAACCCTGAGAAGCCAGAGTTCTGGGACTCAAGGCCAGGGTAGATTTTGGAGTTGGATCTTGGTAGAATTGATGCTATATCACAATTCATGGTGATCTCATCAGCTCCAATAATTTCAATTATCATCTCTATGAAGAGAAGTCTCACATTTACTTGTCTAGCCCTAACCTCTCTCCAAATTTCTAGTCTCACATGTCCAATTGCCTTTTAAACATCTTGAATTAGGTGTTCTATAGACATCTTAAACTCAGGATATCCTAAAATGAAATCATTCTTACCCCCAAACTCTTTTCTCTTCCCAACTTCCCTAATACTGTTTGTTGAGAGCACCCCCCCATCCTCTGAGTCACCAAGGTTCACAACCTAGCTGTCATTCTTGATTCTCCTATTCCCCAGATCTAGTCAATGATCAATTATCATTTCTCCTTTTTTATGACCTCTCTTCCAAATGCTTCCTTCTCTTCTCTAATCTTGCTGCCACCTTAGGCAGGCCCTCATCATCTCATGCCTGGATGATTTCAGTAGTCTGCTGGTTGGTCTGCCTACCCTAATTTCTCCTCACTCCAATCTATTCTCCACTTGGCTATCAAATTGGTCTTCCTAAAAGACAAGTCCAACCCTCCTCAATGAATTCTAATAGGATCTCATTATCTCCAAGATTAAATGTAAAATCTCTTTGGCCTTCAAAACCCTTCATAATCTGGGCCTTTCCTATCTTTCCCATCTTCTTATACCTTGATTCCTCCCACATATTCTGTGATTTCTGGCTTTCTTCCTATTCCTGGCACAAGACACTTCACCTCCTAACTCTCAGCATTTCCCCCACCTGTCTCTAATGCCTGAACTTCTCTTACTTCCAGTTTTTACTTCTTGGCTTCTTGACTTCATCCAAATCTTAGCTAAGGAAATCTCAGCAAGAAGCCTTTTGCAGTCCATGTTATTCTAAATTCCCTTTCTTCAGACTATCCCTAATTTGTTACACACACATATATATAGTTGTTTGTACATAGTTGTTTGCATGTTATCTCCCATATTAGACTAGAAGACAACTTAGAGATCATCTAGTACACCAAATTTTACAGATGAAAAAACAGGTCATATGGATAACAAACAACAGCGCTATGATTCAAGTTCATGTCAATTCTTAGTTTCTTCAGTGTCCATCCAGAGAAAGAAAGCAGTTCCCTGAAATTTTCCTCTCCCACTGGAGGCTGGAACACTTAGACTTCAGGTATGTTCTTCATTATTTCTGGTCTGATCACCATGGACTTCATGAAATTTTAGTTGCCCTTATCAACATCTGGATTTCAGCAAAATCCTCATCCTAAACTCCTGAGTGCCTTTCTTTAAATCCCCCTTGATAGTCATAATACCTGATATATAATAGGCACTTTAAAAATGCTTGTTGATGACTACCTATAGCTGATCCTATTAAACCTTAATTTTAAAGATTATTTCCAATTCTGTTCTGCTCAATTCAATTCAAATAATGCTTGTTAAGTACCTAACATGGCCGATCATTGTCCTAAATACTGGAGATACAAGAACAAAAGCAAAATAATCCTCATGCTCAAGAGTTTATAGTCTATTGGGGCAGAAGAGGATTATTGGGGAAGAAGATGGTTATAACATTTATATATGTAATTGAACAAAAAGTATATACTAAATAATTTCAACATTAATGAGTGAGGGTTTCAGGATAATGAGTGAGGGTTTCAGGAAAAGCCTCACATAGGAACAAACTCCCAAGTTGTTCCTTGAAGAAAAGCAAGGATTCTAACAAGCATATGTGGGAAGGGAGTGAATTTCAAACCTAGAAGATCATTTGTGCAAAGGCATATGGGCAAGAGAGTGAACATCACATATGAGGAAGAGCTCATGGGCCA
>JAJPUD010001113.1:167004-227204 GCA_023553655.1 Myrmecobius fasciatus | reverse complement strand
AAGAGGCAACAGGGTGTGTGGGTAGTGAGCAGAGAGTGGTCTCGTCAGATCTGTGTGTTTAAGATCAATTTGGTAGCTGAATGGACGAGAAATTGGAAAGGGCAAGTCTTCATTTCTTCATTCCTCTCTGCGCTCTGCTCCTAACTCATCAGACTTCCTTTTTCCATGATGTACCAGCATCCTTCTTACCCTGGAAGATCCTTCTGCCCCTAAAGCCTCTTCCTCTTTTTAATCAGTTTCTTCTGGAATCTTTATTTTAAGGAAATTCTCAGTTCAACCATGTTCATTCCTTCCTTCTTCTCTAGGTGCCACTATTGACTCTCCAGTTTTCTTTCTGGAAAATCCCCCCAACCCTACCCTACACCTTTAAGTTTCCCTTTATGTTTTGTCTTCATAAGTTAAAATATAACCTCCTTGAGGGCAAGAACGTCTTTCTCTATGCTTGTATGCTTTTTTATGCTTGTATTCCCAGCACTTAGTATAGTGTCTAATATGAGCAATCATTTTAACAAGCCTTTTGGCTTGTTGACGGAAAAAGATTAGAGACCAGAAGTGGGAAGATCAGTTAAGAGGCTACGGAAATAGTTCAGCCAACAGGTGATAAGGAACTTAACTAGAACACAGAGACTGTGTGAGTGCAAAGAAGGGATGGATGTGAGAAATATCAAGGTAGAATTGACAAGAATTGGTAAATGACCAAGGATGATTCACAGATTTCCAACTTGGGCAGCTAAAACAATGGTGGCACCTTCCACAGCAATCAAAAAAAACTGTGAAATTGAAAGAAAAGATGGATGAGTTTGAGAGCAAATACAATGACTTCCATTTTGGATACAGAGGGGATATTCTATTGGAGAAATCTAACAGGAAGCTGATAAGGAATTAGGCAGTATAATTAATAGACCACTGGGCTTGGGATTAGGAAGATCTGAGGTTAAATATAACCTCAGACACTCTCTAGCTACATGATTCTGCATAAATCACTTAACATCTTTCTGCCTCGATTTCCTCATCGCTTCTTGGGTTGCTATGTGGATAAAATGAATAGTGTGTATAAAGCATTCTGCAAAAAGTTAAAACTCTAAATGAATATCAAGTATCATAAGAATTCAGGAGAAAAATGACAATGATTTAAGTGTATGATTTCTAGCAATTGAGAAAGACAATTCAGACATTTAGCCTAATTCTGTTTAAAATAATTCTTTGCATATGCACTAAAGAAGGTAAGCTGGTTTGGAAGTCAGAAACACATGGGTTCAAGTCCACCCTCTGAAAGGAAGTGGCTGCACCTCCCTGAACAAGTTACTTAACCCCTCAGTGCCCCAGACATCTCTCTAAGACTCTTAAGTTACAGAGCAATATTAAACTATATTGGGAGAAAAAGTTGTCTATTCCAGTGAAATCATAGATCTAGTAAAAAAAAAAAAAAAGCATTTTTCCAATGGCATCTTGCAGGCAGGAAGGGCTATGTAAAAGATACTTTCAATGATACATATGTCCAGAAAAGGTGGATTGGCTATCCCACTGGCAACTAATTGTGTTGGCAAAATGAAATTTAGCAAGTGGACATCCCACAAACTACACTAGGTTACACAAGACATCCGAAGAAGGTTTCAAAGACAGTCAATCCTCTGTGGAGGATCTGTGGACAAATCCAGACAAAAATCACAAAAGTAGGAAAGGTTAGTAAGTCTGACATTTGTTGGTACAGGTAACATAATTGATTCAAATAATTGATTATTCAGAGCACAAAGGAAAGTTTAAATTCTCCTCCCACGGCCATAGAAAAGACACAATGCTTGGAACATAGTCAGCACTTAATAACTGCTTGTTGACTTGGATGCCATAAACTCTATAGGATGACATTCTCCACACCATGATGAATTATTTGAAACAAGTAATTCTTTTCCAAATCTCTATCATCTTCATCATGGATATTACTCATCTCCTAGACTTAGGGATCACATTTGGAAACCATGTTCTTGACATCCCTCTTCATTTAGCCTAGCTAGTTACTTAATTTGGGGAATGGGAGAGTAGCAATTTTTATCAGTTGCATAATTTTTAATTTTAATTTTTTTAGTAAGAATTACTTCAAGGCACCTTTATTGAATGTCACAGCATTGCAAATTCTGGTTCTCCAGCAAATTAATTTTCCTGGAACACTCAATTCCCCATCTAGTGATCTATATGACAGCCTTCACGATCACTCCCAGACTTTAGTCTAAATTAATTTCTTCACTCGCACCAGCTCTTCATCACTTATGTATTCTCTTTCAGCTTCTCTCCCTGTCATTGCATAGCTCACTGCTTCCCAGTACATTGGTTATCACCCCATCATGTACCATCCCAATCTTAACTCTGCTTTTAAATCTTTGATTAATTTAAAAGGGAAGCTAAGTAAGAGGGCTGGTAAATGGTGCTTTCTATCCCATACCCCTTGCTGTTCTATGGTAATATTGGAGAAAGAACAACAGGGAATGGCAGATTCCTTTTCCCATCTCACAAAAGTATCCTTGCGTTGATCCAAAGGTTCTCTTTTAGACTGAGCACAGAACCTTAGTCTGGAAGGGTCCATAGAAGTCATCTGGCCCAACTTCCCACACTTACAGAAACTATATTCCCTGAGAGGTGCTTGGACATATCCAGTGATGAGACCAGACTATTAAATGAGGCATCCACTATTGGGCAATTCCAACTGTTAGAAAGTCCTTTGATAAACTGAGGAGAAATGTGTCTCTCTGTGACTTCAACCCATTTTTTCTACTTCAAACATTTAGGAATAAGGAGAATCAAAATACGTAATGCCTCTTACAATAGGACTGGAGGCATGGGACCGGGATTCAAATTCTGTCTCTTTCACTTCTTACCCATGCAATTCTGAACAAAGTCACTTCATATCCCTAGTCCCCAACTTCTTCATTTTAAAATAAAGTACTTTGGACTAGATTGCCTCTAAGGACATTTCCAGCTATAGATCTCAGATCCTATGATTATGGATAATTGTTGCGTGTCATTTCTTGCCTTCAGCCTTCTTTTCTCTAGGGTAAATAATTCCAGTTCCTTCCACCATATATTTCCAGCATAATTACTGGTTCTTTCTATCCTGGTCACCTTCTTCTGGATATACTCCAGCTTTCTGCTGTGCCTCTTAAAAATATGGTACCCAGAATTGAAGATAATATTCCAGATGTGATTTGATACAGTCCAGAGTACAGTGGGAAACTCATTTCTCAGGTCCTGGAGACTCTGTCTTTCTCACTTAATTCGGCTTAAGAATGAATTACCATTTTTTGCCCAAAAAAATCACAATGTTGTCTCCTCCTGAGCTTGTGGTCAATGATAGCTGCCAGGATCCCTAGCCTTTCTCAGATAATACATACACATCTGCAGAAGAGGAAGCCTTGATAAGATCTGGTCCCTTTAGGGTTCTGCCTCCTTCACTGCCTGCCTGCTAGAAACTCTGCTCCCATTTGCCTTTGCTCATGCACACTTGTCACACATTCTGCTGTGACTCGCAGTGGCTTATTCATCATATCAGAGTGCAACTTTCTGTTTTCTCAGACACCCACTTTAATACCCTGACATTTCTGTTCAGCCCATAACATTCTGTCAATTATTTACATCTCACTCCCATGTCCATCGCCATTTCTGCTGGTGTTGCAGCGATTCCTGATCCACGCTACTCACTAAAAGCAGAGCTTTAGTCATCCCTCTTAATGTCCACACACGAAGCCTTTCAATGGTGTGCTTTACGTCCGCCCATCAATCATCTGCTAGTCATGGACTATATTATGCTCTGTATTAGAATAGTCCAATATGAACTGCCTGGAGGGGAAAACAAGAAGAGGCAGGTGGATCACTTCATTTCCCCATGAAAAGCCAAGCAGAAGCTTTTTTCTCCTCTAGTCCCCAGGTTTCCGGCACATGTGATTCTTTATCATTACACGGGCATTGAGGAAACAGCTAGGGATGAGCCTGTAACAATGGCCATCAGGTCTCTGGGGTACAGGCACATGTCACATGTATTCAGAATGTGCCCTCAGAATACATAATCCTAGAAAACAGGTACCATGCAGGAGGTATGAAAAAGTATAAGAAAATTACCAAAAAGAAGGTTATTTGACTTCTGGTCCTTTTCTCACATACTCCTGCTTTGCCAGATGACATCAGGGAAGCTAGATAGCATATGGTATACTAGAAAGAGCACTGAATTTTGAGGTCAAAAGATCTGTTTTTGCAGCCCAGGTCTGCTCCTCTCTGCCTACATGAGTTAAGACAAGTCACCAGACCTCGATGGGACTCAGTTTCTTCATCTGGAATATAAGGCAACAGGTGAGGAGGGTCTTAATTAGGATGTAGAGACTCTGTGGCAGAGAAGGGATGGCTATGAGAAAAGTGGAGGTAGGATCAACAAAGTGTGGTAACGATCAAGGATGATTTGAAGGTTACATGTAGACCAGGGCAGTAAGAAGAACAATGGTAATTTCAAGAGAAACTGGTAAATTGGGGGGAAAGATGAATAGGTTTGACCCTCCAGAATAAATGACTAAGTCCTTTCCAATTCTAAATCCTAAGTGATTTCAAGTCACCTAGCCTCAATTGCCTCATAAAATGCTGGAAAAATAGAATAGTTACCTTCCATCAGGCAAAGAAACTGGAACAAACTGTCTCTCAAAGAGCCTTCTAGTTGTAAGATTCTTTGTCTTAATTACAATCCCTAAACTCCTGTAAGGACAGTATAAGTACTTAGTAATGAATGATCTGGGTGATTTACCATGGAGAGTGTCCTCCCCATTGGTAAATTACTGTGTATGTATTTTGTATTTATTTATCTCTATTAGCATGGACCACTATCATCTTCTTTTCCTATTTCCCCTCCTTCTCCCTCCCAAAATGTAAGCTACTAGAGGGTACAGACTGTTGTATCTCTAATGCTTACAACTATGCCTGGCTCATAAATTCTTGTTGAATGAATAGATTGAAGAAGAAAAGGAGGGAAAGAATCAACTTCTAGTATTGAATCTAGTCTATTCCTTGCTCTAACCATTCCTTGCTGCAAGCAGAAGTTCCCAATGGTCCAGGAAAAGTTTGCCCAAGATGTTTCAGAAAGAACAGGAAGAAGAGGAATGAATGTATTCAATTGCCATGGGAAACAGATTTCTCAGTTCTTAAGTAACTTCTGCAGGGTGGAAAAAAAACCAAAAGTCTTAAGAAAAATGCTAGCTAAAGGAACCCAAAGAATAAGTAGGTCACAGAAGGGAACACACAGATCCCTGGCCCATCTGTGACTCTGTAGATAAATTCTAGTGAGCTGCTTGATGCATATAGAGGTCAGGTGACTTGCCCAACATCACACAGATAGTGAATACCAGAAAAGGGATAAAACCAAGTCTTTCTGATGTCAAGCCTGAGGGTCTACCCATCATACCACTCTCTCTCTATCAGCATAAAAAAAGATTTTAATGTGGAATGACTCCCACATACATATAAACATATTCATATATATATATATATATATATATATATAGTGTCTATATGTGCATATACACACATCCTATTTGAAGAAAATACCATCCAGTTATTTCTTCAGCTATGTTAAGTTGCATGTACAAAAATACATACCAGGCAAAATAACTTGTTGGTCCCACTTAGAATAACTTGACCCTTAATTAACAGGAGACCTAGAACATTTACAGAAGAATTAGTTCAAAAAGAAAATAGATTAAAAGATCAAAATTTTAAAAAGTGATCTTTAAAATGTCTCATCTACCTACAGTAATAAATATATTTCTCTCAATACATTGTTTGTTACTAAGTCAAAAGAGCTCTTCATCCACAAGTAGTTTTGAATTTTAATTCTTCTCTTTCAAAAGTAAAACTGTTTTTATACTGATCATAAAGGGAAGGTGGAAATCAGAGTCTGAGATAGAAACAAATATCTTACTTTAAAATGTGTCACCTCCCTCAAAGGATGTGAAAGGGAGAGGACAGAGGGAAAAAAAATAACAACCACCAAGTCCCTAAGAACTTTACGAACCTTTCCCAACTTCACTAGGCTTCCCAGGTAAGTATAATTACAGTTTTGCATAACCATCTAATGAAAGGAAGTCCTTTCTTACAGTGTTAATTAAAGGACGTTGCTTAATATGTTAAGGAAGCAAAGGCACTCTGTGTAGGTAATGTCATTTTGTAATTAGTATGCTCATAAGATGACTTAAGATTACAGTTTATCTGCATCTAATAACCACCTATCAGCAGCTTTACCACTCTGTCTTTTTCAATATCTCTTTCCTCATGAGTGGCTTGAGTTCCCTACCTGCTCAGTGGGACTCTGGCCTATGGAATGAGCAAGAAAATGAGACACGCCACAGAGGAGCAAGGCTGGGGATGCTACGGGGAGTGGGGACACACCAGAAGAATGAGTAAGCAAGGAAGCTTTGTCACATAACAGAGAGATTTCACAAACAGTGTAATTTATTTTGAGACAATTCTTTAACTTCTCATTTTCCTTTACGTTCCAAGGAACATGCTGGTATTCTCATTGTAAGTAGTAGATTGGCTCCTAAAAATGCAACCCACAGAGGGAATGCAAATAATGGTGAAGGCAGGCAGGGATTGGAGAAGGGGCAATTCTCTTTTTACCACTTTAGTCAGAGAGCAGCAATTCTCATTTAATCTGTGAGAGCTGGATCAACACTGATATGCTCTTTGATGGGTGGAAAAAAGTCAACGGATGGCAACTCCAGTCACACTTTCCCTCAGATTTTGGAACTACATCGGAAAATAAATGCAGCATCTTATGAATGGCTGGTTGGCCCAGTCAGCATGAAGAAGTAAGTTAGCTAGATGATTTAATCAAAACTGCCAGGAAAAGATTGAAGCAGAGAACAGATTAGCTGTCTATCATAACTATATTACCTGGAGAATTCCTCAATAATATACCACCTCCCAAATAATATTGACATAGCCTTTTTATTAATGACTATATTTTCAACCTAATGAATACCCAACTTCACTAATTAGTAAAGACAGTCTCCAATTCAGTTGTGATCAATTCAACTGTAAAAAAAAAAAAGAGAGAGAATCTTGAAGATTCTTTTCTTGTGAAGGTAGGAAAAAGAAGCCAATACTAAGGAACAGGATCTTTGAGTAATATCCTTCTGCCAGAGAAATTACAAGTTCAAACATTTGTCAGCGACATTCT
Source organism: Myrmecobius fasciatus (assembly GCA_023553655.1). Taxonomy (NCBI): domain Eukaryota; kingdom Metazoa; phylum Chordata; class Mammalia; order Dasyuromorphia; family Myrmecobiidae; genus Myrmecobius; species Myrmecobius fasciatus. The sequence goes on along the minus strand of JAJPUD010001113.1, from coordinate 219,997 downwards.
CATTAATGTCATGAGACCAAGTTTCCATTTCCTTCTAGATGCTTTTCTGAAAGACAGTTTCCTAAGGAAGAGAAGATAAAATAAACACAGCTTTCTTTCTTATTTGTACAGGTTGTGGACTTTGGATGCAGAACACTGAATTACATGGATATATTGGTTACTTTAGATGAACTGCCTTTAAGCTCTTTTTTTTTATTCTTTATAACAGAGGATGGCTCCCTAGGTAGTGTAGGTGTTAGGGTTATATTTGGAAACGAAGTTAAAGTATAAACAAAAGATATTAATAAATGTTAAAGCCCATATGGTCCATTGTTACACTTGGAATTCAATTATATAATCATAATGACATTTTTTCCTATATGTTAAAATAGATACTATGAATAGCTTGCCTGTAGTAGGTGTATAATGAATATGAATCACATACTATATATACTGGAACAATATTTACTATATGTAGTAGTAAACATAGCTTAGATATAACATACAGCCCACATTATAGGCTTTAACATATGACTTTTATCAAAGATTATTTAAAAAATTGATATGAGACTGAGGTGTTATCTATATGCATTTTCACACACTTCCCCACAATTTTGGGACAAAATTGGAGCAGCTGTAAAAATGGAATGAGAATAAGGTTATGGTTTGAGGCCTATTAAGGATTCTCCTCAAACCCCCAACAATGATAATCAGAAATATTCAACCTTGGATATTAATTACATCATGACTCAGGAGTAAAATAAATCAGAAAACATGACTAAACATAACACTGAAAATCTTTGCATATTTGTGCATACAGTAAGCAGCAGAGGAGACCTGTTCATAGCAAAAACATGTCACCACATATGGATTTCAAGCAGCAGGATTCCCAAAACCAGTCCACCTCATGCTAACAATTGTGATCAACAGATGTGCATATTACTCTGTGTTAGCATCAAAGGGACAGATATTCTTACTAAATTGTCCTTGCCTTTGGATTCTGATTCCACCACTGGATGTATATCCTAAGAAAGTCAAAGGCAGAAAGAAAGGTGCCATATATGCCAAAATTTTCATAGCATCACTTGTGATAGCAAAAACCTATACAGAAGGTGAATATGTTATTGGGCTGAAAGAAACAACAAATCTGAAGTATTAAGAGAAGCTATGTGAAGTTACTCAAAGTAAAGTAAGTAGAGCCAAAAAATACTATAACAAAAATAAATATAAATTTCTAAGCTCACAATAATATAAACAAAAACAATGTTGAAAGACACTAAATTTATCAACTAGACAAATCTGGCTTTGGAGACCAAATGATGGTGACTGTGGAAATGGAATATATTCTATTAGATGGTCATGGAGTAGATTGGTTTTGCTTAACTGTTTTTCATCACTACTAGGAAAGATTCAGTGGTTGAGAGGAGTATATTGGAAAATAATTCTAATGTAAAAATTAGAATATCAATAAAACTTGTTAAACAAAAACAAAATCAGTGTCCACTATTTAGATCAAGGAAATATTATTTTCTATGTGATTAAGGATACCTCTAAATGAAACATATGTTTAAAAAAATAAAAAGTTCATAGGGATAAACAAGAGGCATGGAGACAGAACATCATTTCCTTGGAATGAGGAAAACCTGAGTTCAAGTTCTTCCTACAACATATTCTGCATTCATGATCATGGGCAAATTATTAAATATTAAATATTAAATATTCTCAATGTCCTGGGCAACTCTCTTAAACTTGAAGCTGCATTTGCATTTGTAGAGGGAGTTCCCACATTAGAAATCCCCCTCACCAGTGAAATCATAGGTCTACTCTGAGACTCACCTTTATGCACTCCCATAAAAGCTTCCATATACACTCACATACACATGCATACATATATTCACATACACAAAGTTGAAGTCATGTCAAGAACAAGAATTTGTGACTGGCACAGGGGATGAAAATATGATCCTGTGCAAAGCAGGCATCCAGTCACCCACTGGACAGATGAAAATATTGAAAAGGTCAGAGATTTGGTTCCTTCAGAGAGATGATTTAATTTTTTTTAAGTTGGTTGAAGTGTTAAATTTAGAGAAAGAAATGTACTGAAAGGAAACTTAAAGTTTTCCCAAAGACTGCCACCGTGCATTTAGAATGATGAACACAGACAGCAAAGATTTGACATTTGTTCTGATATTTCCAGGGAAGCTGGATGAAATAACATGTTTTGAGGAAAATAGAAAGTGGTGGTGAAACAGAGTGTCTAGGATGATTCAGAAGGAATAAAAAGAGCATCCCAAGAAGGTGCATGTCAAAATCATGAATGAAGACAATGGAAAGATGTTGCTTTGATACTGATGGCTTTGGGACTACAATATTTATCCCACCAGTTCATTTTCTCAGAGTGATTATGTAGAGATTCTGAAATGTTCCAAAGGTGCTACGTAATGTGAAAGGGCTGAACTGTGGCCATTATTAGCTGCTTCATTCCATTATCACAGACTATTTTCTACAAAACAATTTTTGAAGATAAAACAGAAGTCAAAAACGATTTCTCAATTTATTCATGAGATTTGGCTCCAGCTGACTATCCAAAATCAAATTAATCCTCAATAGGTACCAGGGAATTAAAACTAACTGGAGTCAGGAGATGTGGGTTCAAATCTGCTCTATGATGCTCAACATCTCTGAGATCTTAGGCAAGTAAATCAATTTCCTAGCCTCCCTAGCCTTAATTTCCTTATTGAGAAAATTGGAGTTCAAAATAGATGGACTCAAAAGTCCCTTCCACCTTTACATCTAAGATTCTAAGATTTATCACTACCAAGGATATTCAAAACACCATGACTAAGGTTTTGAAATTAATCCTCAAAGAGTAGCCTCAGAATATTGTAGGCAATGATAAGGAAACAACTTTGCAAGGAGACAACTCTTATTTGGTTTAGCATGTTTGGCGATGGTTACATATCTAAAGGTTCTAAACAGTGAGAAAACTTTGAGTGAAAGGATGGCCCTCAAAGCTCCCAATCCTTCCCCACTTTAAACCCATTCCCAAAACGCAGAAAACGAAGCCATTTTCTTTACAAAGAAATGTATCTTCTTGAAGCAGTAACTGTGAGGCAGATTAAGACATTTCCCAAGCATTTGCTAACCTACTTACAGACATCATTGCTCCCTTGGGCCTTCGTAGCCTCACACCTTCCTTAACGGACTAGCTGAATAGGTAAATGGGTTATATCAGGCCAGGAAATCAATGTGTATACTGTGTTCTCAGCCACAGATGAGCCTGCCGAAGCCATTTTATTATAGCTCCAGGAGCTGTATTGATCTGACTGTAACTACTTGGAGGTGGCTAGCAATCCAATGAAGACACGTCCCTCTGTCCATCCAAATGCCTTCTCCCCTCAATAGTTCTTAAAGAGTAAGTGTTCACAGATTGAATTAATTTAATGTTTGGCTAATCAAAACTGACGACTCTGGAACTTAAATGCTATTAATTACTAAGAGAAGCCAGCCCTGAAACTAACACTATCATAGGCAAAGGAGGGCTAATGCTTTTCTAGTTTAAAAAAGGGGGGGCAGGGAGGGATTTGTGAATATTCTATTCAATCATTCTTTTTGGATATGAATGTAATGCCATTCTCCCAATCACTCTCATCAAATACCACTACATGGGTTTATCCACTTTACAAATTAGGCTGATTTCTCTCTCCATTGACACTGGTTTTGCTTAAAAGTCTCAGTGTCAGAAGGATAGGTAAAGCCCCTGCCTGAATCATGGTGAAGGGGCAGAGGAGAGATATTATAGACACTTATATGTCTAATGAGAAGTCCCTAAGGCACCTCCCAAAGGCTCTTCAAAACATCACATGGCCCTGGTGCCATTTGCCAGATAAAATTCCTCTCTGCCTCAGGCCTTTGTTTCTTTAGTTTTTCTTGCTCCCATTACAGAACAACCAGAAACCACTCCAGGTATAAAATGGGAAATGTCAAGGGCTATCGAACAATAGCCTGTGTGTTCTCAAGGAAGGGTCAGTGCTCAGTTATCACAGGTGTTTCTGCTCTTATGAGACCTTGGGAATATTACAGCTAAGCAATCCCATTTGATCCTTTGCTACATCCCTCTATGCCTTTGTCACAAATAGGTACTCCATCTCTAAACTGAGCAGAGATAAGCTAAATGTGCCCAAACAAGGGTCAATTCCAAAACCTAGGGGGTGAAGACTATTATATTTATATATACTCTGTTGGATGAAGATTGGTGCCTTCAATGAGAAGTAACAAATGAAAAGCAACTCCTACACCCATATTTCTGGATAAATTGGGAAAAAACCAATGAACCTTTACTAAATGTATATAAGGTCTTAGCAGCTGAAGAAATTGGGAGGCAGAGAGTGTGGAAACAGGATTTGGTCAACCTTAGAAGTTAACTGAGGATTTTCTACATTTTTCTTGGCCCTTCTTCTACCATAAGGTTTAAACAGATTCTTAGCCAATTTACTTTGGGCAGACAAAGTTTGTATGCAGAAGGTCTAAACTGATTTTATGGGCTCGAAAAACATTTTGGCTTTAAGAACAATCTTTTTCATTGGCTACCAGGAACCCTTCAATAGAAGACATTAGAAAGAAATTCATTCTTCCATTGTTTCAGTTTTGGAAAGAGCTTAAATAGCACTAAATGGGCTGTGTACATTAAAAAGCACTTGTAAGGACAATAGCACTGGTATAGGTTGCTTTCATAGAGGAAGCAGTAATGCAGTTGCTTCCACATATTTTGTTTGCAAATCAAACTACACTGAAAAGTCTTAAAGGTCATTAGTTCCACTTCCATGTTTTACAGGTAAGAATACTAAGTCCTAGAGCAGGTGGATAGCACTGGCCCTGATATCAAGAGGACCTGAGTTCAAATTTGACATTAGACACTTACCTGCGTGCCTCTGGGCAAGTCACTTAATTTCAATTGCTTCCAAAAAAAAAAAAAAGAAAAGAAAAAAAAAAAGAATTCTAAATCTCAGGAACCAAATTAAGATTGCATAGTTAGTTGAATGGCAGAGCCAGGATTCAAAAACAAAATTTTCCAACTCCAAATGCCACAATGTTTCCTACTTCACCACATTGCTTCTCCCACACTGAACTATGAATTAGAAGATTTGGATTCTTACATTGCTATTGCCACAAATTTGGTTTCTGTATCTCTGAGAGAATAATTTAAGTCTCTATGATCCATTTTCACTTTTTGTTTTTCAGTAATACAATTACCTAGTAGATACAAGAAAAATATAAAGATAAAGCAAAAAAAAAAATTCATCATAGAAACTATTTTGATCCAAAAAATGTGAAGATACATTAGTCATGTGGCAAGAATGAAGAAAAACCAGTGGACAATCCATGTGCACCACTGGTAATTACATGATGTCAACAGAAAGTGAGGAAGGACTCCATAACATTGGGAAGCCCAATCTCCCCACCCACACCCTTTACCAAATTTATGGGAAAACATGGACGAGAATCATACAGATGAGCAAGCATGAATAAATTGCAATCCTGATTGTTGGAGGAAATGCCTCTATTGATGAGATATCACAGATCTATTTGAGCATGTTCAAGGAAACTATATCAGTAAAACAATGAGCTTCAGTTCTAATATCAGATATTAAATGGTCACTAAAGGTAAAACAAATTTTACCTTTATCTCAAGAGTGTGATAAGTCAATTAGCCTGAAATCCAGAATTACAAAAGCCCCTCTTGTAGGTCTTCCAAACTACTAATAAAATCCCATTCATCATTGTTGCATGGTATTATTATTCAAGGAACTTACCAAGCAATTGAGCTCCTTTGATTTATTCTAAAATATCTCCCCAGTTAGAAAATTCAGTGACCATAAGACAGTAGTATAGGACAACAATTTATTGCAGTAAAACAACATTTATGTAGAAATATGAGTTTTTCACAAAAGTGAACCTATTTGATGAATACAGTTTTAAACTTACAAACCACCCATCATATAGTAAATTACAGGAGCCAATTATGCAGATTAACTGTATATAAAGCAGATGTCCCCAAACAATGATTTCACTTCAAGCCAAGGACCAATGAGTGTCCTTTTTTTCTATTCTCTAATTTACACTTTTAATTATAAATACTAAATTATGCTTTTGATACTTTCATACCTATGAGTAATGGTACATGAACCCCATAGACATGCTGTCGGTAATAAAATGAAAGAGCAAGCCAGTTGAAAAATTCGACTCTGCTTTGAGTTTTAATGGAATTGTACACCAAAATGCAATATGGTAGAACCAGAGGGCATCCCTTGAAGCTTGAAATAGATACATTTCAGAAGTTCTACTTTACATAGCTAAGTGCAACTGGGGAGAATTCACCTAAGAGAGGATATAGGCTAAAATACACAAAGAAATTCAAAAAAAGGTTTCCATAACTCCAAGGAAGACCAAGCATAACAAATTATTAAAGCAAACTAGTACATTGTTGGGAGGAAAGGAGAATGTACATCCCTATGCTATAAGGATTACTGCCAGAGAAGTTACATAGACAATTCATACCATCATAAGAGGTGAAATTCTAGTCAGGAAAGATTTAGAAATATGACTGGAAGATCTGAAAAATCCTAACAGTCTGTTGTTAGAATTTAAAAAATAGAATGGTGGAACTGGAAAAGATCTTAAAAAGCATTTAACCCAATATCATCAGTTTATAATTGAGAAAAGTGAATGTCAAAAAGAGGGTCACACAATCAATCAGTGGCAGAAATAGGACAAGAATTTGTGTTTTCTGATTCCTACTACAGTACTCTCTAATATGATACTCTGTCTTCAGTCTTTTACTTGCATTTGTGATCTCACTGATGAGGCAATCCTCTCCTATGGTATAGTTTGCATCCCAGCCATATCTGCTCACTTTGTATGATTTAAGTGCATGGTCCCCCATAAATCCTCTTTAGATTATCTACCTAACATATTTGAACCTTCCTCTAGGTCTTTTTTTTTTTTTTGCATTTTGTGTTTGCCAGCTGAACACCTAGGCTGTCCATCTTCCTTTGCTCTTGCTACATGACCAGCCTAATTCCTTATCCAATCATCCATTTCCTAGATAATATCTCTTATGTCATTTTTTGCATGCAAAATTATTAATGATATGCTAAAACTTATTTATAGCCACCATGTTTCTCCAAAGACCATTTGGTCATTCAGAACTGAGATTCTTCGAAGATTGTGGCATTCCATGAACCAGAGCCATATAATATCATCAAAAAAAGGTTCATGTTTAAAAGATAGGTTTTTGTGTCAGTGAGTAACCTGGGGTCATTAAAAGTACTGTTTATTTTCACAAGTATTAATTAGTCCTCTTCATTATATTTAATTTTAGGCTCTGGTTATTATCCTTCTAAAGTACCTTTCCAAGATACATCCTGATTTATCAATAAAAAGGCACTGTATGCCATAGTTTGTGCATTGGATCTTTTTCTTCCATTTGCTTTTTTATTTAGTTTATTTTTTTTTCCCACTGTGCATTGTTAAGTCTTATTCAGAAAGCCTTGTCCTACAGTAGTTTGCAAAGGAAGATAGAAACACAGATAAAAATCAAGATTACAATAGGTAACTGATATCTATTCTGCTACTACACAAAACACTTTCCTTTTCTTCTGGAATATGATAGTTGGAATAAATAAGATAAATGAGATTAGCCACCTACAAATACATATCCCAGACATACTTTGGAATTTCAAGAAACCATACTTATTTGGGTGCCCACAGGTTTTTAGATTTGTAGATACTAGTCACATTAAGAAGCATCTATAGGTTCATTCCCTTCTAACTATCACTATAGCAAATAATTAGGATCTTTCTTCTTTGGTGTCATATTACTCCCTCATTAGTCATCCAAAAAAAGGAGATCAATAGAAACATTATTTCGCACCTATCAATGGCTTATAGTATAGTAGGAATTTGAGAGTTGACCATTATGGTAGTATTTATATTTCAGAGGGGCATTCTCAATTATGAGAGTAATTTGGGACTTTTTCAATCTTTGAGTTGGAATGTGGATTTGATTCATACCTGAGAGTTTTAAAAAAGTACAAACACAATTTATGAGACAGATATAATCTGAGATGAAGGAATAAAAACTGTAAAAACTGAGTAGCAGCAGCAGAAAAAGAGGAAAAATAGCTTCTGCAAGCCCTACCCAGGACTTAATAATCTGAACCAGAAAGGAGCAGTGACACAGGGACAATGAGCAAAAAGAGAAATGAAAAGTAAAAATAAAAGGAGAGTCTGGCTATAGAAGAGAAGAGGAAGCCAGCAGTCCCATACAAACATCTAAGAGCAGAAAACTTATGTTAACATTATCTACCTCTTCAAGGACTTAGGATGTTCCAGAATAAAAGTCTGCTCATTCCCCAAAGTCTTTTTTCCCATGACTGTGCAAAACAGACCCTAACATCTTCTGCTATCCTCTTTTATCTAAATGCTTACTGCATTCTGATTTTTGGCTCAAATGTGAAGAGGCAAGGGGTTAGATAGAAATGAACAAAACTTTAAATTAAGTGGACAGACTCATTGTAGGGGAACGTGAGAAGGTAAGGTGCAGAAAATAAGATAAAGTAATTGTTGATATAGCTGATATAGAATTAAATGTAGCTTTAAATAGAACAGTTTTGCCTCCATTGAGCTTATAGTCTCCTTAGAGTGACAGAAAGCTAAAACACAGACCAAATACATGCTAAAATATGTCCAAAGAAATTTAACACGTTGTTGAAAGAAGAAATACAAAACTATCGGTAGCCACATAAAAATACTCCATATAATTAACAATACTATATTTTAAAAATCATAACCAGCAAGCTATCCAACATGGGTGAGAAAACATGAGAAAAAAGAAAGAAGAAATATGAGAAGGTGATCATACATTCACTGATGAAAGGAGCTAGAAATTGGCCTAAATACACTGGAAAACAATTTGGAATCATGCAAAAAATTACTAAATCTTTCATAACCTTTGACTCAAAGATTCTCCTACTACAATTCCAAGAAGCTTTGGAAAGTAATGCTTACATTTTCAAAAATGCTCATAGCAGCATTATTTGGGATAACAAAAGCTGAAAAGAAACAAAATATGTGGTCACAATTGGTAGATAACTGATCAATTTCCTATTGTGCTATGAAGAATAATAATATAAAAAGTTCAGAAAAAATAAGGGAAGGAATATGGAATGATGCACAGTAAAGAAAGAGCCAAAAGAACAATGTTTATCATGACTACAACAATATAAATAAAGTCAACACAGACAAGAAATATAGACAGTTTTACTACTCTTGTAAAATACGGTGGTCGATATTAGTACCTTACTGCAAAAGTTAAGAGAGGCATTCCTCCTTTCTGTTAACAATTGGTAAACTGTTTTCTGAGAACATATTTTATAGGGAGATTTGTTTGGATATTTTTAGGAAGCACCTGTTCTATAAAATAAAAATTTATAAAATTTTTGTTAAAAAATCCTTCATGATTTAAAGATAAGTCTTATTTATCTTAAATTTTAAATATGAAAAGTATTTATAAGTGTGTAGTAGACTACTACCATAATCTTTAGAAATGAGAGGAGGAGAACCTTGGAGGTGAATCTTCAAAGTTACCTAGTACAAACTCTTTGTTTTACATGTAAGAAAATAAGCCTAAAAATGTCAAGTGTTTTGCCCCCTAAGTTACATGGACAGTAGGTAGCAAAATCAGGATTTAAACCTAGATCCTAATTTCAAACCATCAAATGGAGCAAATAGGGAAAATTGTATTGGAGGACAGTACATATATTTAGATAACTGAAGGACAAGAAGGCTAGAATTCCAGGAAGAAGGGGTAGCATAAAAGGCAGGAGCCTAAGAGAGGGAAAGGTGTAGAGAAGGCAGAGTGAGATTAAGACATTGCAGGAACTATGAGGAGAGTTTCCTAAATGGAGTCAAGCTTGAGTGTACCTGATTAGGGGAAGTGAGATTGGCTATACAGAGTGGAGTTAGATAATGAATAAATAACCTTGAAAGGTAGACAAAGGAGTTTAGATTTTCTGTGGAGATAATAGGGAGCCATTGTGAGATATTGAGGAAGAGACTAGAAAGAATAACTGTAGGATGCATTTTAGAGGCAGTGGAATGGATACTAACTTCAAAGGCCAGAGTTATGGTAGTAGCCATAGAAGCGAGAGGCAATAATGGTCCTAGAGGCCTGTGGAGAATACGAACTAGAGATACCAACACACTAGGAGGTATTGGCCTTTTTCCTGAGAAGAAGGGGGAGGGTCAATAATAATGATATCTCCTTGATAAGCTTGACACACCTGGATATACCCAGTCCTGCAGATCTGTGAATGGTATTTTAACACTTCTTCAGATCTGTGATTTGGGCCCATGTTCCAAACTTCTGTATTTCTGTTATTTCCTATTCATCCTAAATATAGCTTATTTGTATATAGTTATCTGCACATTGTCTTCCCCATTAGACTGTGAGCTCCACAAGGGCAGGGTCTGCCTTTCACTTTTCTTTGAGCTTAGCACAGTACCTGGCACATAGTAAGTGCTTAATAAATACTTACAGACTGACACACACACACAGAGAAATACATGTACGTATATGTATATATAAAATGCATGTACCTATTGGTTCATACAAATGAAAGCATTTTCAGAACCGCATCATCTATTTATTTATTCATTCATTTATTTATTCATTTATTTTGCTGAGGCAATTGGGGTTAAATGACTTGACCAGGGTCCCACAGCTAGGAAGTGTTAAATGTTTAAGGTCGAATTCGAACACAGATCCTTCTGACTTCCAGGGCTGGTGTTCTATCCACTGTGCCACCTAGCTGAACCTCATCATTTGTAAGAGGGATTCTTCATCTCTTTTGTGTGACAGATTGCTTTGATTGTCTGGTGAAGTCTTTTCTTTCTTTCTTTCTTTCTTTTTTCCAAATAATGGCTTTAAATGCAAAAAGTTACAAAGGAAACCAATTATAATGAAACAGTGATTAAAATTCATAGACTCTGGGTTAAGAACCCTTTATTGACAAGGAATCTAATTGGATATTACAGAGCACATCATCTGTCTCAGAGGGGCAAATCCATCAGGTAAGGATTTTATGCCTTGAATGATAATAATAATAATAAACAATAATATCTTTTGTATGGATTTTTAATGTTTGCAAAGAACTTCTCTTAAATTAGCTCATTAGATCCTCTCAACAACTCTGTGAAATAGAAATGCCAGGTGTTATCAACCCTGTCTTTTTTTTTCTTTTTTTTTGCTGAGGCAATTGGGGTTAAGTGACTTGCTCAGGGTCACACAGCTAGGGAATGTTAAGTGTCTGAGGCCAGATTTAAACTCAGGTCCTCCTGACTTCAGGGCTGGTGCTCTATCTGCTGCACCACCTAGCTGCCCCTCAACCCTGTCTTATAGATGAGAAAATTAGGTTTAGAGAAGGAGCAAATTTTCCATATCTCACAGCTAGGAGATGTCAAAGATGGGATTTGAACTTGATTCCAAATCCATCTCTAGTCATTATCTCATGGTTCCTTAATAATCAGAGGATAATGGAAGTTACTCATGTGATTCTATCAATGAAGAAATTGTGAATGATTGTAACACAAGGGATCCTTTGTTGGTAGATAGCTGTTAGAAACTTTTCAAAGAAATAACTTACTGGCTGACTGAATATGAGGTATGAGTAATTGAAGAATTACAGAATCTCAGAATTGGAAGGAGCCTTGAAAAGATCATCTCATCTAACCCAAATTTCAATTGGTATATACATACAAGTCTTCTTAAACTTTTTCATTTGTGACCTCTGTTCACCCAAAAAATTTTTGTTATCCCAAGTACATAGGTATATAAAATAGGTATACAAACCAAACATTTGCAGATAATAAATCATCATTTTGCAGTTCATTCACTTAAAAGATCCCATGGGGAGCTGCAAACCACAATTTGAGAAACTGGGCATCCACAACATCCATGAAATGCAGTCATCCATATTTTGCTTAAAGATGTCCATTTTAAGGAAATCTTTCAACTCTCAATGAACTCTAAGTATCTCTTATATAACTCTGTGACTTTTCTTCATTGTTCCTAGTCTTGACCTATGGAGCTAAGGCAAAAAAGTCAAATCTGTCTTTGCAGTAGAAGCCCTTCAAAGTGCTTGAAGATAGCTTTCATATCTTTCCTTAAGTCTTCTTTTCTAAGAAAAAAAAATTAAGTGAAGTCTTTTATCATTCTCTATCACTAAACTGCATATGGCACAGTCTCCAGTCTCCTCATCTATTTGAATTCCCTTCTCTTTATTTATTCCAGGTTGTCAATGTCCTTACCAAAATTCAGCACCTAAAATTGAACAGAATATTACAAACGTATGTCCTTCCCAGAAAAATAGCAGAGAAAGAGATCACAAAACTATCTCTTCCAAGTGGAATCAAAAATTACAGGAAATACACTAAGAAAAAGATTTCCAGAAATTAACATAAAAATTTTTAAATGCAAAACAGTGAATAAAACAAGAAGTACCAATAAAACAAAAATATAGAATCCAAGAGCAATCATTGAAATATTTTATCTAGTCAACAAAAATGTGTTAAATAATGGAAGCAATTATAAAAGACAAAACAGATCATTTTGATTATATGAAATAGAAAATTTCTGCACAAAATTAACATATCTAGGATAAGGAATGCAGTCAAATGGGAGAAAGCTTTGTATTGTGTCTAGCATAAGGATTTCATATCCAAGGTACCATACTTTTAATAATTAACAGAACTATATAAGACCAAAAATCATCCCTTAGTAGAAAAAAAAAGAGGGAGAAAAACAAGGATTTATTAAGCACCTACTATGTGCTATGCTAAACACTTTAAAATATTATCTTATTTGAGTCCAACAACAACTATAGGTGATTGGTATTATTATTACCTTCAATTTATCAGTTGAGGAAACTGCAGCAGACCAAGCTTAAATAGGTGTCACACAGGTAGTATGGGTGGAGGTTAGATTTGAATGCAAGTCTTCCTGGCTCCAGGACCAACATTCTAACTAATACATCACCTATCTATCATATATGGACAGAGATTTTTTTTAATTGAAAACTATTAACACCGACGAAGTTTTCACCTTATACCCAGTAAATTGGCAAAGATGATAATTTTGGAGAGATTGGGAAAAGATAGCACACTAATCCATTGTTGGTAAAGCTGTAAATTTATTACAATCAGTTTGGAAAGCAATTTGAATTTAAGTTGTTAAAATGTTCATAACCTTTGATACAGAAATTCCTCACCTTGTCTAACATATCAAATAAAAGTCTTAAGCATTCCAAAATATTTATGCGAGCATAAATATTTTATGATAGTAAAGAATTGGAAAAAAGTAAATACCAACTGAGAATGGGCAAATTATGGTCCGTAAATGCAGTGGGAAGCTACTATGCTATAAGAAATGGCAAATATATTGAAAAGAGAAGTATGAAAGACTTACATGAACCAATAGAAAGTAAAGTAAGTGGAGCCAAGAAAACAATATATACAAAGACTACAACAATGTAAATGGGAAAAAAACCAGCAATCACAAAACAATAAAATTCAGTTTTGCAATTGATAACTTATGCATGTAACCAAACAATATTTTGTTGTAAGAAATTTAAAAAGTGATAGACTCAGAAAAAACTCTGCAGATTTATATGAATTGATGCAGAATTAAGTAAGCAAAATCAGGAAAACTATAACTACAATAATAAAAACATAGTTAAAAAAAAACAGCAACAACAACAACATTGAAAGGCTTAAGAATTCTGATTCATTCAGTGACCAACCATGATTCTAAGGGAATGATGATAAACTATGGTACCAATTTCCTAACATAAAAGTGATGGATTCAAGACTCAAAATAAGATATATATTTTTAGAAGTGGCAAAATGGGAATTTATTTTGTTTCACTATGCATATTTGTGTCAAGGGTTCTGATTTTTTTTCCTTTAAAATTATTTATTTATAGAAGTTTTTCATTTTAAAATTTTGAATTTTCTTAAAATCTATTTTTTCTTTAAATTAGGGGAGAGTAAGAAGGAGAAAAACGCCAGTGCTTGTTAGTTTAAATATCACATAATTTTTTAAAGTGTTGCAATCTGACAAATGACAAACTTAGCCCCAAAGAATAAGTAGGAAAAGATAACTTTCATCATTCCTTTCCAAGGGACAGGGAGGGTCCATGAATGTGCAACATAACATATATTGTCATATTTTGATGCATTGATTGCTTTTGTTGAATTTTCCTCTTTTTTCTTTTAAAATTATCTTAGTATATTATGCATTCTATGTATTATTTGTACATTTTAATAATTTTTTATTCAGAGAAAATTATAAAATTTAAGTCAATAGAATTAATTTTTAATAAAATTTTAAGGGCCCACTGTTTATAAAACCCTGAATTAGTTTCTAGAGATGAAAAAAAAAAAAGAATACAAGTTTGTATAGGACACAAACACTTTTCTCATGGAACCTGTAATCTCGTAGAAGATAAATGTAACTTATGATAAATATATAAGTTTCAGAGTTTCAAAACTAAGTTGAAAAAGGAAAATTGCTTCCTCTAAATAAGAACTGTAGCATTACAGATTTAGAGTTCAATGGACAGCAGAGGCCATCTAGTCTAATCACCTCATTTTATAGATAAGAATCCTAAGGCCCAGAAGGAAGACATCTTGCTCTAACACACAAGTAGAAACTGGATTAAAAGTGATGACTATTAATTCCTATCCCAGTGTTCATTTTACTGCCTATAAAAATGGAACCCTCTGAGCTGGACTTTAAAGGATGGAGCAGAGTACAATAATTGAAGAGGGTTCTCTATCCCTACAGCCTAAGGAGGAGAAGGCTGCATCTTCCCTAGTCTTTGCACATCCCCCATTGCCTAGCTCGGTCTCCTACAGCTAAAGTATCTTCATATTGGTGAAGGCACCCGTTTCTTGGTCTGGAAGACCAGAGGCCCAGTTAAAAGAAATAAGATAGCTGGGAAGAGGGGTCAGTGGGAGGGGATGATGACGAGATGATGAGTTCATTCTAGGATGCGATGACTTTGAGGTGATGGCATCCAGACTACATGAAAAAGGAAACCAGGCTCCACCACAAGTAATGAAACACATACCTCAAGTCTTGTATTTCCAGGGTTATTTGAAAAATCAGAGCTCGACTTTTCTCTTAACCCTTTTCTGCATATGTACACAAACTAGAGGCAAATATTAAAGTAACTAAAACAGCTCCCTAGCAGTTTTGTTCACATCGATAGATTTCTCCTTTATCTGCATAATTTCAGCCAGACAAAATTAAGGATGGACCAAAATCTAACAAAGATTGATGCATCACATGTAAATTTCATGGAACATAGACCCAGAATGAGCTCTTTATAGCCCAGTATTACTGAAGAGCCTGGAAACACAGATGAGAGTACTCCAAGTGGTTTGGGCACATGCCTTCAAAAGATGATGTCATTTTTGAGCTACAATTTAAGAGCTTGTGTTTCTAGAGACATTTATCATGATTTCAGGAATAATGTAACATTGAGAATAGCTCCCTAAAAGGAAATGAAACTCAGAATAATGGGAAACCAATCATAGGTCCAGAGAGATGTGATAAAATGTAATCTCGTATCTTATAGCAGATAGGTGGTGAGCTATTGGGACAGAATACCATATACATTATCACACGTGGTGTCTATATTGAATGTATTGACATTTACTCTGTGTCTCAAAGGCTGGTTCAATGGGGAAATAAAGGAATGACTATTATGCAAAAACACAAAGGCAGTAATATTTTTAAATTTGCCAAAGAATTAAAAGAAGACTCTAATGTTTACTAAAGTTATACAGAAAAAGTGAAATAAATAAAATTCTAAAAAAAATTTAAAAAAAAATTTTTAAAGACATTCAAATATGACCTTTAGATGTTAAGAGGCAGTGTGGTGCAGAGGATGGAGCTGACCTCAGAACTAGGATGACCAATTCCAATTCTGCTTCTGACACCCATTGACTGTGCAACCATGAGCAATCACTTAACCTCTTACTTCCCTGGGCAATTCTAGAAGATTAACAATTGCAAAGAAGATACCAACCTGCATTGGTAGGGAGGCAGTTTATTCTTCCCTGAGTTCCCTCTGCCCATGAAATCATAGACTCAGTCCCTTTCCCTCTGCCTATTCAGACATTGCCATTGTGTTCATTAAAGAAATCACCTCCGATATTGTTCGCATCTTAGAGTTCATCTTATTCTCCAGCAACTTCGAGAATACCTGGTGGTTGCAGGCCCTTCCCTGCAAACTGGTGTGGTGCCAAAGGCAGCAACGATTCCATTTAAAAATAAAACCTTTCATCATCTAAAACGTCACCGGCGCAGAGGGTTTAGAAACATTCACAAAAGAAAATACATTCTTTGACACTCCTAAAAATACATGATCATATCCTACGTGGCAAGATAAGACCAAGTGACTCACTGAAGTCATAATCACTGCAAATTGCAGTATTGTTGTCTCTGAATGAAAATTGCCAAAGGGCTCATATTTCGGTTGTTTCAAGCACCCTAGGCAGTCATTTGCCATATCACGAGATCCAAATAATCCAAAGTTGAAGATCATCCCCTCCTCCTTGTGTTTCATTAGCAGAGATCATGTTAATAAAAACAGACCCCGAGTTTAAAAGTGGATTGCCTTGCCCCTGAGAACTATTTAGACTTCCTCTGTGGTGTATGAGCTGTGAATGGCAGCATTCGGTCTTTATTTCTCCAGAGCACTCCTCTGTCATCTACCACTGTGGTCCCAGATGTCTGCAAATTAAAGGCGTGCTAGATGACATTCTGCTGTTAATGCTCTGCATACATAAATCACTGTAATAAGAGAAGATTGTTATATTAACCTTTGTCATGCAGCCCCTTTCTTTTCCTTTTGCAAGAAATATGAAAAACAATAAGTTTGCTTGAGCAAGACGTACCAGCCAAGCAAAGCATGGAAGCATCTCTTCCTGGGGCTCCCCAGCTCTGTGCTATTACTTGGGAGTTGCGGCTTTCATCAATAGGCTTCCTCAGTTTCACACAAATACACACATGCAGAAATAGGTGTCTTCCACCTGGCTTCATGGAAAAGCCCAAAATACAATTCCTGTGCATATCCCTCTGACCCACAGGGTTTTACCATGCCCTGTCACTCTCTGCCTCCGCCCCCTCTCACAAGGCATTGTGATCCAAGTTTGCAATATGTCTATGGAACATTGTGGAACCTTTTCATCCACCATACTGGCTCCCCTAAATCGAATGTGAGTTTCAAGGAAGTATAACTGCTTCTCTTTTTCATTTTTTCCCCTTATGTCATCTCCAGACCCTGGGAAGTCTCACCTTTCTCTTTTCTTTACATGATATTACCTTTGCTTTGTCCCTAGTGCACATTCTAAACCACATCCAAAAAGTATAGTGGGCCGTCCTCCCCTCACTAAAATTCAATATAAGTACTAGACAATGGCTCAACAGATATGTTGTAGAGCATACTGTTCAGGTAGTTTGGACAAAATGTTTTTCCCCTTTCCAACTCTGAGACTGATTGGTTTGGGGGAGGCTTGAGATTTCCAAGATGAAATAGTTGATCTTAAAAATTTTAAGAGTAAGCTGTATCCAAGTGCCTTCATTTTTTAAGATACCGTAGAGAAGCATAAGTGAACTTTAAGTTCCTCTAGAGTCCATGTCTATCTAGCATGTGCTATCCCCATCCCCCCTATACCATTTTATTGTCCTCAAAGTGAAGGACACTGGGTCTCAGAGTCTACAGGGCATTTTTGACATCCTAAGGATGTTACTATTCTACTTCATGAATCCTCTTGTGCTGCTATTGGACTAATTTTTTTTGAACTAAAGCATTCTTGGAATTTAAAGCTCATGTTTGTCTTAGAAGTCAGGCCCCTTGTTTACAGATGAGAAAACTGTCACCCAGAGAATTTCAATCACTCATTCAACTCACGCAGATTTGAATCCAGGTCCCCATATTCTAAATCCAGTGTTTACTCCAGTCTACTATGTTGCATTAGAGCTTTTCCTCTTTAATCTAGTTTTCCAAGAAACATGGATGGCATAGAAGACAATACACTGGACTCGGAGTCAGAAAAAGATGGGTTGAAATCCCGCCGCTAAAAGTTAGTTGCTATTAAAACCCACCAGTCTACCATTCTGTTTTTCCTCTGAACCTCAGTTTTCACATCTGTGAAATGGGGACAACCATGTCTATCCCATCTACCTCAGAGACTTATCATGAGGATTAAATGAAACAATGTATTTTCAAGATACTCTGCAACATTGAAAGAGCGCTGTGTGTCAGTATATCATTATTGTCATTATTACTTACTTCCAATCCCATCATCTGTGGGAACTTTAAATCCTCGTCCTTTTTACTACATATTCCATTTAATCTTCCCAAGTCACAGAAAATCCCTGCACTCCCCGTCCTCCTGGAAGTCTCTGTCCACTCATTTCCACCGTTCCTTCTACAATCCTCGGGAATGTTTCTGGGAATTGCCTCAGAAAGCCGTCCCTCTCTTCCCTCAGTCTAGAGGAACTCAGCTTCCTCTCAAAGGCCTGACGGAGTAGGACAGCCCTGCAACATCTCCTCATTTCACATTTATAAGTTTATTTTACAATTTAAGCCTTGAATGCTCCATCTTTGAAATATCTGAGACATGTATAGGCTGTGTTCCGAAGAGCTTTCAGGGAGACTATTTATTATTAGTCACTTTGATCTAATTCATCACCAAAAAGAAAAAAAAATCCCCAAGTACAGAATGTCCTTTTTAAAAAAAAATGGCACATGTTGAAGCAGTTAGGGCGTACTTAAGGCCCTGTTTTCCATGGCGTGGGCCCTTTGGAGTCCGCAGGTTCACAAATGTAATTAAAGGAAGACTGTCGATATTGCCGTCAAAACGCCGTGTCACCCCATGAATGAAAGCCTCAGTCAATTTCTCAATCCAGGCCCAACTTTCATACAGGCCCTTTCACTTTATAAATCAACTCACAGCTTAGAACATTCTGGCAGCCCCTTCAAGGAATGAACCAGAATGACAGGGAAAGAGAGGATAACAATCATAGCTTGACTGAATACAGGTGTTTGAGTTTGCAGACGAACCACAAATGCCTGGATCTTTGACAGCTGTTGATGCTATCAGTTATATGCAGCTATTATTGGCTCTGTTCATGAAGGGCCGGGAGGCCTTTCCCTAAGCAACATCTCCGAGGCTGATAACATTTGGCTGAACTTTTCAGATCTTAACCTCCCTTCTGACTTTTTGCAGTCAAACCCGCCTAAACTGATCAGAGGAAGAGACACACAGTGGGAAGACAAGTAAAATATTATTGACTGGACTGTTTCATGTCTATTAGGAAGAAAGAGCAAAGGAGGGGAGAGCTGAGCAGCTTGACAGGCTTCAAGATAATCAGGGGAGGAATCCGGGCTGTACAGTAACCCTTAGAAAAGTAAGAAAGCAGCGGCTCGTGAGAGGTCACGGTTCTGTGTAAGAAACAAACAGCGCGGGCCCAAACAGGGGGGCAGATGCTATTAGTCCATGGATTCCGAGCCCCCCCAGCTCCCCCGACTCGAAGTCTCTTTAAACTCTGAAACATTACCCGAGCAAAGCCCAACAAAAACAGGAAGTTTTGGTAACACTGGGAGGAAACGCAGCCCTGTTATTTTTAAAGGTCTTATTTATAGATACACACGGCATGCGTCTCCACGGGCATGTGTCTTCCCAGAGACGAAGCCTTTGTTCCCCGAGAAGTCAGGATTCCAAAGGGATCGAAGGAGACAGCTGAGGATTTTCAGATGGCTTGGCAGTGGCCCTTTGTGTTTTTAATTTGCATCAGTCTTCTTTGCTCTTTGACCTCAATTTCCAGAACTGAATGTCTCGACTTTGCACAGACCCATGGAGTCCCCCCAGGAGAGGGTGAGTGAAAGGGGGACCTGGAAAGGTTTGGCCCACTTAGCACAGACATGCCAGGGCTTGAGCACCCATTAGCAGCTATTGGATCCACTCAGGTGGGGTTGAGACGAATGCTTTAGATCCTGCCAGGATGTCCAAAGAGCAGCTTTCAGGGAGCAAGGATCATGGATCTTTTAGGGTCTCTGACACGGTGAGACTGAAGAGTGGCTTCCTTGCATGCACACACACAGCAGCAGCAGCAGCTCTTCCCTGACACCACGAAGCTCTAGAGAAAGAACATTAACAAACACGCACGGCCAAAGAAAGGCTTCTTAAAAATCTATATAACATTTCCCCACCTTCCTGTGGGTATTGCTCACAGCAGAGATGCTTCTCTTTGGGAACATGAGCAACCTATTTTTTCCTTGCCATATTTCCACTTCGTATTTCAGAAGCCTTGACCTGTGTAAAGAGTTTGCTTATGGGAAAGGGGGTGCACACTCCCGCAATTAAGCAAAAATATCCCTACCTACACTCAGCCATGTGGCCTTAAAAAGCTGCGCCCGCTGCCCTCACAGAGGAGAGGTGTTTAAAAGAATTTAAAGACAAGGAGGAAAAGCGGGGTACAAGAGAGGGGAGGGAGACTGGGGAAAGAAATGCTTTTATTAAATGATTCCCTCATTGTAGGGGAAATTTCTCATGGAAAAGAGGGTCTAATGGTATCCCTCAGAACGATTTGCAGATGACATTAATACGATGGATGACAGAATCGAGATTCAAAATGATCTCGACAGGCTGGAACGCTGGGATGGATTCAACAGGATGAAATGAAACAGGGATGAGGGTAGAGTCCTGTACTTACATTCAGAAATGCATTGTGTCAGTACAGGGTGGAGGTGTCCTGACCTGACACCACCAGCTCAAAATACACAGAAGATCCAGCAGAGACGGTTAACCGCCAAGTCCTAAATGAGGCAAAAGGGAGTGGCCGCTGTTTAAGCAGGCTGAAGGTTTAAGCAGGCACTCTAGGAAGAGAAGCAGAGGGTCCAGAAAGAGAGCTGAGATAGCCCAGCTTGTCCAGCTGCCCTGATCAGAACTAGGTCTGGTTCTAGAGGTAGAGTTAGGAAACTGGCAAATAGGGCAGGAAAGTAGACCAGAAGCCACAGCAATGAAGCAATAATTAAAGGAATGAGTGATGTTTCTAAGTAGAAACGGGAGTAGACAGCCTCTGCTACTCGAGAAAGCAAAATTAAAGAGCAATGGGTACAAGGTACAGGAAGGCAAGTTCTTGCCTCAACTTGGGCAGCCAATATAAAGGAACAAGTTTAGCAGCCCTTCGGCATTTAGTCCAGATACCTCTGTAAGTAGCTTTTACAGGACATAACTAATTGTTACACCGGAATGGAAAGAGAACCATGCAGGTAGGGGAGTATGCACCCTGTTCCTAGAAGTATTTTAGCAAAAACCAGATAACCACCTGTGGTAAATATTGATCTATTAAATCATCAAAAATCAATTAATGTTATTGTTGTAGATGATAATTACTCAAGCTGAAAGACAGTTTGGAGTAAAGGTTAGAAAACTGGCCTCTGGATCAGGAAGACATGGGGTCAAGTTCAACCCTTGTGGGCCATGTAGTCTTGGACAAGTCATATAATTTCTTAGCTCCCCAGGCAATCATTTACAATTATAAATTGTAGAGAAGATGCCAGTCTGCATTGGTAGGCTCACTGGGAACAACTGACATCATGAAATCATACGTGTCATTCAAAAGATAATTTGTTCCTCCCTAGACAGTGCTACTTGGTTAATGAGTTGGCTAGTTTTGTTGGACTCATTTTTTCCCTTTTCTTTTTTGTTCTTTGTTATAGGAGTTGGCTCTCTAAGTGGCAGAAGGTCAAGGTATATAATTGAAAAATGAAGGTGATTTAAAAACCTAAAATTTCAATGATTTTTTACAAATAATAATCATTCATATTCATGTGGTGCATAAGGTTTTTCAAAGCCCCTTTTTTTCCCCCAACAACTCTGTGAGGCAAGTTATGATAATCACCATTGTACAGATGAGAAATCTGTGCCTAGGGTCAAACAGCTAGCAAATTTCAGAATTAAGATTCAAATGTAAGTCTTTCTTACCAAGTCCATACTCTTTCCACTATATCATGCAGCCCTTGTAAACGTTATAATGAGCATCTGCCAAGATGCAAATGAGAATCATAGTTACGCTGGCCACATGTAAGTACTACTTGGCTCATCTTTGCACTTGGAGACACCTAAAATTTAGATGAGACATGATCCTTGACTTTATGGAACTTAATAACCTCGTACAGCAGGGCTTCTTAAACTTTTTCCATTCACAACCCCTTTTCAGCCCAAAAATTTTTACATTACCCAGACATATAGATATATAACATAAATATGCAAATCAAATACTAATAATAAATCATAATTTTGCAATCCCCACACTCAGTTATAAGACCAGTTATAAGACTGCATATGAAGTTCAACCATAGTTTAAGAAGCTGGGGAGTAGAGAAAGGTTGAATTAAGTGATATCTAAAGCCTATGATTCTGTAATTCTACTGGGCATATGTGAAATCTGGAATTCCTTTAACCATGTTTAGGAGACATATGGTAGATTCCCCATAGGGCTTTTAGAAGTAGACCAACTTTCTTATCTTCTATTTCAATGTCCCATATAAGATTACCCTACGTATCTTATTTTCCTTCCAATTCCTAGCTCCACCATCACTGCTTTTCTCTTACTATATGGTCCATTGCCCCACTTTTCAGCCATTCCATCATCTCAGCTCTGCTTCTAAGCCATCTGCCCATTCCCAGAATGCCCTCCATAACCCAGGACATTATTTAAGCAGCACCTAAATTTTATCTCCTCCCAGAAGTTTTCCACATTAAATGAAAGAAAAGCAAAACTAAATTTCTCTTGGGCCCTCTCTGGTTAAGCATTCAACTTTCATGATTCTTTTAACAGGTATAAAGTTTCAAGCATGATTTCTTATTTAATTCACATATCTGCTTAGTGTTTGTCTTCTATGCACACACCTCCTATCTGTCAGAGAGCAGAATGAGACAGATAGATAGATAGGCAGATAGATAAACAGATACATAGATGGATGGATGGAGGAATAGATGATGGATGGATAAATAGATAGATGTAAAATTGGGAGGGGGAACACAGTCAATGCAGGAATTTGTTTTCCTTGCCTATCTATATTTTTAAAACTTGCTTTTTTTCTTTTTTCTTTTCCAATGTGAGAAGGGGAGAGAGGGAAAGAAAAATAGTTTGTTAATTAAAAAAAAATAAAGACCCCAAATTGAAAATTAAAAAAAAAACCCTTCTTGTCTTTCCACATTTATGTCACCTGAGCTAAACTCTTAGCATAGTGTCATGAAAAACATCAAAAATACCTGTGGAGTATGAGAGAACACTCAGTTTAGAGTTAGAGGGCCTAGGTTTGAATCTCAGCTCTACAACTTATTGGCTAGTTGTGTGACTTTGTACAAGTCCCATTTTCCTCCTTTATTAAAGTGAGAATAATAATGTCCATAACCAGTTGTGAGGAAATAAGGTTTTTGTTAAAAAATGCTTTGTAAACATTAAGGTTCTGTTAAAATGTGAGTCATAAGCATCATCCTCTATACCCACCCACCTCCATCATCATCAACGTCCTCATCAACAACAGCAGCATTGAATTCATCATCATCATCATCACCACGTGCATTTCCTCCCTTTGGGGATTCACTGCTGCTTAGCAGGGCTTCCAATCATGCAGAAAGCAATAGGCCCTTTCATTTGGTTCCTTTAAGGAAGAGTCATGTGGGTTAACTGGAGACCCCACAAGGGGTCACTGAGGGAAAGCAGAGCAAACAAGAATAAAGAATTAGAGTAGTTTCCATCCTCAAAACTGGGGCAGGAAGCCACCCACTGATCACCCACATTAGGACTAAGAGTGACACTTAAGAAGAAAGATACAGAAGGGAAGGAAGGGGATGGGAAGGGAAGAAAAGGAGAGGAAGGGGAAGAGGTGGGGAAGAGGTGAGGAAGAAGAAGGGAAAAGGAAAGGAAGGAGGGGAAGCAAGAAAAGGGGAAGGGGAGTAAAGAGAAGACTTCACCATCTTGCCAAAGCTGCCATTACACAGTTAATCTAAGATATTTCATCTAAATGATTAAAGGGAAACAACAGAAGACTGGAGAGTATAAGTAACACAAGGGAGACTTACCCCCTCTATTCATGATTCTGGTCCAAAGCTCCCACCCCATTTTGAAGCAGTTAGGTGACACAGGACAGAAAGTGGGCTATAGAGAAAGGAGTCCCTGAGATCAGATCCAGTTTCAGAAGCTTGGCTAGTTTCTGCTTCAGTTTCCTTCTCTGTAAAACAGGGACAATAATAGCATGGACCACTCAAGATTGTTGTAAGTATAAAATGAGGCAACATTTGTGAAAGGCTTGACAAACTTTAAAGTGATATATAAATCTATTATTATTATTATTATTTATTGTTGTTGTTTTATTTTACAGGTGGAACTGAAGCCTAGGAGGTAAAGTAACTCACCCATGTTACTCAGGTCCTGCTAGCTCTTCTATGATTTGGAAGACATGACAGTCTGGAGGGTAGACTGGGAGAACCTTGGAGACCAGTCCCAGACGGGCTGCACTTCCTGAGGCTCTGTCTTCCTCCCTACACCTCCCTTCCACAGAACTGTAACCTAGCACTACTTTCACCTGGGGCAGAAATGGTCTCAGTGGAAAGTATGTCACTGATGATATTCTTGATATTGGAGTGAGGGAAGTAGACAATTGTGCTTGGAGAGGAGGCAGCCTAATCCCCACCGGATTGGCCTTTACCCTCATGAGAGCTGGAGGTAGGGAAATGGAAAGGGGAGTATACACAGGAATGGAAACTTGATACTCCTATCTGCTGAGATGGCACCGGCCAATGGCAGACCATGAGGCACAGCGCAAGGAGTACATTCATCAAAAGAAAAATGTGCTGCCCGTGTCAGCATCCTAGGGATAAAGTCCTATGTGTCCTGTGCTAATTACAACCCTCCTCCTTCCTTTCTATTATCTCTAGTGATAAAGGAGCAAATAACTGATTTTATCCATTCCCTCTAAGAAAATTTGAGAGAACTGTAATAACCTCAATTTTTAATGTGCTGAAAAAACCAAAAGCCACTTGTCTCCTCTCCTGGATCCGCTTTGCTATTATTTTGGACACAAACTCTTTAAAAAAATGTGATTATTCAGTTTCCCAATCTATATCAGATTAAAAGGCATAAGATAAGATCCTATGATCTAGGAATCAAATTCAAACCTTCATTTTGCAGATGTTAGACACGAAAAAAGGGACATGATTTGTCCAAATCCCCAAACCTTAAAAATAAAGAGTATTTTATATATATTTTTGCAAAAATAAATGGATTTATTAAAAATTCTGTACTCTTGGAACTAGGAAGAGATTTAGAAATCACTTTATCCAATCTCCTCATTTTAGAGGAACACTAGACACTTGCCCCAACAAGTCAGGGACAAAGCAAAGTCTCAAAATTCTCAGTCCACTACAACGCACTCTTTCTCCTTGGCCTTATTGACTTGCCCTAAAGTCCCTTTCCCCATCCAATGACTCATTTCCCAGCCCCAGATGCCACTGAATTAGGCCTGTTGCCTATAGACCCAAGTGAGTTTATTCAATAAAGATGTGTGAGAAACATCTGAATAACCCACTTAACCTCCCACCTCCCGCAGTTCCATTCTGGAAGTCCAATAAGCCTCAGAGTTTACTGCTCAGTTGAACAATGCATGTAAATCTTTCAAAAGCAGGGAGGGATTCTTCTGTGTTAACATGAATCTGGGCCCTCACCCTCTCAATACCCTTACTAACCCATAGGCTACTTAATGTCATCTTGGGATAACTGGGCTCTGTTTAAAGCAGGAATGGGAAGCCATTCTCCTATTGAGGGCCACTAACCCACAATAATCATGATAATAATAACAATTTACATGCAGATAGCACTTTACAATTTACAAAATACTTCTGTATCCATTAACCAGAAAATTAATTGAATATATCCTAAGGAAGTTAAAGATAGAAACAAAGATCCATTCTAGCCAAAAATATCCATAGTAGTCCTTTTTATGTTAGTGGAGTTGTAATTGGCATGGGACTTACAGGTCTTTATCCCTGGGGAGCTGACATGGGGAGTACATATTTCTTTTAGGGACCACTCTCACTTCACTTTTCCTCATGGTCTGCCATTGCCCTGTACCACCCAGAGGATAGGAATACTACTTCCAGTTTCCATTCTTATAGAGCCCCTTTCCAATATCCATCTTGTCCACAACTATCATGGGGCATTAGGATGCCTCCTTTCCAAGCACAACTAGCCCTATGATTGAATTGATCTCTATATTACATGTTCTCATTCCCTTTCTTCACCCTCCTGCTCAAAGGTACCATCAGTACTACTGTACCTTCCACCCAAACCATTTTTGCCCCAAGTAAAAGAATTATTAATTATAATTCTAATGAAAGTAAGGCATGACTCACATTCGAAAATAGAAAAAACAAAAACCTAGGGTGAATGAATGGAATGGAAGACTGGTGTGAAGCAAGTTATGGGGAATTCAGAGAAAAGTAGGAAGATTCACATGGATTAAGGGAGACTGATATAAGTAAAGCCAATAGAATAATATGCATGCTGATTATGACACTGTAAATTAAAAGATTACTAAAGGAAGCTAAAGTCTGAATAATCAAAAAACCAACAAAGGTCATAGTAAACATAATAAACTTACAGCAGTGGGGCAAGGGATTGCTAGGGGAGAGTACCATATACATTGTTAGATGAAGTCAGTAAACTGAGTGTTTATGTTCAACAGAAATTTGTCTGTTGTCTTAGTTGTAAGAAAAGGTTCAATACAAAGATATTTTAGGGAGAAAGGTCTTTTTCCAGGAATGGCTATGATGTAAAAATTAAATGCAACTTTAAATAAATTGTTAACCATGTGTTTAAAAAGCAACCTAATTAAAGATATTTTTCCCTAAAAGATATATAAAATATTTACTCCTAGAATATTTTGTGTCTCACAGTACTTTGTACATACTTCCTGGCATTGTAAGCTCATATTTCTCATATGAATTAGGTCTCTTTCCAACTTAGGAATTCTTTAACTGGCCATCTAGACTGTGTGGTTCTTGAAGGCAGGAATTATTTCTTGTTTATTGTTTTTTGTTTTGTTTTGTTTGTCCCTCACATACCGTAGCCTAGAACATAATGTTTCTGAGTAAATGTTTTTATTTTTATTTAAATATATTTCACTTGGAGAAGCAGCCAAGAATGCTGAACTTGGAGTTAGAAGACCCAGGATTAAATCCCAGCTCCAACATTTAACTAACTTTGTGATTTGGCACAAATCATTTTCTCTCTCCAATTTTTAGCTTCACCCTCTATAAACAGGGTTGATAACATCTACATCACCTACGTCATGAGTTTGTTGTAAAAGAGCTTTATAAATTTTAATGCCTTATAAACATAGAAAGTTTTTTTGGATCAAGAACTGTCTATTGCCTTTCTTTACATCCCCATGGTGCCTGGCACATGGTGGTAGTTGTTATTATTGTTGTTGTTTAGTAGTTTTTCAATCATGTCCAACTCTTCATGACTCTATTTGGGGTTTTCTTGGCAAAAATCCTTGGGGGCAGGAGGCAATTTGCTTTTGTCTTTGTATCCCCAGCATTTAACTCCATTGCTAGCACATATTAGGTGCTTAATAAATTAAATTGAATTGGAATTTCTGACTTTTCAAGGATCAGCTCTAGTGTCATCTCCTATTTTACAAGATCTTTTCTAATTTCCCATAATTACTTTTATCTGCCTTTTCTCATATATACATATATATGCACATAGAGTATACATATATATATCTTATACGTGTACATACATATATAGAGAGAGTTGTGTATATAGCGAGAGATATATAGATACATCTTTGTGTATATATGTGTGTGTGTAGACATAGAATTTACTTATCCAAATTTACATATCCCTGCTTCCTCAGTAAAATATAATCTTTTCCCTAAGGGTAGAGATTTATTTATTTATCCATTTACTTATTCATTCATTCATTTGGGAGCTCACAATTGTATGGGAGACAACAAACAAATATATAAACATGTATATGGAGTGTTCAGAGAGGATTAAGACCTCTGGTGTGAGGGCTTGCTGAGACCTTTTGGGGGCTATGGTCTACCTTTGTTCTACACCTCTCACCAAACTCTCACCTGTGGCCCCAGTGTGCAGTGGCCATACCCCAGTAAAACCATCCTGGAAGACAGGCTAAACCAGGTAAAGGGTAACCGATAGGTCTCAAACCCATTGGTGAGTGAGGAAGACTTCCCCTGGCAAAATGGGTGGATGAGAACAATTTTTTTCCAATGGCTAGGAAAGCAGCTGAAGCAGATGCTGTAAGACTGTTAGAGCTCTAGAAGAGAGAATGAGGCTGATGACTTTGCATAACCTTGCCTCACTTAAATCTATTTCAGGGCCAGTCAAGACTTTATGTTGTTATGTCATTGGTCCTCTTTGAACATAAAGGATCAACAACATTTACTTGCTTATTTATTTTCTTTCCGTCCTTCCTTCTTCTCTCCCTTCCTTCCACTCTCCCTTCCTCCCTCCCTTCCTTCCTTCCTTCCACTCTCCCTTCCTTCCTTCCTTCTTTCCTTCTTTCTCTTTCTTTCCTTCCTTCCTTCTTTCCTTCCTTCCTTCTTCTCTCCCTTCCTTCCACTCTCCTTTCCTTCCTTCTTTCCTTCCTTCCTTCCTTCCTCCCTTCCTTCTTTACTTCTTTCCTTCCTTCCTTCCTCCCTTCCTTCTCTCCTTTGTTATCAAATTGAATATGCCATCTTGTTCATCTGGCATGTAAGTTCTAGAGTTCTATTGCCCTATATCTACCACTCTGAAATGAAGACTTGCTAACTATTTTTCATAGTTCTACAACTACTTGAACATAAATCTCCAAATTTTAAAAGGCTCAGTTCTACATATGGTCTCCATAGCAGCCAACTAAGGATACTGTCTGGGATGTAAATACGCTAATTAGAGTAGGAGAAGTGCAAGGGCAAATGAAATAAAGCCCAAGGTTTGTGATATCTTCCCCTCTGTTTTAAATAAAGGGATTTGACTGGGGGAGGGGGCATACAAATGACTGAAAGAAATTATCTTATGTTCTTTACTTCCTCATTGCTTACTTAGTAAAATTCAGAAGTTTTCTACACCAACTTACAAGTAGATGACCTTAAATTATAGCGATAATACCAATATCCCTTCACCGAAAGAGAGACAAGAATTATATGACTTTCCCATTTGAAATTACATGAAAATCTGAGGTAGGCAGCGCTTGAGTGATGGCAGAATGGGACTCGAAGGATCAATTGCTATTTCTATAAACCACACTGGAGTTCAAGTGCAAATTGTAGTTCTAAGAATGTGGATGGTTCTCCTGCAGGCCTGTGCTCTTGGGGACTTCACGCACTTCCCCATCTGTACAGTGCGCCTGCCATGCTGTTATATTTTTTTGAAAGAGGTTTTCATAAATGCAGTTCCTGAAAATTTACTCCTTCATCAGCAAGTTTGGATTTACAAACAGTTATTCTTATTCCAAAAAGCAAAGATGTATGATTTTATATAAAAGTTACATCTCCATTTAGGCATGAATATATAATTCTACATTCCACTGTCCCCCGAACTTTATTCCCATTTATGTAGATCTTAATACAGTTATATAGTCATCTGGCTAACATCCCCCTCTGGATGGTAATGAGGTCCTCTCTAACCCTTTAGCTGCTATAAAGTATGCAGAAGTTAAATGCACAGATGGAAAAAAATTTGTCTCAATTTTATACTTCTGCAAAATGGTAATTTTGTACTTAAAATGTACAAGATGGATGTTCAGAAATATAGGCTGATAGCCTAAATTATATTTGGTCATAATTTATGTAGTACAGTCCCAAAGAGATACAAAAAAGGCAGAGCATAATTTATCTGTTGGAATCAGAGATAGCTTTACTAAAACTCCCATTTATTCTATCCCCTATAGTTTTAAGCAGCCTTTGTCCTTAGGGCGCATTCTATTTAAACTCCCTATATTGCTGTTTGATCACATATTGTAGCCTATAATTTGCCTATCATCTGAAGCAAATTTAGGTCCCAGAAGTTATGATCTCAACATAGCAACCACTTTATTTGGAAAATACAAAATATTTATAGCAATATAAAAAAGGGATGAAAATAAAATTCCTATAATCATTGGAACATACGCACTTTATCATTAGGGCTCATAAATACCATTAGGGTATAACTACGGCGTTGCCTAATACAATTACCTTGAGAAGCACACTCTACTCAGTTCCTGAATTGGAAACAGAGGAACTTTGTTTTGAATAGTCTTCCAATGTTGGCGTTTGTAGGGAAGCCCTAAAGTAGGGACATGCTAGATTGCCTCTAATAGAGCATTGGAAGAAGATCATCAGCAAGTGGATTTTATGTAAAGTTGTAATCAGGGGCTTCTTAATCTGGAGTCCCTGAAATATTTTGATGACTATATTTCAATATGATTGCTTTCTTCTATAATTCTATTTTATTTTAGGCATCAAAATGTTATTCTGAGAAAGAGTCCATAAACTTCACCAGACGGCCAAAGGAAAATGCTGAATAACCTCTTGTTAAGGAATATGTTAGACAAGATGGTCTCTGTGATCCCTTGTGGCTCTGAGGTTCTGGGAATCACTTCTTGAAGATATCAAAGTCTTCATTGATCAGTAGGCCATCCATCCAATGCAGATTATAGCCCTTGCTGGCTTTAACAGATGTTTTTGCCAAAAGCTGAAAGCCAAATATTTGATGATGAGCATTTCCAAATTGCATTCAGTTAGTTCTCCCCAGCCACCTCATCCCTGACCCCACATTCGATGCCTTTCCAGCTTGGCAGGATCTATTGAAACTTGTGTTCCACCTGTCCCCAACATCACTCCTCAAGAGAAGAAAGAGACAAAAAGCTTTTCCACTGGAAGGCCATCAGTCATCCAAAGGAAACCCTTTGACTAAGAGGAAAAGCAAATCGCTATTGGACAAGTACACTGCAGCCCTCCTTCCAGTGTAAGAGAATGTTGCACTCACCTAAGAGTTAATATTTGACCGCCCGGATGTTAACACAGACTCCACGGCAGGATTGGGACTATTGAATTTACTATTTTAATAACATTAATTGCCTTGTTCTCCTTGCTCCTCTGTGCCCTCTCCCTCCGGTAATGATCTTCTCATCTCCTGCAGCTAAGTCATTTGGAACATGTTCTGTTAGCTTTGGCTCAAGATAGCCAACCCAAGACTTGCCGGTGTACTTGAAGTGTAGCCCCCAATGCAGCAGAGAATGCAGGTCTGTCCCCTCAGAGGAAGATCTGGGGAGAAGAGCTCAGTCCCTAAAACTTGAATCTGCCGTCAGAGGCCAGAGTTTGGAGAAACATTTACACCTATGGAACCGTGGATTTTCCAAGGCCCCCCTCCAGTGATTTCACTTCTCCTCCCTCTGCTGCAGCACCCCCTCCAACCCTCACCACATTCAACCCTCAAGGTTGCCTTCCACTCAGTGAAGATGAAATAGTGTCCCCCATGCCATCTTTCCGATAAAAACTTCAACAGAAGCCTCATATATTTTGTTGATATTAAAGATCTTGTGGCTGTGGGAAGACTAGTGTTGGTATTAATCTTCGAGGTCACTCAGCATATTTTCTCATTTTTAGCACAGCCCCTACCCTCAAATCTTCAGAGAACCAGCTCTTTGTTCTGGGTGACTCTGCTCCGAGAGGAGCCCTGGATTTAGCCAAGCAAGCCCTTCCTGGTCTCTGTCATCTTGTCTGATGCCAGGACACTCACACTGAATGGCACCTCCCCTTCCAAAGCCCCCTCCCTAGCTAGGAATGCCCCCACAGAACAGACATTAGCACCTGTCTGGAGGTGGTCTTTCCCTCCCCACAAAGAGTGCTGTACTGGGAGTGAGGAAACACTGAGGGCAGGTCCCAAGGGAAGAAAAGCTGATTCTGTTCCTGTTATCTATGGGGTGAATCAATTTCCCAATAGGATGTTAGGAGAAGTAAAAATCACCCTGTGTGTGTGTGTGTGTGTGTGTGTGTGTGTGTGTTTTGTGAGATTCCTTTATGAAACTGTCAGTTTCCCCCAAACTGGTTATATTTCAGTGCCCATAAGTCCATAAGCTCAACCACTAGGGTCAGAGAGCCAAGCTACAATTAGACAGATAAGCAGTCCTGGACTGAGAGGCAGGAAGATCTGAATTCAAGTCCTAAAATCTGAGTTCAAGTTCTATCTCAAACATTGTGTGACTCTCCTCAATCAGCCTCATTTTTCTCACCTTTAAAGTAGGGATGATCACCCAATGGTTGTAAAGATCAACTGAAATCATATACTTAAAGTGCTATAAAAATGTCAATCATTGTTATTAGCTATTATTAAGGAGAGGAGCCAAAGCCCAGTCAGGACCATTATTCAGGAGGGCCCCACAGCCTAAAAAACTGAGTCTTCTCTGAGATCTGAAAAACCTCAGTAAATAACTGGTGGTGGCACTCATACTGCCTGTGTTAGAAATGAGACAAGTGTCCCCAGGGTCAGCCTTCAGCTGCAGTCAGTCAGAGCACAGAGAAGACAGGGCGGCTATTGAGGTCATGGTTCTCTTCAAGGCCAGAGCTGTCACTACAGGAGACCACCAGGAGAAGCCCTATGGGAAGCCACCCACAATTCCTACAAGGGAGCCTCTGTTCTAAGACTTGCACCACCCAGAGTGACCCAGACTTCATAAGCTTCAGAGCTGGAAGAGCCTTAAAATCATCTCCTTGTGAAGGA
Source organism: Myrmecobius fasciatus (assembly GCA_023553655.1). NCBI lineage: Eukaryota > Metazoa > Chordata > Mammalia > Dasyuromorphia > Myrmecobiidae > Myrmecobius > Myrmecobius fasciatus. The sequence goes on along the minus strand of JAJPUD010001113.1, from coordinate 187,101 downwards.
CAAGATGAGAAAGTGGAGGCTCAAAGAGATGATCTACATAGTCAAGATTCAAATCCAGATGCTCTGATCCACTTCCATTGTTCTTTCCACTAGACCACTGGGTCAAACTCAAATAGAAACCAGCACTAGTAGGCTCCACAAAGGAATCCCTACCAGCAGCATATTGACTAAGAAAGCCATGGCATTTATGCGGTGAGGTCCCATAAGTAGGAAGGGCTGTCCCCCATTTGTGCCATGGGAAATGTCATAGTATAATTGGAAAGGAGGCAGAAGAGTCATCCCTAACCTCCATTCTCCAGGGGAGACTAATATCTGAGAGGAGGAGCCAAAGAGAGGGGTTATCAGAACTATATTTATCTATACCCTTAAATGTCATTAGCCTGGGGCCCAGCTTTTTAAACTGTGGGTCATGCCCCCATGTAGGGTCTTATAACTGAATGTGGGGTTGCAAAATTATGATTTATTATCAGTAAACATTTGATTTGTATACCTATTTTATATCCCTTTATACCCATGATCAATTAAAACTTTCTTGGGCAAAAAGGTGAGTGGAAAAAGCTTAAGAAACCCTGATTTAGGGAATATAATCAGGTTCATGCTAACTTCTGATCTGTTTATTAAAGGGGGAAGCAGGAACCCAAGCTTAACATCCAAGGCTTCACCTCTTTCCCATGAATACCAGTTTTACAATGAACACACAAATAAAGCAATTAGCCAAGAAAACCCATTTATCCAAATCAATAGCAAAACAGAAGTCAGAGGAAGTATACATAGGAGAAAATACACCAGACAAAATAGAATTAAAAGAACTCTCCCATTAGGAGTGAGGTAACAGCTCAATGAAGAAAGAGCCCATCCATCTCTCCCCCAAAAGGACTCCCCAAAGTCTCTAGTATAAAAAGGTGGGGTTAGGAACCTAATGGAGCCTGCTTGCTCCTATTATGCCAGCTTCTTCCCAAATGCTTTTCCTTCAGCAACCTGAATAGGGGTTGGTTTTGTCCATCTTCCTTCTTGAATCTGGAAGCTAGAAACACCCAAAGTGACAGAAAGCTTAAAACAAAATGAATCAAGGAGAACTTGGAGAATACAGAGGAAGGACTAAAGCTCTCCTGCTCTCCAACTCGATCCCATTGAAGAGAGTGTCCCACACCAATATAATTTGGGGCTGAGGTTACATTCATTAAATATCTTCCAATTATATTTTAATCTGATTCAGGCTATACTCAGGAGTGTTATGGGTCCCAGGCAAGTCATGTATTTAAGACCTGCAGCTGAGTGGAAAATTAGGAGATGGTTTTCCTTGGCACCCTTCTCAAATTAGGATTTGGGAGAGAATGTTGAATAAATAACAGTCCCCTTGCCTTGATCTGAGTGGGAGAAGCTACTCAGCTTACTTAGCAGAGATGGATGAAAGACATTCTAGTTCTCTTTGAAGAAAAACTGATGGAACCTTTCTGAATCTTTTTGGAATCATTACTATATAGTAAAATAACCGTTCTTAGAGAAAATGAGGGAAAGTGCTGACACTGTCTCTTTTTTATTTCTTGGCGAGGCAATCAGGATCAAGTGACTTCTCCAGGATCACAAAGCTTATAAATGTTCTATCTGAAGCCAAATTTGAACTCAGGTCTTCTTGCCTCCAGGATTGGTGCTCTATCTACTTGCCCCTGACACTGGCTGTTAAAATTTTTAATCTAGGTTTTTAAAAAAATGCAAAGGAAGGTTCTTTTTAAAATGTCTAGTGAAGGTTCTAGTTGATTCTTTGTTTTATCGAAATACATTTATAATATCCTTCCTTCACATTTCCCATACAGCCAGGAGCTATAGATGCTCAATATTATAAAGTGCCTGAGTATGAAAGGCACCATATAAAATCAAATTCTATTCTATTTTAAGGTGAGTAGTGCAAGCTTCACCATTTCAGCTTTAAAACCTAATTTCTTAAAAGTTTCCCAGGAAAAAAAATGTCCCTTTTGCTACTGGAATAAAGTCCAAATAAATTAACAGGCAGACTAGACTATATGTATCCATCTTTCAGAACCTTCATCGCTGGTTCATTTTAATCAAGTTTCCCATATTCTTTGACTTTCCACCCTTCACTGCCCTGAGTGATGCATTGCAGCAACCAATGACATACAAATGTTAATTTTGTTCAAGTTCAAACATTATCCCAAAAAGTCCGTTTTAAAGACTGCTTCGCAAACACTACACTTAAAATGAGAATGAACTGAATTAAACACACAGCCCAAGAGAAAAGGGAAGGAATGAGGGGGGGAGGAAACATTTCTGTTTCACAGAAGCCCAGGATCCAATCACTGAATCTTCAATTCTTTCAAGACCAAAAGGAGAATTGTGGTTTGTCACAAATGGAAATATCTGAGAATATAAAACAAAGACTATTTTAACTAGAAAAAAACTTTAGCACATAATGTGTCAGAACTGGAAAGGGCCTTAGAACATGGACCATAGAATATCTGGACTAAAAGGAACCTCACAAACCATCTACTCTAAATATTTTTCTTTAGAGCCTCCTCTATTAAAGCCTAGAGAAGACAAGTTATTTGTCCAAATGGCAAGAGCTCAGACCACAAGGTAACAGGATCAATGATTGAAAGTTGGAAGGAATTTTAGAGGTCATCAATTTCAAACCCTTTATTTTAAAAATGAGGAAAGGTAAAGGAGGTTCCTTGACTTCTCCAGCGTCATGTGAATAGTAATTACCCAAAGCTGGATTTCTTTTCCCAAAAAGCTAACAAAGATAAAAGCAACTCTTGAGATTCAAAAAGATACTGAGGAGATCTACCCACATGTTGAACTTTAGGGCTTTGAAGTCTAACTCAGAACCAACTGCTAGTATTTCTGACCAACTTTGCTCCCTACCCTTCTATTAGGATGTGTGCTTCTTTCCAAACACAATCTTTCTTTATCTCTTGATCCGTTCACTTTGAAGTTGTCCTATGGGTAAGATGTTTCAGATGGAGTCCCACCATCTTTTAATAAACTAAACCTTCTCCAGGGAGTCATTTGCCAGGCAGGCCCCAGCAATACCTCCAAAGGCCGGCCATCCAGTTCCCCTGGGCCACAGGATCTCTTCACAATCCCACCCCTTTCTGGTGGCCACCTCTTCCTTCCATCAGGAGCCTCCAAGGACAATGAGCTCTGGAGACAAAGCTCTAAGCAGGACCTCAGATAGTAGGAAAGAGCTCATGAGATTTCCTTCCCCTGGGAATCAGGCCAGAAACTCTGCAGATGAGTGCTACTTAGCCACAAAGGTAGAGAACATTGATGGTAGCTGGGAATTTCCATTACCCTGCCTTTGAAGCACTAGCATTCATGTAAACAAGTTATCAGCTGTGACAATTACCAGTTCCAGGAGGCTCATTTCTATTGCGTATCATGTCGAACCATTCGCTGTGCGGGGCCCATCTTCGGCAAGAAAACGAGAGACACTTTCACTGGAACGTGAAAAGAATGACTGCAGCTATTCCCTGAGCGATACCAGCTGATCTTGAGATGCGGGACATGTTTCATTTGGCTTATAATAATTGTGTTCTGTCTTTTAACCCTGAAAGTGTTAAGTATCACCGTTTCCTCTGGGGATCCAAGGATCTGGGGTTAACAACTTTCTGTTTTAAAAATTCATAGAGGTGCAAACAAACTGTATTGCATCCAGGGGCTAGGCACTGGAAGAAGCCAAGGGGAAAAAAAAACAACATTACCCCCCACAGGATCCTTGGCAATTAACTCCAGCTATGTCAGCAATTTTTTGAAAAATTTTCTAAACATGGGGAAATCTCATCTTCGCCATGTGAAAGACAAAGCTACTGCAGTGACTCCTCGATGCATTACAATGTGTGTGTCTTACTTCTTAACCAAGCCGCTAATCACGCAAATTATTGCAACTAATTACATCTGAAGGTCTAATTAATTCTTTCAGTACCACATCATTTAGTACGCATTCACAACACAGCACCTGTTTTGAAAATCCTTGCAGTTAATTTGTTTATAAACAAACACTATTTGCATAAAATGTTTAATGAATGGTTTAACAGTTACTACAATGCTCCAGCTTTGTCTTAGTAGATCTGGGGTCATCAAAGGCCACAATAAATTAATTTTAAACTATACAAATTAATTTAAATAGAATGTGTGAATTTCTCATTAATAAAGAAAACATTTCTAACATGTTAATTAATATCTCTGGAACGGGCTAATTATGGGCTTCAAAACAAGAGCATCTTGCCACCAAACCTTAAAGATTGGGGTGGGGGGAGAGGGTGATGCCCCAAGGGGTGGGGGCTAGAGCTGTGGGGAGAATAAAAGTGCAGTTGAGAACACACACATACACACACAAATCACAATTATCCCCAGAAACTTATAGCCTAGGGAGGAAGGATCTGGAAAAGAAGCCATCCCTTTACTTTATATATACAAAGCATATTTAGTCATGAAGAAAAGGAGAGGAACCTAGGTGAATAATGTTCCCATCACAGTCCCAGTAGCACTGAAATGATGGCTTGGGCACTTTGGTTTCACAGTGGGAGCGCACAATTAGGGAAAAAAATTAATTTTTGAGAGGGAAAAATCAGCCCTTTTCTGGGAATTTTGAGGATATGAGATGGATGTGTACCACAAAGGCAAATATAGGTTTCACTAAACAGGGCTGCATCCCAGTGCCAGGGCATGCCATGCAAATGCTGTAATTCTCCTTAGGCCAGACTCCAGTGAGATGCTTCATGTAGAAACTAAAGACGAACCACATTATTGCTCACCATCAAGCATAGCCCTTGCAAAAGCTGTCACTGAAATACGTGCACAGCCCTAAAGTTGGTTTCTGATTTGCAAGCATTTTCACATTTGATAAGCACCTGTTGTAAATTTACATCCACTCATGACCTATTCTGATGAGAGGAAGCTAAGAATTGTAAAGTATATTTATATCCTTACCCTTGCGTAGTGTTGCCCCTTAATGCACATGCTGAGGAAATCATACTGCTCTACTGTACTGTATGTACATGGGGCTGCCTGCTACAAGGCCTGGTTCAGGGAAGAACCAATAATCCAAGAGTTTCTGGCTTTCTTTCTAAACAGAAATATTTTCTAGGTAACACAGGAAAGAGTCAATATGGATGTTTTTGTTTTTGTTTTTTTCTATGACAGGGAACAGAAAGAAACCAAAGAAAGAAAGGAAAAGAGAGGAGAAGGAGGGATGCAAGGAGAAGGAGGAAGATAAGAAAAGGGGAAAGGAGATAGGGAAGAGTGAAGGAAGAAAATAAAAATAATAACTCACAATTATATTCTGATTTAGGATTTGCATAGTACTTTATTACTTTATATAGGTTGACTCATTTGAACCTCAGCCATGGAAATAGATTTTTTTAATCCCCATTTATTACTCCCATTTTAAAGCTCAGGAAACTGACTCAGAAATTAAACAATTTGCCCAGAGTCACACAGCTAGGGTCTTAAAAAGGATTTGAATCCAAGTTTTCTCTACTTCTGGTCCAGTGCATTACAGGGTATAGAGTGAAAAAAAGTTGGAGACAAAAGATAAAAGAAACACAAATAATGAGGTGGTATTTTTTTTCTGATATGGACAACTTGAACATGGTTCCCAAAGCCAACCAAACAAGATTTGAAGTTTAGTTACTCATTTCCAAGGAAAAGAGAAAATGTGAAATAATAAGATGAACAAAATAAGGACAGCTTTCCAATTCATGCTCCAAAATGTAGAAGACACATAACAACCCCTCAGGGTAGGAATATTCTAACTTGCTCAAGCTCTTGGTCTGAAGCCATGAATTCAGTTAGGGTTGATTGAGCAGAATATTTACTCTTCTTCAATGGAGATCTGTAGCATGGTGGAAAGAGTGCCAAGTCTGGAGTCAGGAAGACATCTTCCTGAGTTTAAATCTGGCTTCAGACAATTACTAGCTGTGAGACGCTAAACAAATCACTTAACTCTATTTGCCTCAGTTTCCTCAACTGAAAAATGAGCTAGAAAAAGAAATGGCAAACCACTTTGGTGTCAAAGAAAATCCCAAATGGGGTCAGACATGACTGAATAGCAATAATCACAATGAAAATCTATTAGCCCTGTTATTTTCAAAGAAGGACCACACACGGTGAACACTTGTGAAGTAAGGAATAAAACTAAGAGTTGACTCCAAATAGTGGGTAAAAACCCTCTCTCCATTTTACTATTCTGCCATTAAGAAGAACTAGATTTGGGTCTTGAAGCCTCTCCTTTTTCCAGATCTTACCATTTACACCCCAACCAAAAGAGAAGGGAATTTTCTATATATTCCAAATGTTGGAACAACCTATATCTGTGAGATGAAAGAACACACAGTGAAACATTTCATAAAGGGCAGGAAATCCAAACAAAGTTTAAAAAAAGGAAAAAAAAAACCTCTTTTTATACCTTCTAAATTCAGTATTTCTGTTTGAAAGTCAAACATTTCATGAGTACAATCTGTGATTAGGGAATTTTTGCCCTAATCTATCAGGACTCAGGCACAAGTTTCATCATCCCTAAAAATAATAAGAAATTTATTTTTTATGGTTATTGGCCAAGCTATCAAAACAACTAATTTCATTTTGACTTTATTTTTGAAAGATACCAGGATCCAGGTAGGAAAATTATCTGAGGAATCTCTTCCAACTGCAGATATGAATCCAGTGAGAGCAGCCCGGGTATCACATGGAATATATGGGAAAGTGAGAAAGTTACAAAAGGAAGTGAAGTGGACTATTATTTCTGGACTAGAAGGGGGTAAAATGGGCCTTTACCAAACTGAGCCTAGTCTCCTAGTGGAAGGTTTGTTATAAACAAAGCAAACCTTTACAGCCAGAAAGATAAGCTGTGGGAGTATCTGCTGGAGAAAATGTGTCCATGAATATGCTCCAACCAACCTCAGGACTGTGGCTAACTTCAGGGAGAAGTTACAGGAAAAGCCCCTCTCAGAACAGTCCAAATTAACCCCCAACCTCACACCCTGGGATTCCCAGAGCCCACATCCTAGCTGCTCTTTCCCCATTAAGAATCACTAGCATTTCACAAATAAAGGCGATCACCATGTGAAAAATTATCTTTTAAAATGGAGTTTAATTTGCATATAAGGAACGGGAGATTTATGACGAGCACGGTCGCCCAGCACTGCATCTGCCTAGTATCAGCCGTAATTTAGATTGTTTGCGACTGATCTTAAATTCTAAAGCATGGAGAAGATGAAGTACTCCGTTGCCGTGTTATTGTCAGGAGTCTAAGACTTACCAGAGATTTATTAGTAATCTTATCACAAACATGTCTCAAGTTTTTGCTTTTAATACGTGCCAAGCTCCTCTGAGGAATTTTCTTCACTGCAATTATATTGCTCAATGCATGCATTCTGAAGCTTGGTTGATTTCCTTCCCAAAATAAAGCGACCTATCATTACACTACAGTAGCTCTGGTACATTTTTCCTCGGCTACTTAATAATCAATGTATTCATCATTAAAATCTGAGCCCCGAAGCAATGGTTTTTAGCATATTCTAATGACTAGCGACTTGCAAATTACATTGACCTTTCATGTACATTCTGTAAGCACCTTGTTCTAATGTGTACTGTATTTATAGTTTGCCAATACAAACTAGCCAAAGATTGGATAATTACTGTAATCTATTAGCTCGATTGCTTTCCCTGCTCATTTGTAGCATGTGCCACGCAGGCCATTTTCAAAAGCTGGACTATCTTTCATCTCCCCTGAGCTCCAAAAGTAAGGGATACTTCATCTTCCCAATGCACACTCTTTCTAATGTATGAAGAGCAGCCCATCTTGGCTCAAGGATGTTTCAAAAATAAAGAATCTCCTTTCCTATTAGTGTCATCATGCTCTTTGTGACTGACAAAAAACACAGCTCGAAGGATGTAAACTTTTGCTCAAGAATGTCAGACTAAGTTCCTTTATTTTTTTTTACCTAGTACCCTAACCTCTACATAATAGTTAGTAAGAATTGCTTGTTTCTTACCTTTGAAAGAAAAGATAAAAGCATTTTTATTTAAAGAAACATTTTTTTTGACTATAACTGTTTTGAGCAAAACAAGAGCTTTTTTTTTTTTTTTTTTTTTTTTTGAAGCACACCATTGGGACTTGGGGTGGGGGGAGATAAGAGATATTACAAGGGAGTAATATTAGCCCAAGTCTTCTTCTCTTCTCCCCTTTGACAGTCCATTTCAAGACAGTTATGGATAGATAACATTACAGACACTGGTAATTAAAACAACACTAATTTTGTCTCAGTGGCTGCGCTTTGTTGTTGGAAATCATCTATCACGGCCTTCATGCATCACACAATGAGAAGACATTTGTCTAGTCACATTGTGCTTGGTCAACGGTTTTGCTAATATCCCCGTGTACCTGGGTACTAGCACACTTTTAAAGATGTAGTACATTCATTTTTAGTCTATTGCTCTGATTAATAAAACATTGGGCATACTTAGTCAAAACACCCAGCATTATCTCTACCACAAGCTACTTCTTTATTTTCCTTAATGTGCATTTCCTTCCTTTTAGGGGGGAAAATAAGGAGAGAGGTTTCCTTTCAGCTGAGAGAGAAAAAAAAATTCAAGGACACAAGTATTTACTTTTTCTGAAAAGGAGAGAAAGAAATAGACTGGCTAGGTAGCAAAAAAAAAAAAAAAAGCAAAATAAATACACAGCCTAGTTAAGGTTAGATATCTTTTGACTATGCATACTGTTTAATAATTTCTTTGTATCCCCCCCTTTAATTGATTTATAGACACTCGATTTCACTTTGGATTTTATTACAGGTTCTATAGTTTAATATTAAGAGTGATAGCAAGCAAATGTTTTTATATTCCAGTAATAAAAAGGAAAGATCTATTCCATAAGCCCATAGAGGAAATTAGAAAGGGCTAAAAATGAAAGCTGTGGAGTTTCACTCCATTGTCATAAACTAAAACTGAGGAGGAATGACACATTTCAGATCTTTAACAAACGGCATAAATAAGACAAGAAGCAGAAAAAGCTCATTTAACTTCAAACTCCATATAATGATGCCTAAATGCAGCCTCTAAGCTCTAGACCCAGGCTAATTTTATTTGGCAGACATCATTTTCAGCAGAACACCCACCACCACCACCACCTATAATTTTACCAAGTGGTTAAAAGGTAGCAGCTACCAACTAATTTTCTTCTTCCTCCAAGAGTTATCTCAGCCTTTTCTTTTCTTTTTTTTCTTTTTTCTTTCTATCTTTATTTTTTTTTGCTGTACACACACACACACACACACACACACACACACGTAGTTTCAAATATTAGCTAGACTCCAACCACCACTGCTCCCCTAATTGCTCTCTCAGGGAAGGTCTCATAAACGCAGGTATGGATGACACAGATGTAGCTTCAACTTCACGTGGGCTGATATCCTACATCAAAGCTATTTGCAAAGTGATATAACTAGTTATTAAAAAGTACATTTTTATTATATTCTTCAAAATTTGCATTCTTCAGAAACCAGGTGTGTGTGTGTGTGTGTGTGTGTGTGAATTTTTTTTTAATATGGGCACAGAAATGTCGAGGTAATTGACCATTAATGATTTCTGCAAGGGAAAGACTCCTAAATATTTCTCAAGCCAGTTTAATAAATTCGAAAGCTACTGCAGCTAAAAATAACCTGATAATTTAAATAAGTTAACATTAGCACATCTCTACTCCAAGCTGCTGCAAGCAGTCCAGGGGCTGGGGTTGAGCTAAGCTCAGACAATGGAAGTTTATCTGGTGCTACCTGCATTTCTATTCTGGACCCCACTGAAACAAATGAAAAAGGGAAACTTACTGACTTTTTGAACACTCCAAAGGTTAACACTATTCATCACAGAGGAACCTGGGCTAACTGCTTTCTGTCTATCCATATACTTAAGAGACAGGAAAGGTTTTCAGAATAGAGAAGATAAGCATGTAAGCCTCCGATATATACAGAAAGAGTATCCAAATCGCTAACAGCCTTCCCTTTGTAGCTGGTGCTATTAAACTCTTCACTTTGTTTTCAGAGTTGGGAAAGCATTTTGTTGTGTTGCTGTTTTTTTCACATCATCCCCAAACTTTCCCTTCTTAGGATTCTTCAACTCAGCATTTTGTGGTACCCAGAAAGGTTTGAGAAGGGCTAATCCTATAGAAAGAAGTAGGTGCCGGCATTAATGAAAATAGGGCTTGTCCAGTAGCTGACACCCACTGGGAATGAAAGCTGTGACTCACCAAACTCACCAAAATCAATCCAAGAAATGATTGAAAAAGACATATTTAACTGTGGTCAATGCAGCTCCAGAGAAAACAGCAGCTATGAGGGGCTACGTCACCAGGGCTTATTTTTCCCCTTCTTTCCTATGTCTTTGAGGAACAGCTTTTACGATGAGTTCGAATCATACTAACAGCAAAGAGACAAACAAGAGAAGATGCTAGGAAATTCAGAACCATAAAGACTGTTAAAGCAAAGGCAGACACCCCCCCTCCCCACCCAGTAGCGGGTCCTACACTGAACTGTGGAACAAAACAAATCTTTTTTCACTTTCTATAACTCGTTTGCATGAATTTACTTTTTGCCTTAAGAGGTTGTTGTAATGTGTTAAAACACACAGTGCAATTTTATCTCCATAATATCACAAAAGAAATATTATGTTAGTATAAAGTGTAAAAAAAAGAAGAAGAAAAAGAAGAAGAAAGAAAGAATACTGTTAAATTTCACCAGACAAATCCTACAGCAGCACTGCTCAAAAGCACCACCCAAAGGTAGAAGGGATGTAAAAGCATTCTGAGAACTGTCTTTTTTGTTAATTTCAGCAATATCTGCATGTAAAAAATGACAGCACCGTGGAAGTTGACAGAAGCTTTTGATTGAAGTGACTGATTTCCACAGCTGCACCTGCAGAAAATTGATGATAATGCTGTCTAAACCATTCATTATGATTTGGAACTTTATTCAGATGAATACTGGATTTATAAATTTGCTAGACATGTGTTGTAGATAATATGACAAAGTACTGTTTTCAGATGAAAATTTCTTTGACCTAATTTTATCAAAATCATGCAAAAAAGTGGAAAGCACATTTGTGCCCAAAACAGCTGAAATGGTGAATTCTTTTTTGGAGGTTTTTTTTAATTCCCCAAAATGGATTTAAGTGAAATATATGATTTTGAAGCTATCTAGCTTTCAAATAAGTTTGCATATATTATTAAAATAATAAAGACAAATAATCTGGTTTTTTAAATTTTTTATTTATTACTAGAAATGTTCCTCCCTAATAATGAAAGGAATTTATTTTTCATGTTCTCATATTCCAAGTTTTAAAAACTGAGAGCAGTGAATTGCCTTCATAAAAAAGACAAAGTATAGACCTCTCTAGAATAAACTCTCAGAGGCCAAACTACCCCCAAATAGCCCCCAAACTCCTGTTTCATAAACCTTTTTATTCTAAGTTCCCTGTCTATGAGTTAGGCTATATTTGCATTTTCTGACTGGTATCTTATTCCTCTAAAATATTGGGCTATTCTGGTCAAGATTGTGTAAAATATATTAAATATTTTCAAAATACATTTTTAACTGTTTTGATTCATTCTAAGTTTGAATATATTGAGGCACCATTAACATCGAATAGAGCCAAGCACACTTAAAGAACAGATCTGAGAGGGGAAGAAATCTGCTTTTCCTGAAGCTGACATTAGCAACAGACAAAGAGGAGGAGACCCCTGTTGGCTACATTACCTAAAGAAAGTCTTTGCACTTTCCCTTCATGTTTTAAGAAATAGTTCATTTCTTTAGGCAAAGCATCAGAAATACTTGTTCTAAAAACAAATCTTACTTTTGGGAAAAGAAACTCTCTTAAATGTCAATTGAACCTCCCCTCCCCCCAAAAAGAAAATTCTTGCTTATATGTATGTATGTATATGTAAATGTATATATACTATATATGTTACATACAGTATGCATATATGTGTATGTATATGCATATACATATGTGTGTTGTATATGTGTGTATATATATATATATGAGAGGAGGGAGGGAGAGACACAGAGAGAGAGGGAGAGACACAGAGACACAGAGAGACAGAGAGAGAAGAAGAGACAGAGACAGGGAGAAAGACACCCAGCGAGAAACACAGAGAGATCTGATACAGGTTTATAACCCCATATTCTAAGAAGGGGTCCCTCCTATCCCTGATTCACATTCACACACACGTACATACCCTGCTCCTGCTAAAAAAGCTTCAGAATTTTTCCCAAGTCTTGGGAGGGGGAGAAATCTATTTTTATAAATCCTCCTGAACTGCAGTCTGCTTCTTCCTCTTTCCTGAGAAATCTTTGTGAATACCTGAGGTGAGCATGTTAGCCCAACACCTGGATAAAGAATGCAGGTGTTAACAACAGGCCTCCTGTAAAGTCACCTTTCTGTGTCACATAAGTTTTCAGAAAAGTGTGAAACGTTCCTGTTAGTCCTCTAGCTTGGGGTTGAACCTCACAAGATTAGCCAAATAAATGAAAACAAGCATCTTTCATGAAAAGTGCCACATTCTGGTGCCACAGAAACAAAATGACTGAGGAGACATGTGAAAATCCCTGACTACAGAACAATACAGGTAACAGGATTTTGCTTTATTGAGTAAAAGGATTGTTTAACAGGGGAAAAGCAAGGGCTTGAGCACTGGACAAAGAGAACGTTTGTTGTTGTTGCTATTACATCCAATTTTACAATTTGTTGAGGCTAATGATCCACCTCTAGAAGAGTTAATGTTAATAGCAGTGCTTCAAGTCCTGGGCCTCAGTTTTCCTCATGTGCAAAATGAAGCAGTTGGAAGAGATGATCTTGAAGGTCTCCTTCAACTCTAAGATCCATTTACCCATTATTCAGACCTAATTATCCATTTTAAAATGTATTCCCAGATGGTAGACAGGAAGAAGCTTACAGATAAAACCTGGTGGATTTTTACTGTCATTCAAAACGAATTATCTATAGAACGTCAAATCTGAAAGGCATCTTTCCTACCCACTCCAACCCCATCTCAAGCTGGATGGAACTTGGCCCTTCCATTCTCAGGTTAGCTCTAGCTTCCAACAATGTTTGTATTTTGTACCTATTTATCTACAGGTTGTGTCCCCCATTCTGATGGAAATGACTTGAGGGCAGGGACTATCTTTGCCTTTGCATCTAGAGGGCTTAACTGAGCACCTACCTCTAGTAAGAGAGAGAAAACTGAAGCTCCAAGAGATAAAGGGATTTGCCTCAAGCTACATAGTTTATTTGTTGATTGATTAATTTTAGAAATCATCCAATCCAACCTTCCCATTTAACAGAATGGGAAAACGATACTCTTATTAAATATCTATCATACTCAAAGGAGAGACTGACTTTATTTGAGTTTGAAACCAGTATGAAGAGTTTCTCCTTCACAGATTCATAGGAGAAATATGAGCATTGAAATATGTAGGTTCTAGTCCCAAAGGTGTCCCTATCTACCTGCCTAACTTTGAGTAAGTTACTGAACTTCCCTTCTCTGAGAATATTCTTTCTAAATCTAAAGGGTAAGACAGGATGGTCATGTGCTCATAGACTTGGAGCTAAAGAGATTTTAGAAGCCATCTGCTCTAACCCCTTCATTTTTTTTTTTTTTTTTTACTGTTGAGAAAATTGGCCCAAAGAGAGGACATGACCTCAAAAACTGATTCTGAAATCTGATATTGAAAGGTTTGGCAGAACTCACTTTTGTGTTTAGGCAAGTGAGACGCTTCCTCCTTCATCATTTGTACCAGGTTGTCCATCATCTCCAAATCTATTCCCAACTTTCCTTCTGTCACTACCCTCTGAGCTCCCATTGATCATTAGATCATAGGATTAGGACATGGGAAGGCTTCCAAGGTAATCTGGTCATTTTATAGAAGAGAAAACTGAAGCCCCAAGAGATAAAGCCTCTTGCTACATAGCTAGTAAACAGTGCAGCAGGAATTCAAACAAAGCTCCTGGATCTACAACACACTGTCTCTGCTATATATTGCTCTCTAGAAGAGCCTTCTGGGCATGTGCTGGAACCAGCTCTAACTGACCTGGAAGAGCCCATTGTTAAATTTTCAATATGAATGTTTATACCTTAGAAATTGACAACCTTTCAAATCAGGGCTTGATTTATTGTGCTGATTATCTAGTCTTAAGAAAATGATAGAGAAGGAGTTAACGAAGCAAATTAAACTTAAAAGTGTGTGTCCATACATTTCTCTTCCCTCCCCTCACTCTTACCCTACCCCCAGACTCTGGTTGTTAAACATTTATCAGTTCACTGCTGCATTGATCTATAAACATTACTTGGGCTCAGAGCAGGAATGCAGTGGAAAACTCAGGGAATGAAATCATAACCAAACTGAAGGCCTGGTGATTGTAGACTAATAATAACAATAATAATAACTGGCATTTATATAGCACTTTAAGGTTTGCAAAGTGCTTTACATCCATTATCTCATTTAAGTCTTACAACACCCTTACTTATCTCCTATAACAAGACAGCATTTATATTTCTCTGTCTTCCATTGCTTGGTCAAGCACAGGGATGGATAGGTACATAGTAGGATGCCAATGAAAGTTTATTATTTATGCATGTACTCAAGCATATACACAGACATGCATACATTATCATCATCTTCATCATCCCCCAAAACATAGATTTAGAACTAAACTAGAACAGACTTTAGAGGTCATTTGGTCCAATACCCTCATTTTACTCACCATATGGATTGGGTCTTATAACAACTTAATTTAAATAAAGAAACAGGGAGTGGGGAAAGACTGAGTGGTGTTGACTTTTCTGGATAAAAATCTCTGCAAAAGCTACATCCTCAAAAATGGCAAGTCCTTGTGTCAAATAGGTACATTCATATGTGCAGGTTACTATAGTGTATCTCCCAGCTTCTTAAACTGTGGGTCACAACCCCATAAGGAGCCTCATAACTGAATGTGGGAGTCATGAAATTATGATTTATTATTGGTAAATGTTTGGTAAAATAGGTAAATATACCTATTTTATATACCTAAATATCCAGGATCATGTATAAATTTTTCAGGCAAAAAAGGGGTCCCAGGTGGAAAAAGTTTAAAAAGCCCTAGTGTATTCAATCTAAATAGAGTCATATGGAATAAATAATAATCATTTACTTTTTATTCCAAGATTTATTAAAAATTATAAATATGGAAGGATATATGGAATATCCCATGGAAGTTCTACTCTGAATGGAGAGGACACTGAGTTCTGCAGGGATGTCACTGTCTATAAGTTCTTACAAATTCTCACAAATGAAAAAACCTTTGAGTTTAGTCCCACAAAATGATATGCCTGTTTTCCAAGGGCCAGCCTAAGTATGGAGGAAGCTCATCTGTGGAATTTAGTTGAATATCTATGGTTAGTAGTTGATGGATTCTTTGGTCATGAGGGACCAAGAAATTTCCACATTTGAACAACATATAATCTTGTCACTGGTGGGCATTCTACCACCAATACAGAAAGTAGGTTCTTGGTGACTTGGTAGATAGTCTTTTGGAATTGGTATTTCCAAAAAAAATCTATAGCCTTTCCAGTTGCTTTAGGCAACTTATTTAGACTGATCATAAAACAAAAGGCTGTCAGGCATTCACTTAAAGCCCACCTAGTTTGGTGGGTACCTCCAGTGTTTGCATTCAATATGTATAGAATTTGAGAAGCATTGCTACTTACACAATATGAGTTGTCCATCCTTCATTTCTGAAGAGGATTAATGACATTATCGGGTGATATCTTGACTTAAGCATGAATTGGATTTAAGGGATGCAGAGTTGCAGAAAGTCATCAGCCTCTTTCTCTCTTCCTGGGTCATCAAAGTCCAGTAGCAAGAAAAAAGTCAAGACAACTGGCAATGGCAACTGGCACTGGGATGCAGTGGATGACTTCAGTGTCTTAGATATCTGACTTGTTAAATATATTAGATACAATAATATACATAGTATGTACTATATTATATAAGATAAAATATCTTATATTAGATATAATAGATATATTATTAATCATTATATATAATATATAATTATACATAATATACATTTTATTATATAAAATAATTTAATCAACCAAGAAGCATTTATTAAACATCTGTATATACTAGGCACTATATATTAGGCACTAGTAATTAAGCATGCTTAGTTTCTATGTGCTCCAAAAAGCCTACTTTTGGCTGCTTTCATGACCATGGAATAAACTGTTCTCATTAGCCTTATTTTGCCAGGGAAGTCTTCACAGGCTTGGGGTAGATATCTCCAAGTTTAAAGTTTGAAGGTTATTCTCCACTTCGTTTAGCCTGCCTGCCAAGTCAGTTTTACTGGGGTATGGCCACACTGCTTTTTGGAGCTACATGGGGAGAGGTGGATAAGGGATGTAGACCAGAGAAGGATGAACAGCCTGAAAAGGACTTGGTAACCCACATACTATAGATGCTGATACTCCTTAACTATGTCATATAGTAATTTAGTGAAGAATGGCACAAACAAAAAAAAAAATACAAAATTGTCCTTGGTCTCATGAATCCACCTTTTGTTTCCAAGACAACTTTAGTGTAAAAACAGAAACAACAAAAAAAAAATCACAGAACTTTTTTAGGAATTATACAATTACTCTTATGATTCCATTCGTTGTTGTTGTCCAAGAACCAATGTACTGCTATATTCCTGGAGGAATTTAACCCAATAAAGGCTTCCAGCCTCCATGGGGGATTTATGGAAGATATAAATGAGAAATGTCAAGGATAAGAAAGCCTGCTATCATACACGTATTACTAATCATTATACAATATATAATAATTATACATACTGTATATATTTTATTATATAAAAATAAAATGAACATGAGGTAGTTTGGTAAAGGAGGGAAGGAAAGGGGAGAACAGTAGCTGGGGAATGGGAATCAAAGGAAGCACTTGAGGAAAGTCTTAAAGGAAAGGACTGCTTCCAAGAGGCAGAGGTTGTCCATTCTTTGTTTCCAGGAGCAGGGATGAGGAGGTTTCACTAAGTCCTACTGTCTCACAGCCTTTACTCTTGTTTCCACCTGATAGGCATGTGAGTATTAGTCGTGCCTGAATAAAAAATGTCCAGCCCAAACAGCTACATGCTAAGCCCTGTATTAGGTACCAGGAGTACAAAGATGAAATGAAAAAAGCAGTCCCTGCCCCTAAGGAGCACACATCCCACCGATGGTACACGCTGGTAAATCTCTGAGATTTTGCACACAAGCTTCTGGAAGTCCCCCCAGAGGAACTGCTGAGTCCCGGCTGGCCGCATGAGCACCCAGTTCTGTGGGCCCCCCACCCCATGTTATCTAGCCTTTCTTATTCCAAAACATGCATTATAACTTGTATCACCATTGAGAAGAGAGGGAAGTGAGTGACAGGATATAAGATCTCTAAATTGAATGCGTTGAGGAACACAGTCCAAACTTTTAGAGAATAAAAGGGTTTTTGCTTGTTTGACTGATTTTAGTACACTCAGAATTATGGTGTATATTTGCCTGTTGTGGGAAGCAACTTTACCTCCTGTCCTAGCCTTCTGTACAAGGAAGTTCCATCTGCAACAAGGGCCCATAACCCGAGTTCTGGGAATGCAGCTGATCCTTAGGGACGCTATTCTTTGGGGCAGAGTAAGGAAGAATTGTTAATCCAGGGGACCTGGGGCTAAGGTCAGGGCCTAGTTCCCAAGATAATACTCACAGTAGCAAATACACTGCTCTACTGGGAAATTATGTCTCCAAAGCACATTTGTGCCTGTGCTAAAAGAACACCGTCCCTCCTTGTGGATGATGGGAAAGATAGCTCCCCTATGGAGGGAATGACATGATTTAGCAAAATAGCATATAGTACAGATATAGACCCAACAGCAAGCGAAGCTCAAGGCCGTTTGTAGAAGGAGCTGTGGGTTGTCTTGAACCTAGAAATGCAGGTTCTTGTACATAACAAATGATAACTCTGGGAGACTGGAAAAAGCTGTAAACTCTTCCTCCAGGAACATCAGAAAACTCTTTTGGGGTCCTTCTAAGCTCCTCTCAACAGTCTGGGTGTTATCATAAATATACAGACAGGAATCTTGAGACAAAAAAGTATACTGGAAGCAGTTTCAGGATTAGACCTGCCGGGTCTGGTTTTGTTTGGCTTTTTGCCTATCTTTGATTCCCAATCTCTTTCACGTAGTGCCTGGCACATACTAGGTACTTTAATAAATGCTTATTCTGTTCTGTGTTCTATCAATAAATAAAACAAATCCAGCATGGCTTAGAGAAAAGATCAGCTTTTAAGGTTTTGCTTTGACACATTCTACCTGTTTGATCTTGGACAAATGATTCAAAATCCCCTGACCTCATTTTTCTCATCTGCAAAGTGAGGAGGTTAAAGCTAATATCTTCTGTGGTCCATTCTGTGTTGGATCTATGATCCTAATCCTAGATCTACTGTCCTTTACTATATATTAGATTGCCATCTCTTTGACGAGCTCCCAGAGGCCAGCACCCAAAATCAGCAGCACTCATTCTATAGCTGAATAGAAGTGACCTTCTGACATTGTTCCATGCATCCAGACCTGCTTCCAAGAACTTCTCTGACACTAAGCCAGAGAGAGAGAAGTACCCACATCACATTTTAAAGACTCCCCCCAAAAGACAATTTTCCTCCATATCTTCTTCCACTCTTACAAAAATCTTCACTCTATGAACAAAGTAGTGACAAGAATTCTGGAGTTCTACATACGGAGAACGAATGTCCTAATAAACAGATGTATAGAATAAAAACTTCTCTTCCTCCTCCTCCTTCTCCTTCTTCATCTCCTTTTTCTCTCTGCCTCTCTCTTTCTCTCTCTATATATGTATGTATATATACATATATATTATATAAATAAAATTTTGTTGTATATTTGAATGGAATAAGAAATTGTGCAAAGTAGATCTGCAGTTTCATGTGCAATCTTTTTTATTATGCTGTCATGAAAACTCTTATTTTATTCTATAAATTAAAAATAAATTTTTAAAAAATATTTCTGAAGTTGGCATCAAAGGGCCTAGGTTAAAATCTTGGTTCTTCACTGAGGCAGCTGGTAGTCCAGTGGGTAAAACACTGTCCTGCAGTCAGGAAGATTTGGTTTAAACCAGACCTCAGACAATGACCAGCTGTGTGAATCCAAGTAAGTCATTTAACTGCTCTCTACCTCAGTTTCCTCAACTAGAAAACTGTGGATAATAATAGTACTTACCTCCCAATGTTACAGGGATCAAAAGAGATAACACTGGTAAAGTGCTGAGTACAGTGGAACAATAATAGGTGCTTAATAAGTGCTTGTTCCCTTCCTTCCTTCCTACTTCCTTCCACTATAATCATGGTCAAGATAATTCCTACTTTTGAGCCT
Source organism: Myrmecobius fasciatus (assembly GCA_023553655.1). Lineage (NCBI taxonomy): Eukaryota > Metazoa > Chordata > Mammalia > Dasyuromorphia > Myrmecobiidae > Myrmecobius > Myrmecobius fasciatus. The sequence continues at coordinate 167,649 of JAJPUD010001113.1, read as the reverse complement.
ATTTCTTCCTTTGTAAAATTATAGTCTTCAACAAAATTATTTGTAAGATCCCTTCTAACCTTAAAGTCTATGAATTTTAAACTTCTCCAGTGCAGAGAAGGCCTTGATGGGTTTTTTTGTTTGTTTTTTCAAAGAAAAAGGACTCACTCCATGTTATGACTGCATAATTACTCCTAGAAAGTAAGCTGTTGCTCTGTTTTGTTTTGTTTTGGATTTTTTGGCAACTCTGTTTCCAATAAAAATAATGTTTTTCTTTCCAGAATAATATCTATATACTGACCTCAATCAAAGGTGTAAGTGACAATTTATGTGCCCTGGAAAAGCAACAGGAAACATTCCCATAAGACCCCAGGAAAAAACCCCCAATACTATGTCCCAGTTCCATCTCTGGACTTCATGCAATATTGGAAATATCACATTTCACCAAGTGGATTTTTATGTATTGAAATATGATAACTGCATCTCAGTGGGATGAAGCTTGCTCTGAGATTCTCATATTCTGCTCCTACTGATTTCCACAAGGAAAGAACAGGGCACCAGATGGCTATTTCAGTGTTTGCCACCAACACATCTACAAATAGTTCACAGAAAGAGAATTATTGAAAGAATTCTCTCTCTCTCTCTCTCTCTCTCTCTCTCTCTCTC
>JAJPUD010001113.1:127386-166904 GCA_023553655.1 Myrmecobius fasciatus | reverse complement strand
CTCTCTCTCTCTCTCTCTCTCTCTCTCTCTCTCTGTCCCTCCCTCTTCTTCTGTCTGTCTGTCTGTCTCTCTCTCTTTCCCTCCTTCCCTCCCTCCTTTCTTCCCTCCCTCCCTCAGTATTTCTCTGTCTTTCTATCTCTAACCTCCTCTTCTCTCTCCTTCTCTCTATGCAAATATATGTGTATATTTATATGTATCATGTATGTGTGAATACATGTGATACATAAGTATATATATTATATATTATATGTGTATATAACATATATATAAATAACTGAGAGCAAGAATACATGGAATACACGTAAACATTTATATGCCCCTTCCTTGTATTTAAAAATCCTTTCTGAGAATAGCACCTTCTATATATTGTCATTACAAAAGCAAGTATAACCCTTCGGCCATTGATGTGACCATGTTGTTGTTGTTGGTAAGATTTTTTTTTTCTAAATTGCTATTGCTCTATATATAAATGTAACATCCAGCAATAACCATAGAAAGATACTGTGCCCTTGTGTGCAGATAATTAAAATAAGGACATCTTTGGACTAAATTAAAATGTGTAAAAGCCAAATCCTTATAGCCTCCATGAAATTACAGAAGCTACAAGGGAATCACTAAACTGGGATTAAAGTGTTCCTTTCATTGCTCCATGTACCTTTCCGAGATCATGGTTTTACATTTTCACAAATCTAGTCGGTCCTTTTTATGTCACTAAAATATCTCTGCTCCTTTTTTACTGCCCCCCTTATATCTGTAGATTGGTAGCAGCATGTAAACCATCTCCAATCATTTAAAAGGAAACAACACTTTTAGGGCTTCTGATGACCCATTACGAGAAATTATGAACTAAAAATCTGAAAAGGATACATGCTAATATATCATGGAAGCTACAGTTGCTGCTCTTCTTTGGGGAGGGGGTGTAAGAGGAGAAAGGCAGGAAAGGCTGGTTTCCAGTCCATTATCCAAAAAACCAGCCCTCTCTGCACTCACAGGAGAGGGTCATAATCTGTCTCCAAAGGGCCAGAAGATTTCAGAACTTTCATGCAGAATTTTCCTTTAACCTGTGACCTACATAGTCCACGTGAGTCCCTTCCGCTGAAAGCTCCTTAGCTGCCCTTTTCTCCTCTATACTGTGAACATAATAGGTGTTATTACCCATAACTTTTTATTTAAAGGAATTGTGCAGCTGGGAAAATGAATGAATTTAATTATCAATGCAGTGTGAAAAAAATCATTAGAGCAGGAGCCTGGAACACCACATATTAAAAATAAACAAAGGCTATTAAAAAACAGTTTCAAAAAAGAATGTCAGTTTTTCTTCAATTCTTAAAATGTAAATACCCAAAAGAAAGCCATATGTAAACATCTATACTTACTGAAGAAATTACTCTTTAAGAAAATGCTAAATGACTAACTGGCTCATTTAACTTTAAATCTATACTTTATGTGGCAATGTAGGAAGGTCATTTGATTGCTATGCATAGAAAAATGAGAATTCTAATATGTTCGCAAAGTTTCACCTTCATAAGACAAAATTTTCATTATAAAATTGTATTTAATGGTGAGCATACAGACTTGCTCCTTGGTGCTAAGAGGCAACACTCTCACAACCTGTAAGAAAGCTTGCCTTTTGAAATACAGTAAAACTACATCTTTTAACTAAACAAAAAAAAATCACTATATTAATATTCCCTCGGTGGCTGTATAGTGAAAACATTTATTTAGATGGAGTATTTCAGGATAAACACTAAGCAAAGGTGGCTTCAGAAGTCTTTACTAGTTGACAAATGCTTAGAAGAAATTGTTTTCCGGGGAAGGAGGGACAATAAACCAAATACTCGGGGCTAGAGATTTTCCAGATGGGACAAGAAATTCCATAGTGGCTTTGCAGGCTCCATCTCATCAGCATTGATACAACTAGGTCTGGAACAGCTGAAAGGACTTCCAAAGAGGTCCGGGTACCCACAGAAAGTCCTGGGGTGCCTGAATATTTCTGCTTACCCAATGAGACATGGCAGTAGCTTCCAGTCAGATCCAAGAAAAGAGGGAGGGAATTAGTGGTATTCTGAAAATGAGAGAAATCAGAGGAACAATCAGATGGAAGAAAAAACGATTTAGCCTTGGAAGACAGAGGCAGTAGGTTGCTTTAAGCCACCTTCCTACCCAAAACAAGATGGGCTGTTTTTGGTTTAGGGAGGGGAGGGCCATGTCTTCACTGTCATCATCATTTTCGTCGTTGTTATCCTTGTCATGGGAGTGGGGGGACACTGACCACAGCCACAAATTTCCAAATTAAGCCAAGAGAAGCAGCGAAAGTTTGAGTCAGAAGGAACCTTGGAGATTACTGTAGTCCAATCCAGCCCCACCTCAGCCACATACAAACTCAGATCCAGACACAGTAACTTACTTTCCCAAGGTCTCTTGAACAATAAGAGATGGTTTCAGACCTAAAACTCGGCTCTCAGCCCCTTGTTCTTTCCCCTGTAGTCGCCCCTGGAGGCTGAACTGAGACAACCAGGCCAGGCTGTTCTGACAGTGGTCAGTGACTGAAGGCTGTGAAGTGCTGTTGACAGGAGGTAATTGAAGCTCCATGGGTCATTTCCAAGGACCAAGACCAGAGCCCTAGTATGGTAGCTACCACATGACCTTGTGCATATACTCTATCCACTAATCAAAGGAGAACCATGGTTGTTGCATAGCCAGCACATCCCAGGAAAGGCAAGGTGGCTTAGGAGATCTCCACTGGACAGCAGAAGTGATCATTTCTCTGGGGGTGGCTTTGCAAGGAATTTTGCAGAAGCAGGGACCCCCTCTGTCACAGGATGAATGAGCTTTCTTCCTGTGAGCTAACCTTATGCTTTCTATCCTACTGGAGGCCATTTGTAGGAAATGCTCTATCATTTTTCTGTTACTTGGTAGTCAGCACACACTTATAGATATAAATGTCACTTCTGTATGCTCTTCATTCTATTTAATTCAACTCTGTAGACAATTGTGGAGTGCAGCTATGCTCAAGCTCCTATGCTGGGGGACCAGAGAATCACAGGATTATAACTGTAGAAGCAGAGTCGAGAAGACTCATCTTCCTGAGTTCAAATCTGGCCTCTGACACTGGCTGTGTGATCTTGGACAAGTCACTTAACTCCATTTTTCTCAATTCTTCATCTGTAAAGGAAATGGTAAATCACTCCAGTATCTTTGTCAAGAAAACCCCAATGAGGTCACCAAGATTCAGACATGATTGAAAATAACTGAACAACAACACTATGTGCCAGGTGCTGAGCTAGGTGCTAGTAAGGAGACACAAAGAATAAAACAATTCTGACTCTCAAGAAGCATGTATTCTAAGACCTAAGGTCACACAAGTAATATCGGAAATGTAATCTGAACTCAAGTCCTCTGATTCTAGAGGTAGTGATCTTTTAATCAATGCTTCCAGTTGTCAGGGATCTTAAAGTCTAAGGAAGGAGGCAAAGAACATTAAAACGAAGAATCTTTTTCCTTTTTTTGCCCTTCCCAAAAAATTTAAAAAATGAGCAAGTCCTTACTGAAATTATTACTTTAAGGTCAGTCAATCAACAAGCATTTATTAAGTGTTTCCTATGAGCTAGGTTACGTGTCAAACATTGGGAATATAAACACAAGCAATAAGAAAGACAGTTCCTGCCTGCAAAGCTCTTAATGATTTAATGAGATAATATTTATGAAACATTTAGCACAATGCCTGGCAAACAGTAGGCACCACATAAATGCTTGGCATTTTTTTCCTTCCTACCTAATGGGAAAAGATAATAAATACAAAGAAGTTGCAATTGAAATTGTTCACATTAACAAGAAACATCTTTATAAAACAGAAAAATATTGTACCCCATATTTATTTATATTTGCTTGTATCATTTATTTAGCTTTTAAATGATGAAGGAATAAGAAAGAAATGAGTTAAGGTTCAAAAATCCAGAAAATTAAAAATGGATTCTTCACTTCACTTCTCAGTTAAGAGAGTAATATGCTCTAAGTTTGTAGATACAGAACTGAAAGGGACCTCAGAGGCCATCTAGATAACCTCACAATTTTTCAGACAAGGAAAATGAAGGCAGGGAAGTTATGAATGACCTAAGGTCACACAAATAAGTTTAGAGGTGGGATTTTTGAACTGAGAAAACTTTCTCCTTACATTGACTAGCACCTAGGAATAAAACCAAAAAAACATGGTAATCGGTTGATCTGCTAATCAAGGAACAAATAATTAGTGAGCATCTGCTCAGTTCCAGGTTTTACACTTGACCCTGGAGACTTAAAGGCAAAAATAGAATAGTCCTTTCCCTCAAGGAACTTACACTATATTGGGCTGATTTCTTAATAATGTATCAATGCATGATTCAAATAAGATAAGTTTTGAGTGTATTAATGTGCTACTTAGTCGAGCTACAAAAGACTTCAGAATACATTTATTCCAATCACCTCATTTTAAAGATGAGGAAACTGAGGCTAGAAGTGGAGTGTGTACCAGACAACTGTGGAAGCTCCTCAAGGTTCACTCCTAAAGACATTGAAAATGTGCTGGAGGATAAGGGAACTCCATCTGAGATCTGATTCCTGTCTTTACTATAGCAAGGTTTTAGACTCAAGAGAAGGATTGTGGGCAAGGATAAGAGCAGTCAACTCTAAATAAGACACAAATACCACTGCTTGTCACCAGAGCTTTTCACCAAGGGCATCCTCTCCAAAGATCTGTGAAATCAGGGTCAGGGTGAGGGTTTAGGGGCTTAGGGTAGACACAGAATGGAAATAATACCCATCTTCCCCTGATACTGTGGGCAAGGCTTTCCTACTGTCAAGAATTATATAGGAATAGAATGGCTATAAATCTGGGCCCAGATATTCTGTTTTCCCCATCTCACTAGCTCTTCTCCAATGCTGTGACCTTCCCAAAACCAGGGCAACCTGTATGCCCAGTGAGGGAAGGGCTGCCAGGAACAGCAAAGTAAAAAAGATTTAGTTCAGCACCTACTATGTGTAAAACGCTTAGGGTAAATGTTGGGGATTAGATTAGGTAATTCTTACTTTTGGGAAGCATACTTTTAATAGGGTCAAAGACATAAACATAAATAATGTTATTATCCCAATATTAATAAGTATAGTAGAGAGACATAGAGAACTAAATCCTTTGATAAATCTAAAGGGGAAAACTTAATTTCAGGGATCAAGGAAGCTTTCATGGAGGAATAGCCATTTGAATAGAGCTTTAAAAAATGGAATACAACAAGAGAAGGAAGGAGGACATAGAGGTATAATGTAGATAGAGCACTGAACTTGGAATCAAGAAAATTTGAGTTCAAATCATATTTCATTGATTAGATGTGTGACCCTGAGTATGTCACCTAACTTTCTTCTTCAATTTCTTGATCCATAAGATGATGGGGTTGGACTCCCAGTTCTGAATCTATGATCCTATGATGCTACAAATTCAGGGAGTAACATAAACAAAGGCCACAAAGATCAGAGAATGGCTAGTGAGTCCCTGAGTTAGGGTACATGGTGGGGATTGATATAAGACTGGAAAAAATAGAATGGTGGCAGATTTGTGTCCTGGACGAGCTTCATGTTGTCCACCCAGGTCTGGAGCTTCTATGATGCATAGGAAGGAAGCAATGACAGGGACATAAGGGGGTGAGGGGAGAAAAGAAGGAAGAGAAGAGGCCGGGGAGTCACAGACCACCCTGGAGAATCTCTTCCTGTCATCTGATTTGGGTTAGCTGACAGCTGCCCAGGAGAGAAGAGGAAGCCCAGACAATAGTGCAGTGAGGGGTCACTTTCCCTTGCTTTCTGAATAAATGGGATTGAGCTGCATTTCAAAAAGCAGCTACATTTGCTGGTCTTTTTAAAAAAAAAAGTGAAGAGGAGGAGGAGAGAAAAACTATCGCACAGGCTAGATAAATTCAGAATTATTTGAATATATTACTGTAGTTAAGTTTAGTATATAAAGTACAGTGAATAGATCTGTCATGCATTTCAATGAAGTGCAAAATAATGAGCTGAGGGCAGGGCTGCTCCAACTTTGTCACAATGTTTCTGCCCTAATAGCTGGGAAAGAACACCCCAACTACTTCAGTCTCTCTCAATGTAAATAGTCTTAATGGGATGGGGCGGGGGAGAGAGGGGGGAAAAGGGGAGGGGTGGAAAGAAGGAAATATAAAGAGCCATTATCAGAAAAAATAACATAGGAGATAATGGAGTATTTGAAAATTATATATTAAAAATGTAGAATAAAAGGGCTTTTTATATAGGTCATGGACAATCCCAAGCTGATCAGTGAGAAATTTAGGGTCCGTAATGAACTAACCCAAGCCTGAAAATCTTCCCCCAAATATAGGTTGAGTTGGAATTATAAAGTCGAATTCTCAGGGGGAGGAGAGAAAAATCATCATCTAAATGATTTTCTCCTCGTTCCCCTTCCTTCTCCCTACCCATCTTTCACATCCATGGAAAGACAGAATAGTGCAATGGAGAGATCACTGGACATAAAGTCTGGAAGACCTGGGAGGAAGTCCAGTCTCAGAGGCTTCCTAGGTACATGCACAAGGCACTTAATCTTTCTGAGTATTACTTTCTTCATTTGTAAAATGAGAGGGGGGTGAAGCTCAAAGTAGATAACAAAAGTTAAAAGCACTTTGACAATCTTAAAGCGTTATAAAAATATGTAAAGAACTATATAAATATCAGTTTATTACCATCCAAGTACCTTAAGCCAAACAGCTGACCTTATCATAGTGAACGAACACAGAAAGCACGTGTCATGCTATCTGAATCATGGCAAAGAGGCAGAGGAGACATCCGAAATATCCCTTCTAAGAATACCAGATGGAGGAGTTTAAAGTAACATTTTCTAGGGAGAGCAAATGTATTTAACAGAAAGGAAATGCTCAGAAGTGGTGGCAGGGGGCTGAGTGTCAAGGCCTAGTTTCACTCTGGAGTCCCTCTGTTAATACTAAACTAATCAGGAAACTGTCCCTATCTCCTTCATCCACTACCTAAAGTGAGATTGGATCATTTGAAAGGAGTTATCAGGCTTTCAGGCAGGGTATTTTGAACTGCATTTACCAAAAAATAGGTGCTACATAAGAATTCAAGTTTCTTCATTGCTCTTAAAATCCTGAAGGAAAGTACAGCCAGAGATAAATAATGATAAACAGATAAAATAAATAAAAGTTATCAGCTGCACAAAGTCTCTAGTTCCAGTTGAATTGCTCCCTCTGAAGAAAGCCCTGCTATGATGTGCATCTTTTTCCAACTTTTCCAGGACCCAATGGGCTAGCAAATAGAGTAATCTATCTAGAAGTGGAAAGACTAACTCAATTTCCTTACCACAAACCACCCATCCTGACAGCCAAATAGCCAAAGCCTAGACCAACAAGACAAAGGTTAGAGATATCACTTAGGGAAAAGACCACCAGAAAAAATTATAAGCATCTGTAAAGGCATTTATATAACCCAGTCTCTGATTCTGGTATCATCTATTCAATACAAAGAAATCTGGAACGTGGATAATAGAGAAAGCCCAAGCCTGATCCCTTCTAAAAGAAATTGCTCTTTGTCATTACCATGTTTTGTGCCCAACCTATCAAGGGTTATGAGGGCCTAGTTAACTCATGAAATTTGTGCTGCAGAAAACTACAAGATAGTATATACTATATAACATATAGTATATACTATATAATGCAAATTAGTAGCAAGTTACTAGCCCATTAAAAAAAAAATACTAGCCAAGCCTTTACACAGAAGCGACAAAGAAATTAATGGACCTGGCTTCTTTTTCTGGCCGCCAAACCTGAAACATCTTTGTCTTCAGTAAGTGAGTTAGTTATTTGACAAGGCCATTTTGATCCAAGTGACATAGACAATGCAATTCAGATTCACTGTAGATAGACAATACAAATCAGGATGACCAAAAGGCACTTGAGTTCACAGAAATCAGTGGACGACAGCTGTCTTCCTTGGAAAGAACAAAGTCCACCTGGCTTCCCGGTCACTGGCAAAGTCCCTATTTCCTCAGTTACCTTGAGGATGCATGGTAACTAAAGGATCCTTCCCCAAGAATATCTCATCAAGCTGGGAAATATTCACCATCTTAAAATTACTCATCAAGAGATGGATGTTTTTCCCTCTGCTACCTTAGTTACTGATTATTTCCATATCCATCAGATACACAAACTCTTGTTTTTAAAATGCAATCAGCACACCCACGCACCCATCTATAGATAGTAAAGAATAGGTAGATGAAGCCCCTGGAATGTAATTCTATCACGCAGGATGAAATGGATAGCATTACAAATGTACACTCAGCAGGAAAATACTATTTAGCTGGTAATTCAAGCTGAGGATGAATAATCAGTTCATTTTTTTTAAAAATGAGCCAAGGAAGTTTCGCTATTTGGAAATTTTGGGGTTGGGTCCCTCCTTATCTTTGCAAACCAGGAGTGGCTGTGTCCCTTGAGGAGGGAAATCATTGTCCTTCCAGTAAAACCTTACAAAGCGACCCTTGGGTCTGCAGGACTCCTGCAAAGTGGATGGCCAGAGTAGCTGGACTCTGAATGTAGGGAGACAGCCCTGGGGAGACATTTGTGGTTACGGTTTCATTTCTGGCTCCTGGTGGTTGGGAAACTTGTGTCTAAGATTCACATTTCCAAATGACAGAGGTTCTCAAGGCAGGCAATTCAAAACACTAAGCGTGGCCATTTCTAAGCTTTAAAAAGCCACAGAACCACATATGAGAAAACATGTTTGTAATCTCTGTGTCCTCTGTGCATTAGTACCTAGCAAAGGAAGCCTGGGAGTTGGAAGATCCTTGAGGGCAAGAACCTTCTCTTTTAACTAAAATTTATAAAGGGCCCGATATAATGTATAGAATGGGAAGGGTGCTCAGTTGTAGGCCAAGTTTTCCTGTTACATTATTGTATAAATCACTTTACCTCTGTGGATCTTCTTCACAAAAATATCCAAATCCTATCAATTCTTCAGGCTTTAGCCCCTCCATTAACTCCCTAGCTCATTGTGAACACAAATATATTTGAATAAAAGATTTCTAAGTTTCCTTTGAACTCATAAACTCTCATTGTGGTAAAGTTTTTTTGTTGTTTTTGATGATGGTGATAACAGCAGTAGATGAAGTATCTCCTCATTCTATCCATTTTCTTTCATTCTGTCATCTCTCTCCTTAGCTCCTTCCCCTTCCCTCATGGATCCCAGTTCCTACCAAAGTTCTAATTTTTTACTCTAGCATTCCAGGTTTTCTATAATACGGCTCCAGACTATCTTCTCTCTCCCTTTCCTCCCCAGCACTGCAGATTGTTCTCTTCACAGCTTCCCCCAAACAGGTCCTGTTCATTTCTGTGTCTGCACATTTGCTCACAGCATTCCATTGTCTTCCCCTCTGCCTATCCAAAGCCTATCAGTCCTTCAGACTTCACCTTCTCCATTAACTTTCCCTGAGTACCTTATTCTGACCTTGGCTTGCTGGGAACTTTGAAAGTGTGTTCCAGTCATTTGACATTTAATCACATACAACCTTGTGGTATCTCTCACAACCTGTCTCCTATTTTTACTAACATTTGTACTGTTATCTAACTGTTTACATGAATATGTCTTTTCTCTCCAGTCAGACTGAAAAGTGCTCAAAGGAAGACACTGCTAAGTCATGTCCTTGTATTCTCTCCCTGAACATTCACCATCACTTCATATGAGGATATACATAGAGCAGAAACACAAAAAAAGTTTATAGAGTGAATGAATGCATGAATGAATGAATATAATTTTCCTGAAACCAGCTACTCAAAAACTAAAAAAAAAAACTCTTCATTTTTCTCTCTTTCTGTCACACACAGATTAGATAGATAGATGGATGATAAATAGATAGATAGATAGATGATAGATAGATAGATAGATAGATAATGATTATAGATAAACAATTGGTTGGTTGTTGTCCTTTGTTCCTGGAGACCAAAATAACATCACTATGTCAGGGTAAAGGTATAGTGTGTCTAACTGGCTAACCAATATGAGCTCTGAAAGCTCTACCACAGGTCAGGCTTAAAAAGTCCATATGAACATTTGGAGTGGAAATGTCTCTAAATCTGCACATTTCACACTTCTTTTGAACAACTGCAATTCTGCTTGCCCATAAAACACAGCACCTTCCATTAGATGGGCATGCCATGTGATTCTCACACCTCAAAATTGATTCCAAAGTTCTTCAGAAAGACCTTAAGAGGTCTTGTGTACTTAATCCTTGTGTGTACTTAATGTTACCATCTAATGATGAATATGAAGAGTTCAAAGAAACATGGGAAGATCTACAGAAAGTAATGTCATGATAAAAAGAGAACCAAAACAAAAGCAATACAACAATTAAAGTCAGTGGGTAGTAGCATTAGGCTTAGAATCAGAAACTCCTGAATTCAAATTCAGCCTCAGACACTTATTGTTGTATGACTCTGCAAGTCACTTCACTTCTCTTCACCTCAATTTTCTCAGCTATAAAAATGGGGATAATAATAGTCCCTATCTTACATGATTGTTGTGAAGATTAAATCAGATACTTGTAAAGAGAACATAGCACAAGGCCTGGTGTATAGCATATACTTAATAAAGTTTTATTCCCATCACTTTCCTAATATATGCGACTGCATCAATATAAATCAAGTCAACATGTAGAAGCAACAAAACTCTGGTCATACCTAACAGCTGATAATAAAATCACATTGTCAGAGTGAAAGGATACAGCTTTCATTTCTGTTAATAACTGATAAGTTGAAGGAGGTCATTTCTTAAAGGGAAATATTTGAGTGTTTGGGGAAAGTATTTGAGAGGAAGCAATTATTGTAAACCCATAAATTTAAAAACAAATAAATATTACAAAGTTTAGGAAATCATTCCAAGGGAAAACTATTAAAGAGTTTCTTTTTTTCTTATTTTGAATCCCTTTTTGGTTGGTGTCATCCATTCGTATAGGAAGATGATGAGCTATATTTTGGACATGCTCTTTGACTACTTTTTCAAGCAGAGAGAATGAGGTTGTATGGAATAATCTCTCTCTTCTATCCATCTGACTATGGAACTGGACCATTCAGGGAGAAAACTTATAACTCTTTAGTTAGCAAGATGATGTATCTCTCTTCTCTCTGTCTCAGCGACTACCTATTAATTTTACATGTGCAGAAACAACATAGGATAAAAGATACCTGTAGATTTCTCACCAATCCCTATCCCCATGTAGCAATTTGAGAGCTGTTATCTTGAATAACTTGGTCTAAATTCCAACTCCATCATTTACTAGGTTTTATAGCCAAGGAAGTAACTTTGCTTGCCTATGTAAATATGCATAAGTCAACTTATCTGGAAAGTGGGGATAGCAATCATTGCACTACTCACCTCACAGAACTGTATGAGGAAAGAGCTTTGTAAACCTTAAAACACCACCTAAATATGAACTGCTATTATTATCTATGATTCTTTTTATCAGAAGTCTTGAGTTTTCATTCTGTTTAAAGCATGGGGTCTGATGCTTTGCATTGCAGCAATTTACATTAAAATTGGTCACACAAAAAAAGCAAAAAAAAAAAAGTAGTTCATTAATATGCTAAGACGCGCTAATTTGAACATTGCCGAAAAGCAATTGCAAATTCCATTTTGCCAAAGTGAAAATGTAATGCAGTGCAAATTAGGGCTGATGAACCTCTCTTTGGAAATTCAAACTTCATCTTGATGCTCCTGAGTTACCCAAACCTAGCTCCATGTTGTGACTTCCTATCATGGAGAGTGACTTCAATCCACTAAGGACAAAAAGCCCAAATATAAAATGTTGGGAAACTGTCATCAGTGTTGTAAAGACATCAGGGAGGCAGCTGAAATTATTTGTACATATTAAGAGATAGGATTGATTAGAGACAGAGACAAATACAGAGGCAGAGGCAGGGACAGATGCTCCATGCAGGTAGAATAGTCCCAGGCTGCTCAGCCCAACCCAGCCCAGCCCAGTCACCAGCTGGCTGTTGGAGGGTAACAATGAGGTCCTAGGTGTTATGAGTTTTCAGGTAGGTTTAAAAGTAGGCTCCAGAGCATTCTCATTAACAGGTGCAGGCCCCCGGGCTGAGACAGATGGCTTTGGCAATAGGCAGTAGACATTGCTGTCCTTTGTATTCCAAGATGGTACTTCATATGTGCTACTGTCTGTTTGGAGACAAACAGTGAGTCCTAATGCATGATCTGAAATCCCTTCTTACACACATACACACACATACCCACAAACAGGTAGGCATTCTAGTTGGCATCAGGAACTCAAAGCTGACTTTACCTGAATAGTTCCTCACTTCCCCTGAATAGTGTTCTTTTGGAAAAGAAGTTGTTATTATTGCCATTCATAGAAAACTCCATCAGTTATGAAACAGAGACCAAGAAGTACAAAGGTGAATTCAAGTCCTGATAATCTCTCTGGACCTTCAGTTTCCTTTTGGTAAAATAAGAGAATTAAAGAAAATAGAGAAAATGTGGTCTGTCAACTTGCTTTTTATTTTAAAAAATATTTGAGAACTCTATTTCAATAAAACTGATTTCCTTTGTAATTCTATATATTTTATATAGAATTCTGAAAAGGAATCCATAGGCTTCACCAGACTGCCAAAGTTTTCGATTGCACACATATGTTGAACTAAATGATTTTTTTAAAAACCCTTTATAGCCCTGACCTTATGATTCTATGAAAGCCTTCCTTCGCTTAAATCCAATTCATTTGCATGTCATGGTATCACCTCTGTGAGTAGTTGGAACTGCCCCATTAGGGACCAACAGCAACTGACGAGTTGAGCAACATGTTTTCCTTTCTTCTCCCTTCTTTTCTTTTCCTTTCTTTTCTTCTTTCCCTTCCCTCTTCTCTGTCCACATAGGGTATCATACCTTTACCTACAGGTGCCCTGCCCAAAGAAACATCCATTTTGATTTCTGAAACCTTGCAAAATATCTTGGGGTTTAAAGGCTAGATTTCTTTCTTAAGGACAATGCCTGACACCCAAATCACTCTGGCTCTCATTGATTGACCAACAAGAGATCCCAAGCTAAAGCCCATTTGGTCATTATTTGGGCCCTGATTGGCTCAGAGTGAAAGTAGCAATTATTTGTGTTTTGTCCAGAAACGCTGAGAAACTCAGATTGAGTTTTTGTTTTTTGTTTGTTTTTTACTATGTTAAGGAGACCATTCTCTGCCTCATTTCTTACCTAGCCTTAATCACTCTTTAGACAGTTGCCTCAGTCAAATTGTGGCCTGTTTAAGACCTTACTTTAAAAAGGCCAGGGTCTCCCATTCATCCAGAGCCATCTCCAGGCATCCTGATCTCTATCTTGCAACTGGATCCAGATGGCCCTAGAGGAGAAAGTGAGACAGGTGACTTTGCATGGCCCTCCCTCACTTAAATTCAATTCATTTGTGCATCATGGCATCCCCTCCCTGATGTCATGGGCCTCTTCAAGAATGAAGGATAAACAACAATATTTGGAGGATTCCCACAACCCCTAGGATATTTCTTAAAATGACTAATGTATTAGAACTGCCAGAGCAAAACAGTCTCTTTTGCCTGTAAGTAAATTTATCATACTTTGCAATGAATAGACTAACAAGGAATCTGTATAATTTGTAGGATAATTCATCTGGCTTCTCCTCCCTTCCTCTCACTGTGGATTAAGCAGATGGGTGGGCAAAGATAAGCATTGCATTATGCTTCTGAAGGAAAAGGGATATTGCCTGGCCTCCTGCCTCCCCAGGCCACTCAACTGGCCCCAGAGGAACAGCTATAGCCCCGGCCCAGGCTGTGAAATTGTTTAAGGAGTCCCAGGCCAAGAGTTTAGTTCATCTGTCTTCTGAGACCCCAAGAGACCAAAGAGAAAAAAGCAATGTGCCGATTACAGAGCTGATATTCAATAGATAATGGTTGATTGATTGACAGGAAAGTTTGCCTTCTCCCTGCTGCGGAAAGTTTTAAATCTCTAGCCAGCCTAGATTATCTGAACTTAAAGAGCCACCCAGACCCCAGGTATTGCAAAGCAGCACATGGTCTACAGTGGAAGATGAGCAGCCAGATCCATTTAAATTTTTCTCTTTTAAAAAATGTTGATTTTAGTCGAAATGCAAAGTATAGCATGCAAGAGCCCAATCCCATCCACTGGAGTAACTGAGATTAGTTCATTAATGGGTTCAGCTACTGGCCATGCATCAGCATAACATTAGGAGCTAACTGATTTCCCACCATGAGCCACTTACAGCTGAGCATTTGCAAATCATCTCAAGATGCATGTCAAAGTGAGAGATGACAGTGTTAAAGAAATACATTTTTCATTTATTCTATTAGTAATACACATTATTGAATGTGCTATAGTGTAGACAATATAAAAGGCGAGTCTTTCTCATTTGTTTTCTAACCAGCAAACACACCTCATCCATACTAACGCTCCTTTGCAGCCCTGCCCGGCCGATGACTGTACGTGAGAAGGGACATGATGATGCATAAGGAGTTTGCACACATGGCGTGGTTGAAAGGAGTGGCTAGTTACACTAAGCCTGCTCCTTGACCTCTTCTAGCCAGGACCAAAGACCAGCCTGAAGACTGATGATGCATTTAGAATCTCCTCAAAACTTCTTGGAACTTTTGGAGGCAGAGCACCATCTCTTGAATGAAAATGGAATTAGTTTGTTGGTAAGTGGCCGCAGCCATTTGGGTTTCCAACAGCCCCTGAAAGCCACATTTCCATAACTGTGGGTTCATATACTGGTTTGATCATCTTTTTTAAAAAGGAGAAGTTTCTTGGGGAAATTAAGATGGGGAAACGCAAGTCTTAGACACAAAGCAACTGAGCGTTTAGTCGATGGATCCTTTCAGATAAAAGAACAAAAAAAAAGTGATGGATCATATATGGTAGACTAGTCCACCAGAAGATAGTAGGATATTCTCAGACTTTCTTAAAGAAAAATAGACTACAGTTCAAGCACTATCACTTATACAATTTAATCCAACAAATATTTATTATATACCTATTTAATGCAAGGCATCGTGCTAACAAGGAAAGGAAAAAACAGGAGGTTCAATTGCCCAATCAGCTCCTATGAGTAGGGGACAGTATTAACTGAATCAATTGAATCATTTGGCATGGCTGCATTTCTTACAATACTGACTTCTACCTTACCCTTTGTTATTTTACCCTTTTTTCCCCCTAGATTGGGAGATATCATAAGTCTATCTTCTCCCTACAAGGCAGATATTTGTTTGAAATCAGGAACTAAAGATAAAAAGTTATAAGAACTCAATAAATGTTTGTCTAAATGAATGAAAAACTGAGTAAGGTAAATCATTTTGAAATATATTGGACTCCTCTATTTGTTCTCATTCTTTCAATTCAATTCAATAAAAATTTCTGTAGTGCCCTCCAGGTAACATAATACAGCAAAAGAGCTTGGATCTGAAGTCAGAGGACTTAGATTCAAATCTCTTCTTTGATATTAAACTACCTATGTAATCTTTGGAAGCTATTTAACCTCTGTGAATCTCAGCTTCCTCATCTATAAAATAAGACAGACTAGTTGGTGTCTGAGATTGCTTCCAGGTCTAGAGCTCAAGTACCATCCTAGGCAATTCTGTTTAACTCTTCCCTTTGGTGCACCATTTAGTATCTTATCCTTATGGGTCAACGAATACAGGCTGTGTTACTTTGGGCAAATTAAATGGGAGGAAAGGAAATTATCATTTATATAAAACCCACTAAGGGCCAGGAAACAACCTATAATTTACAGCAAATCTATAATAAGATAAGTATTATTATTATCTGCATATTACAGTTGAGGAAACTGAGGCAAACAGAAGTCAAGTGACTTGTTCAGGCTCACTTAACTACAAAGTGCCAGAAGCCAGATTTGAACTCATTTCTTCCTGATTGTACTCCTAGAGCTCTAACTACTGTATTACCTAGCTGCCTCTATAATTTAGCAGCCTCATCTAAATTTGAATTTGATCTCTTCTTCTAACTAATATATTTCTGTCTAAAGATATCAAATGTGAAATGGAAAATGGACAGTTATTGAAACTTAGCGGCAAGAGGCAATGTAAGGCACTGAGGAAAATACAAGGAAGCATAAGCCATGGAGTGCTACCTTTTAGAATTTTACATTCTGACTGGGAGAAAGAAATGCATGCACAAAAAAAGTGACATCACGGGCATCTAGGTGACACAGTGGAAAGAGCACCAGCCCTGAAGTCAGGAGGACCTGAGTTCAAATCTGACCTCAGACACTTAACATGTCCTAGCTGTCTGACTCTGGGCAAGTCATTTAGCCTTCAGCAAAAAAAAAAAAAAAAGAAAAGAAAAAGAAAGAAAGGAAAATCACAACACAAGATTGTATATGTGTATATGTTAAGTGTCAAAGGGAAATAGACCAGCATCATAAAAAGAGGAAAGCTCATTGGGAGCAAGGATGGTCAGGGCAGGATCCTGTGGGAAAAGTGGGAAGGTAGATAGACTTTATTACGGCTATTGAAGATAGATCCATGCATGGTCTTGGTTAAGATGAGAAAAATGAGACAAAGTTTAACTGATTTCCCCCAGATCACATAGCTAAGAAGTATGTGAGACAGAAATTGAATTTGGGTCTTCCTGACTCCAAATCCAGAACCCTATCCATGGTACCACCTAGCTTCATTTTGGAGTAAGGCATAAACAAAGGTACAGACTGAGATTGCACCAAATATATGTTGAGATGCGTGAACCAATGAATAAAGTTTTGGGATTGTTCAGTCAACCAGAGGTTTCGATGATAACGGAATTTGATCAGAATAGAAGAAAAGTCAAAACTAGAGGACAAAGAAGGGGATGGCTCAAAGATCTACCTTCTACAAAAATGACCCTGAGCTTGGAGAATAGTGTCAACCAAGGCCATCTCTTCTAATTCTATTAATTCATTCTGGATTCTTCTTCACCAATTCTTTCCATGATAACACTGCCTCATAAGTCAGAGGAGGAGAAATTCTCCAACAGACTTATGAGTCAGCAGCCAAGAGTAATGACTTGCCCTTACTGAAATTTATAGCCGCCTTTGGATGCCAGTTAGATCTAATAATTAGAATTCACTGCTACCCAAGTAACTCATGGTCCATCAACAGCAAGGGACATCGTAAGCATTCGCTTTTGCCTAATGATTTAAAACATCAGTAGACAGATTCCATGCACTTCTAGGTATGAGCTCCCTCTGATGTCCACTGAGGAGGAACTGAATTATGACCCTCAAATGCAAGGGGGAGAAGGTAGGAGAATACTTAGTAATTGTGCACTCACTATGATTACATTTTTGAAGATTAAAAAAGCAAAAAAAAAAGAAAAGAAAGAAAATTGCTCTTATTTCTTCTAATTTGTTTGCCCATTTCCATTTACAAAAATAATTTCTGTTCCAATTGAAGTTAGGATGCATCCTGAGAAGCAAAGATGCCCCAAGCAAATTCAGTAGGGAAACTTACTGAGGAATGCTTATCATAATACCCAATTCAAGACAGTTTGATAAATTCTAACTCTCATAACTAATAAATATAGCCTATACAAATGCATTTGTATTATTCATTTAAAGTTTGATATCCATCAAAGTATATAAATTTGTATTCTACTTCTTTCAATAGTTCACTCTATATTAAAATGTTAATTAAAAAAGAAAATCAGCATTTTCTCTAAATCCCCAGGTCATTAATATACATTAGATTAATAGGTCATAGTTTAAAGATGAACAATGGCTAAGACCTACACAGAGAAGAACAATCAGCAAATTCATGACTAATGTGGCTATTTATATGTCTGTCTCTAGGGTAACTATTTAAAGGAGTTGTGGCTTATTGAAAACTTTTATGTGCTCATACCTCTAATCAAGGCAGAATTATAATGACAAGTAGAAGCAATGAAGAAAACATTCCAATTTAAAAAGGAAGGAGAATTAACAAATATAAGACTGAACATGTTTCATGGGATGTCCAGGAAGGGAAATAGCTGAATATTAGGTAGACCAGAGTAAAGAACATCTTCTTAGAGTATGAGAAACCAGGTCTTTTCACCTGAGGTGAGGACCACGTGGTTGGAGATATCCAAAATTATTGATAAATATTCATAAATGAAGCTCCTGATTCCAAAGGAGTTCTGCTAATCATTGTATCTTAATTTATATGACCTATCCAAAATCACTGCATTTAAAAGAGGTTTCTAGTATCTTACTCTAGCCTCTAACTTTTTAAGGGCCATCTCAGGGCTAGAGTAGGCTATTGTGGTCTAGACCAGATTTAGGCAAATTATGACCTAAAGATCAAATCCAGCCCAGTACCTTTTTGTTTGTTTTTGTTGTTGTTTGTTTGTTTGTTTGTTTGTTTTTACAGCTGTTGGCTATACAAAAACAGACAGAAAGCCATATTTGGCCCTCAGGCTGTAGCTTACCAACCCTTGGTTTAGATTAAGTAGACCTTAGAGTCTACTAAATCTATCAAGTAGACATATGCAGCTCTATTTCTCTGAACCAGAAAAAGATGAGGACCTGTGAGGTAGAATTACATCAGATGTACCTGTCTTTTTCACCCTTTCTTGTAGGAATGCACATGTATGTTCATGTGGTTTATATATTATTCTGTAATTAGGATGGGTGTGGATAATTTGAACATTGCCTAAAAAAAGTAGGAACAAAGGCTTTTTGTAATCACTCACCTAACGAAGATACCTGGCTTTGATATCAACCACTTGGGCAGAACCCAACCTCTCAGTTCCTCATTTTCCTCATCTGTAAAATAAGAAGGTAAAACTTTATAAGGCCCCTACTAATTATAAATCCTGGAATTTCATGACAGTAGTCAAAGAAAATGAAACTTATAGTGATTCAGTTTACATGCAAGTTTTAGGAACACTGCTATAGCAAAGGTATATCTATGTGTCTGATACAAAAGAATAATATTAAATGAAATAGAATTTCTGAGTCTCAACAAAGAACAAAAGCCTGCTTACTCTTTTTGGCTTAGGAGAAGGTCCATTCTAAAGCTAACATGGTATAATTCATATGAAATTATATTGGAAGGATTAGTTATAGATCATAGATTATAGCCTTCTAAAGAATCAAAAAATAGTAATAATTTGCCGCTCTCTCCAGAGAACTGGAAAAAGTTCCTTTCTCTGCAAGAACATATAAGTGTCCAAGTGGGTGGGGGGGAAAGGTAAGGACCAGTCAATAAAATATGTCCATTCTAAAGGGAAACTTTCAAATGTGTTTGTAATGGTTTTCCCCACAAGGTTTTGGAGAACTGGAGGCTCAGAAAAAGCAATAGTGTAAATATTAAAAGCCAAGGTAGAATGAACACAGTTGTGATTATAGACTGCTGGTTGGAACAATGGCATTATGGAGACACTGAAACTATAGTTTTTAAACCTAGGTAAGTATATACTTTTATACAAAAGTGGAACATGGGCAAGGTAGTATAGAGTAGGTCTTAGAATCTTAAAGGCATATTGATTATGTGACCTTGAACAAGTTTCTTCATCTCTGTGCACTTCAAACAACAGACTAGAACTTATCTATTGAGTCACAGATAGATAGCAACCTATGATGGTGAATGGAACTTTCACACCAGGACTTCACCACCTAAAGAAATCTGAGTTCATTGTCTCTATTACGTCCTTGTAATCTCCTAAGAGCAGGAACTTATACATTTAACTTTTGTAATCTCAAAGAGAAGGAAAAGGGAAGAAAATGAATATTTACATAACACCTACATACCAGAACTGTATTAAGCATTTATTTTTAGCAAATATTTTATCACCTGATCTTCAATTTTTAAAAAATATTGTATCACGTGATCCTCACAACAACCCTGTGAGATAGGTGCTACTATTATTCTCATTTTAGAGTTGAGGAAACTCAGAGAGACACTAATTAAGTGACTGGCCCAGGATCACATTGCGATAAATGTCTGAGGCCATATTTGTACTCAATGCTTCTTGAATCTAAGCTCAGTTCTCTTTCCACTGTAGTACCTGGTACCTCAGTGCCTAGCATATAATTGGTGCTTAATCAAAGCTTTTTGATTGATGTACAGGTATCTTCATTGGTATCATCTTCTGGTCATTTAATCTCCAGGTATCTTGCTTCATCTTCCATCCTCTGAGAGAATCTGGGTCAATTTCTTCAATGATCCCACCATTCCCCCTGCCACATGGTGCATCTACCAAATAATGGACATATGTCTGAGACTGAATAGACTAAAAAAATTTTCCTTTGGTTAAAGGCAGCCTACTTTTTATACAAAAAACATTTAAAATAAAAACACACATTTGCGTGAATTACCCAGACAATGCACAGTAAAGCAGCCTTGAGATTTGAGTCATGGAGTTCACGGTCAATCTTTATTTCCCTTTCTATTGTACAGACATAGCTTGATATACCAAGCTGACCACATGCTGATTTTTAAGGATAAGTGATTGCTCATTAAGGTAGCCATTCTCCTCTCTCAGCAATTTCATTTTCTAGGAACCAAGCTGTCAAAGAGAAGGGCAACCAATCAAAATGATGGTTATACTCTACACACACACACACACACACACACACACACACACACACACATACACACAGAAATATACACATGAAACTTTTAAAAAGCATAGTCTAATGTAAGACAGAGAAAGGGAACTAGTCAACTCCTGCTGGCTGCAAGAAGTTCTTTATTCCAATATAATTTCCTAAAGGAGAGATAGTGTGGTATAATGGATAGAAAGCAGATCTTGAAATCAAGAAGTCCAGATTGATGCTCTCTAGCATATATTACTATCTATGTGCCTACAGCTTAATTTCTTAGTGTCCTAGGGCATCTTTCTTAGACTAAAAGTTACCATTGAATTTGTCAGATTTAAAGGAAAAGAGGGAAGGATTTCCGAAAACCAAGAAATATTTCTAATATATTTCTATCAGCTGTAGCTATTCCCTTTTAGCTAATGTTGCAAACCCTCTCCCTTCCTCCTCTAACGATGTACTTTGAATATTAGGGAAGGAGGTAAGGAGACTCAAATGAGGTGTCATACCTGGAGTAACTCCAAGGAGAGGTACGTAAGGAAATACTGAGGAAGAAAGTCAGAAAAGATCTGGACCATAAATTCACAACTGGAAATTTACTATCCAGCAGCTGCTTTTCTCCCAAGAAAAGCAATCAAATGCTTATTGATGTCAGAACTATGTAAATTATGCACAATATGTAATCTGAAATTGCTCTTAGCACTTAAAAACAAGGTTGTTTTTTCAAGACATTTTACCCCTTCAACCCTCCTCCCCAATCAATGTATGGGTTATAGATTATTGATCACTAAGGACATGGCCCACAGCCACTCTCTCAGTGTCAGGAAGAGCGCTATTTTTCTCCCACTAAGGCTTTCCACTGTAGCTTTTAACCATGAGTCATAATATATTTTCAGACGTGGTGCAATTATTCATAGTCAAGTTATCCTACCCAAGCTTATCAAGAATTTAAGCTGAAAAATATTTATGTGCTACTCCCCCTATATGGACCCGACGCCTATGGGCAAAGTCACCACGCTGCTATTGGTCTGAGAAACACCTCTGCACTTTAAGATGACAATTAACTCACTAATGGAAAACAATTCCAATGAAACGAATATCAAAATTCTGTAAACCTGCCAGCAGATAGAAGTTACCACGTTATTGTGGTCTGTTTTTAAGGACAAATAAAGCATGGTGCCATCCAGTATGCTGGAGTACACGCGGCACTATAGACAGAAGTGTTTCAAGTCAACACAATATGAAAAAATTCAAAATAAAATGAAAAGTGTCTGAAAACAAACCAACATAAATATACAGCAGTCCTGTTAATTATGATTATTTATGATCACTAAGAACTGGCATCATTACTGTAGTTTCCTTTCCAAAATCGCACAAATTTGTTACTCGACGGCGGTTTCTGAGTCCTATAGGCAAGGGGAGGGGATGCTCCCGGCAAAGGTTCTTCTCGGCGCGGACGGAGCGCAGGTGTTAGAACTCTGAGGCTTGCAGGTATGGACTACACGGGCACGCAGGCTGAGATGCTTCCCAAACGTTCAGCCACTTCTAAGGTGTTGCAGATGTCTGAATCCTACCGATCTAATAAATAAGGCGCTCAAATCCAGGAAAAGTACCGGAGAGCGGCAGGAGGTGGGGCAGCACATTGTGTGCCGGTCCATCATTACCTGCAACACTGGAGATTTCATCAGAAATGACAAGACTTATCTCCGCTCTCCCCCGGCCTCTACCTCCCCTCCACAGCCCCCCCCATTTCTCCCTAGGGCCCCCCCCGCTTTTTTTTCCTCCTCGCTTGACAACGTGTCACTGACACATCACTGCCATCCTCCTGTCCTTGCAACCTGACCTCTGTAGCTCGCTGCGCCCAGTGGTCAGGCCATCCTCGTCTCACTCCAACCACATCTGACAGGAGACAAGCAGATCGCAACCGAAAGTTCTGGCACCTGAAACGCCCTGGGACTACACAGGTAAATCAGGGTCATTCTTGTTGTCTCCAGGCTAACAACAGAGGGGAAACATGACATCTCTAGCATATTCAGAGACTCCATCATGCACTTACAAGAGGGCTTGGAACGGGCGAGATCCCCTTCCCGCATACACCTTTGGGTGGGACTGACTCAACAGTGCCCCTGAAATGAGCCCCCAAAGAGGAGAATTTTGGCCGCCTGAGTCAGGCGGGGCAAGGTGATGATGTGCCTTAACTGAAGCCATTAAAAGAGGCAGAGAGTGAAAGGGTAGCTTCTCCAACCTCATCAGCGACAGACAAGTCCAGTCCTGACCCCCATGAGGATGGGATGACTGAGGGGAGGCAGGAAAGGAGTTCTTCCCTGCCCTCTCTGCTGCCCTGACTGACTTATCCAAGCATGAGCTGCTGTAAAGTTAGCCTAAGCATTGTTTGTCCAAAAGGGAAATCTTTCCTTTGAAAATGACATACATGATGGTTGGGGTAGTTAAATGGCTTTTTTCTTTTCCCTTTTTTGGTGAAATGTCTGTGTAGAAAAGAACATGAAGTATTTTGACTGAAATAAATGCTTTCATGGAAAACAGCAAACCCTGGAGATTTTCCTGAGACTTGAAAAACTTCATACTGTTTTAAGCAGGTGACAGTAATGTCACCATCTGAAGGGGTTGTGGGTTTTGTTTGTTTGTTTTTCTCCTAGACTCAAAGGAAAAAAGTTTATATTGAATGGAAAAAGTTAAGTGGAGAAAGATACTTCTTTGATGTAAACAAGTATAATGCAGGTCTTTCTTAAGCATAGTCTCCTGCTCCTTGATGAAATGACCAGTGCCATTGTGAAAAGGGTTTGTTAGCCTGCTGGCTCCAACTTCCCCCATCCACCCACCCACTATCACTACCACCAAAAAAAGAAAGAAAGAAAAAAAAGAAAAGAAAAAAGAAAGAAAGAAATGTAATGCAAATGATCCTTAAAATAGCTCTGATTTTACTCCATTTTCACCAGACTGCCATATAAACATGGCTGCAGTTAATTCTTCTGGATACAATCCAAAACAGCCCTAGTCCCTATGGGCCAAGAACAGTTATGGTATATAAAGGAAGCATGTTGAACTTAGACATACCTACCAACACCTTATAGGAATCATGGTTCTTGTCTCTCTTTTGTGAGTCAATTGAGAACAGACTAGGATCAATCCAGGAGATTTACAGATGTTAACATCATGGTTCATGCTCCCTCCTAGATAAATATGGGAATATCTGAACTTGGCTTGCTTCTAGGTATTTAAGTCAACCTCTCCTAATAATCAAAACAACCAATAAGTGTTTTGAATATGTACATGTTTTGGGGGCTTGGGGTTTTTTTTTTTGAACAAAATGAATTCAAATGTGAAAAGATTTTGTATCTGAGTCCAGGTGTATGGAACAAACTCATAACACGTATGGGTAAGTTTCTAACATGAATGGAGCTCTAAGGCAGTCTGGTGAAGACGAGGTCAGTATCCCCTTCTTACTCTCCTCCCAGTGCTCAGTTTGGAAATTATTTCTCTTTCATTGCTCAGCTTTCTAATCAGGGTTATATTCTGTTCAGTCCTGGCTTTGAAGTCCCTACTACATAGAAAAAAGGAAGCTTCCATATGTATCTACTATTCTCCTGGAAAATTTTTCTCTCCTTCCTCATGGTGCTTTCCCTTTGCTCATCTTTCTTTGGCATTCTATGAAATAGTCTTTTCCTACCATTATCAGTGCTTGCCACATAAAATAACCTGAGAAGTTGTTCATCTGGATATAGTTGAGAATTCAATTCCAGGCCACCATATGTTCAAGTTATAACCTACTATGATAAGCCTCCAGATAATCAATCTGTCGATATTCATAGAAATTTCTATTTTTTGTATCAACTCAACTTTCTGAACCTAGAGAGGAACTGAGAGAATCTGGTGTGACATCCTCATCATGAAAAACTCTTCTCTTTGGCAGGCAAGGAGAAGAATCTCAGTCAAATGTTTCTTCTTTCTGTTTTTTTTCCCTGATCTATTTGAAAATGAATCTCAATCACAACTTAATCAGTCCAGTTATATCCCCTTCTTCTCTGACTCAAGCTCTGGTGTGAATCATCATCATGGATGACCCATTTTGCATCATACTCCAGAGGATCCTGTGAGATGAACAGTACTAATAAAAGGCATTATTTATAGGTAGCATCTTAATCCAGAATTTTTCCAGTTTTCATTTGTTTAAAAAAACATGCACACATGGGGCAGCTAGGTGGCACAGAGAATAGAGTAGCAGTCCTAGAGTCAGGAGGACCCGAGTTCAAATCTGGTCTCAGACACTTAACATTCCCTGGCTGTGTGACCCTGGGCAAGTCACTTAACCCCAATTGCCTCGGCAGAAAGCAAAAAAAAAAAAAAACATGCACCCAAATACACACAGAGAGAGTCTTATCAAGAACAGTCATAACAAAGCAGAATGAGGGAAGGATGGGGGCTAGAAATCTAGCAGGCTTTTGATCATGAGAAGACCCTCGGGATTGGAGAATGAGGCAATGGGAAGCAAAGATACAGGAAAGAGGAAGCTAGCAGATAGCTCCAATCTTGCCACCAGACAGAAGGAAAGATCCTTGGGGGCAGGGACTATCTCACTTTGGGGTTGGTATCTACAGCACTTTTAGGCTCATTTATACTGATTGGCAGACTGCTAATCCTTTCCACTGAGGGCAGACAGAAACAGCAAGGAGACCCTTTTTCAGGGCAGAAAAATGAATGTCAAAGCCAAGGTCAGGGGAGAGAACGCATGAGCATCCCTTTAAAAGCAACTTAAGAGTCAACAGGTTATCCCCATGTGAAAACATTTTTAATAAACAAGTCTCTTCCCTAATCAGGCTCTAGCTGAAGTTCTAGTCTATCCCAGGTCTACACACAATCACACACTCACACAGATACACACACACACACACACACACACACACACACACACACACACACACACACTCACCCATAACCTCTTTAGCACTGGAAACAGATTGGAGACTTTGCATCAGTCATCAAAACATTAATGATACTCTAGGCCCAAAAAGCCCAAACTACAAAAATCAGATTTTCCTCTGAACAAACCTCACCTCCTAACAAGCGTCAAAGGACCACAACAGAGGCTTGGAAAGCCCACCTGGAGCCTTTACAGCCCTGCCCCCAAATTTAACAGCATGCCAAACTGATACGACCTTGGCGGTAATGGGACTTCAGGTAAAATATCATCGAGCTCCCATCCTGAGATACCTATTTTCAACTGATTTAGCAGTAAAAGAGTCAGTTCTACAACTGACCCAGATCATTAGCCATGGAAAAAGTGCCATTCGTTAGAGCTAAAATCAAAAGGAGTATCGTTCTACTTCATAGCCTCAGATCCCAGCAGGGTTCCGGGAAGGTGTAACAGAGTCCCGCAACATTAAATTTAGAGCAGAGGGGAGTTTTGAATTTACCTAGAAAATAAAATTCAAAGCACAGAAAGAACCTTCATCAACAGAACCTTAAGCACTTGCTCTCCAAGCCCAAACTCACCGATAGGCAGGTTAGCATCCCCTCAGTGCCCTGCCTCCCCCACCAGGAAGCCTCAGAGGAGAGTCAACTACTAGGTAAGTGGGAGGTTCTGCCCTTGCTATTTATTTAGGCCTTTGTACTAGAGAGAGAGAGGGAGACTAGTCTGCTCCCAACTCTTACTGGTGACCAAGGTTCCCGGTAAAACATTCACAATGGTAATGTCAAGGCACAAAATAAATATTCCATGCAAAGTGATGTTAATGGCATGTGAGGGACAGAGATGAGAAGCTCAACTATCAACAAAAAAAAAGTGATTGAGAAGAAAAAATAAATTATGATTTCACTCTCTTCCATAAAAATAAATAAATAAATAAAAGGGCAGTTAATTGGTGCAAGGGATAGAGTACCAGCCCTGGAGCCAGGAGGACCTTGTGTTCAAATCTGACCAATGGCACAGGCAAATCACTCAGCTCCAATTGCCTCCAAAAAAAAGAAATAAAGAAAAGAAAATTTAAATTAAAAATTTTTAAATATGGCATCAGTACAAAAGTTGCTAGAAAGTAATCCCTCTTTTATTTCCCTCTCTCCTGGTACACTCCTCCTTGCCATCTATGGTGTGATGACCATAAAGGGGTCATTCCCCCAGACCTATTGATAGGTAATTTTGAACAGAGCAGAGCCTCTGCTGACCTCCTATTCCAGTGCCCCCTCAAGTAATATAAAAATGACTCTGGGCCCTCAGAGGCTGGACCAGCAAAGGGCAGGTTTGGTGGATCCTACCAAGCTGGAAAGGCTTCAAGTACAGGCCCAGAAACTCACTGTGTGTCTGCTGCCCAAGGATCAGCTCAGCTGAAGTCAAAGATGTTCATTGCTTGGTTGGGGTAAGGGGAGGCATTTAGTAAATGGCTAGTAACCAATTGCTGATATAAATTTTATAATAAATAAAATTTAATTTAATTTTAAAATGTTTTAAATTTTAAAAATTTAATTATTTTTTAAAAAAATAAATAGAAAATAAATGAAATTTTATAATTGAGAACTTTCATCAGTAAAGTACAGGTCTGAATCTTGCCTCCACTATCTCAACCTGTATAGAAAACTCCTTTCTAGGCTACTTTGGGCAAATGCCTTAACCTCCTGGAACCTTTTTGTCTTTATCAGTAAAATGAGGAAGCAAGAAAAGATGATTAGCCCTGTTATAGGCCCTTTCCACTCAAAAGGTCCTTTTCATTCAAAAACCCTATCCAAGGATCAGAGATTTAGAGCTCAAAAGGTTTTTAGAGCCTGTAGAGGGCAACCCTATAATTTTACAGATGAGAAAACTGAGGCACAGACAAACAAAGTCACTTTCCCAGGATCACTCAGATAGGAAGTATCTGAGGCAGAATCTGAACTTGGATCTTGCTAATTCCAGGTCAGATTCTTTTCCAATATGCCAGTTAGCTGCTTATGCAGAGTAACTTATTAATAAATATATATTGAATCAAAATCCCCAAAATAACACAAATTAGAGTAGGGTAGGTATACAAAAGGAGCACAAAATGCTATGAAATCACATATAATCTAGGTTTTGTGTGGGAGTATGTAGAGCTCTTCCACATGAGTATATTTCAATGTATAACAATTCTGAACTGTGTTCTAAGAGCACTCCTAGACACCCTTGAAGAAGACAATACTCTAACAACACCATTACCATTACCATATCCTAGCTAACATCTATTAGTCTGAAAATAATGGATTTTTTTTCCATTTCATAAACAGGCTGTCTCTATCTACAGTGTCCACCATTCCATGAACTAGAGCTTCCATTTACATGGAAAGACTTCAATCTATTTTATTTTATGCTGATCATTAACTAAGAATATTTCTCTCTGGAGATTTATTACATTAATGAGCTCTGAAATTACTCATAGCAATTAAGTATATTGTTCTTAAACTCTTCAGAGATTATTGAAATACTTGTGTTGCTTCTACAGGGAAGCATAAATAAAGGGTACAACTCATCCTTCCCCCTCCCCAAACAAACTAGCAGCTGGTCATGTCCCTGCCCTTCTGAAATATCTCCCTTTTCTAGCTCTAACAGTCTCTTTGGATTGCCATCTCTCATAAATGCTCACAGCCCTTCCTACCAAAGGAGCTCTGTATTTCAAGGTAGATTTAACATTTTCTAGCTTACCGCAGGCCTTACCACATGCTTGGAGGCAACAGTACAACCTGTCCACTTGTGCTTTTTCCATTTAGACAAAAGAACTGAAAGGCCCCAATAAGCTAGATGGCTTCCCTAGCAACTGACCTCTGGTGGACTCAGCCAGCTCAGAGTCACCCAAATCCATGGCCATGAGCAAGATAGAACAGGAAGCATCCGCTCTGGTCAGGTTGGGGTGTCGCCTTTTGGGAGGTCATTGATAAACGGGAGCTCTCCAGGATTCCGGGGGTGGGGTAAGGGCCCAGAAGCCATGCCATATAAGGATCCACTGAAGGAATGAGGAAGACTCGGAGAGGTCGTGATAGTTGCCTTCAAATACCTGAAGGACTGCCAGGGACAAGAGTCTTGTTCTCCTTGACCTTGGAGGCCAGAAAGTAAAGCAATGAGTGGTACTGTCTGAAAAACAGTTTGACTTTACATAAAGGAAAACTTTATAACAATTAGAGCCGTCCAAAAATGAAATGGGTCAGTCAGTCAGTCAGTCAACAAGCATTCCTAAAGCCTTTTACTCACTCTGTGACTGGTACTCTATGCTGAGTTCTAGGAACACAAAGAACACTGAAGAAGCTTATATTTAAATGGAGGAGACAAACAGAAGGGCCATGGGGTAGAGAGTAGATGGGCTATGATCTTGGTGGGGGGCACTGGCAGCTAGGGGGTAAGGGCAGGTGGGACTTGACAGGAGTCTTGAAGGGAAACGGTGAGGTTGGAGGTGAGAAGGGAAGAGACCTCTAGGGCAGAGACAGAGATGGAGCAAGAAGGCCTGTGAGGCTGGCTCTCAGAATGAGTGGGAAGCAGGAGAGTGTGAGACTGGAAAGGCACTCACGGGCCACACTCCTCAGAGGCAGTGAGCCCCATCCTGGGAGGTCCAACCACTTGTCTAGGGAGGCTGAAGAGAAGATGCTTCATCAGGCACAGATTCGAATGGGCAGCCCCTGAGGATCCCACCAGCTCTGAGATTTTCTGAGGGTTTCCTTTCTATCCTCCTTAAAGGATTCTTTTGTATCCCCAACACTTAGTACAGAGCAGCACACAGTAGGTGCTTTAAAAACGGTTATTTATTGACGGTTCACTCTGTCTCCCTTCCTCTAATATAGACCATTTCCCCTTCCAGGATAATGACCTTCCAGCTCTGCAATAACCACCTTCGCATAGATATCCACCCTGGAAGAATACCACTGGGCTTGGGCATTTCCCCACTTTCCAGCCAGAAGCTCTCTGACTCTACCCCCTTGCTTCCCAAGCCCTAAATTGTTCCTGAAACAAGTTTCCTTTGTGCAGGGGCCCGGCTAATCTTCTCCGTATCCTTCCAATACACATTTCCTAAAGAAATAACTGCTAGCCTCAGGGTTCCAACTGGGCTTACTGAATTTCACTGATTCCTCCCAGGCATAAATGAGAAGTTTGTCAATTGTGGAGCAGGGGAGGAGGAAGGACAAAAGTTCTGTGTGTGTGTGTGTGTGTATGTCTCTCTCTCCCTCTCTCTCTGTCTCTTTCTGTCTCTGTCTCTCTGTCTCTGTCTCTGTCTCTCTTATCTCTTTCTCTGTTTCTCTGTGTGTCCCTCTCTGTCTCTCTGTCTCTCTGTTTCTCTGTCTCTCTGTCTCTCTGTCTCTGTCTCTCTGTCTCTCTCTGTCTCTCTCTGGCTCTCTCTCTCTCTCTCTCTCTCTCTCTCTCTCTCTCTCTCTCTCTCGCTCTCGCTCTCGCTCTCGCTCTCTTTCTCTCTCTTACTTTGTAAAACTGAGGCAAAGAGAGAGAAAGTCATACAGGGAGCAGGAACAGCAGCCCATTGGTTTGAAACTGTTCTGTATGCTAATGTAATGATGTGAGAGAGCAGAGAAACCCTAAGGACACCCATCTCTTTATCACCTTATAGGGCATGACCAGCATCGAAGAACATAATTGAGGCACAGGTTATTAAAATGCAGCAAGAGATAACAGGCCATAATTGAACCCCCTAATGGCACAAGCAGTAACAGTTCAGCAACAAGGAAGAGTGCACAGAATTTGCACAGAATGTCGGGGTGAGAGATGCACGATTCTGGAACTTTGGCTGGCTTTGGCCAGCAGGTAAATGCTAGCAGGGCTCTGGCCTCCCCACCCTGGGCACAGCAGGGGGTTCAAAGAAGCCTAAGAAATAGGGGGTCGAGCCAAGAGGTTTCTGAACATCATCCCGCCCAAGCCCCATGTTTTTGAAGAGGAAACAGACTCAGGGAAAGGGACTTCTTGGAGGAGATGCAGTGGTCCAGAAGGATCTCCAAGGGAGATCTGGTCTCTAAAAGCCATGTGGTGCTCTCTGTCATCCTTGTCCTGGAGAGTGCTCACAGCCTATTTGAAAAGAAAAACTTGCACTCAGCAGGAGATAATAAAAACACCATCAAACTTGGTGCTATTGGTCTAGACTAACATTCTACAGGATTTAAGAAAAAGGAAAGATCAAGAAAGGTGGAGACTGGAGCAGTCTCCTTTTCTGCTTTGATAAAAAGTCATTTCTCAAGAAAGAATTTTATAAATTCATTCACACTAATGTGTAAATGACTGGAAAGTCTTAAAATGTAAATTTTCCTGGTATTTCTCTTTTTTATAGGAGATAAAGACTTATGTTAGGAGAAAAATTCTCTAAAAATGGAATTTCTCAAATCATTAAGAAGGTGAGGAAGTGATTTGGGTTTGGGGGAGGGGCTTTTTCAGTGTCCCTTAAAATATTCCATGTAGAATCATTAGACCAATCTTGCTTATAGAATTCAAGTGATGCATCCAAATTATCTAGAGAAATAAGTCCCCAAAATCAGATATTTTTGGCCTGAATTGTCCAGATAATGGCATCTGAAATAAATTTCCTTGAAAAAAAGGCTGACAGCACTTCCTCAACTAAACCCACAGATCTTAGAACCTTTAGCATCTTTTAGACTCTTAAAACTTGCCACTCTTCTTAGTTCTTAAAAACAGACCTACAAAGGAAGTAATGATAAAGAAATGGAAACAAGAGATGCTAACTGGCCTGTCAAGGGCAACACAAAAGAAATTTGAGACAAACAATATAGAGGATAAGGGACCTAGTTTCCTTCTATAGAATGAGATATCCCAACTTATATAACATAACGACTGTAAAGCAAAGAAGTAGAGCAGGATCCAGGGAGAAGAGGGCAGGGTGTGAAAATTTAGAGGGCTTTGATAACACTTGTAGTCCTTTATCATTTTAGAAAGAACTAAACTTAGTACTTGGTTAACAAAAATAATTGTCTTCCTCATTAGACTGTGAGCACCTTAAGGGCAAGGAATATCTAGATTTTTTTTTTTTTGGTATGCTCAGAGCTTAGCATTGGCTCACAGTAGGCATTTAGTACATATTTATTGGAAGGAAAGATTCTGGGAAGATGGTGGTCAACAAATTTCAAGTTCTCCAGATTTCCCCCACAAAAAGAACAAATTTGCACCTCAGGGAGAACATAGACTGGTGAAAAATCAAGAAGACCTGGGGCAGAACAGGGGTCCTTTCAATACAACCTAAGATCCAAAAAAGCTGAAGGGCAGAGGCACTGATGGTTATGGGCATTTGCAGGAGGGAGCTCTTGATTTGGGGTTCCAGGTCAGAGGGGAGAGCTGAAATGAAGCTAGAAGTACCATCCCCACACCACATGATTAGAGATGCTTATAATAACACTTCTTATTTAAAAAAAAAATTGAACTTGCAAAGAAGAAAGAACCCAGCCATAGAAACCTACTAAAAGAATAGGGAAGACCAAGAGTTCATCCTCAGATGAGCACACTGAAGTAAAAAAAAAAGTTTATTCTACCCCAAAAGTAACATTAAATGGCTTACTGCCCAGAGAGAATTTATAGAACTCAAAAAAGAATTTTAAAATCAAATGAGAGACATTGAGAAAAAATTTTAAAAAATAAAAACCATCCAAGAGAAACAAGAAGATTATGAAAAAAAAATTAACCAACTAGAAAAGGAAATACAGAATCTTAAAGATGAAAATAACTCCTTAAAAATTAGAATTGGGCAAAGGGAAGCCAGTGAAGCTATAAGAGAACAAGAAGTAACAAAACAGATTATAAAGAATGAGAAAATATAACAAATATGAAGCATAAGAAAGATGACAGATCTAGAAAACAGATCAAGAAGAGAAAATATAAGAATAATTGGACTACCAGAAAGTTGTGACCAAAAAGAAAACCTTGCCACAATAATGCAGGAAATAATCCAAGAAAATTGTCTTAGAGTGATAGAGCATGAGGGGAAAGTAGAAATAGAAAAAAAAAATCCACCAATCACCACCTCAAAGACTTCCTCTGTGGAAAACACACAGGAATATTACTGCCAAATTTTGAAGATTCCAGATCAAAGAGAAAATTCTGCAAGAAACAAGAAAAATTCAAATATGATGTTGGAACAATTCAAATTGTATAATATTTAGCAGCAGCTACAATAAAAGACCATAAGTCCTAGAATTATATATATATCAACCATCAAAAGAACTAGGCCTGAAGCCAAAAATATCATATCCAGCAAATTTATTCATAATATTGAATTTTTAAAAAATGGGCATTCAACAAACTTGCAGATTTTCAGGACTTTCTTTCAACCAAATCTGACCTCAATAGAAAATCTGACATATAAGAACCAATATTAAAGATCATTTTCAAGGAACTTAACACAGACAAATTGCATGTTATTTACATGGAAATGTATACCATATGTTTAAGATTGACACCAGCAATTGATAGCTAAAAAAAAAAGATTAGGGCAGAATTGAGTAGACTAAAAAAAAAGGCAAAACTACCTAGAAAAAAGGTAAAAATAGTAATTATGTTATACAAATGAGGTACAGAGGAAGAATAGACACAGAGGCCTTAGAGGGGGAAGAAGTGCTCATAGTATTCAAAATCTACTCACATTGGGAATGGGTTGAATAGGCAACACCACATATATGATATAAAGGGTTATCATCCTCCAAAATCTATAAAGAAATAATGGAGGAAAGATGGACAGAGGAGGAAGCAAAGGGTGTGAGAAGAAGATCAGGAAAGGATCTTTTGGGGGGGAAGGTTAAGTAATAGCAAGGCAAGTTAGGGAGCAGAATTAAAGCAAAGAGCAGGAATAAGAAAGAAGAGATAAGTCCAACTTAAAGAGAAATCTACATTATTTGTCAGTCATATTGATGTTGTTTTGGATGCATGTTTGCATGGGGAGGGATGTTCATGTGTGTGTGAATGTGGGTGGGTATGTATATATGTATCTAAGTATGAGTATATGTAGATATATATTCATGTTGCTCTATGTATGTGTGTATAGAGATGTGTATGTGTGAATGGGTCTGTGGGCGGGTGTGAATATATATATATATATATATATATATATGTATATGTGGGGGGGTGAGTATATACGTATATGTATATATATATATATATATATATGTAAACTTATCCATGCTTAACTATAGCCTGCTTGGGGGAGTTGGGGAGGATGAAAGGGGGAAAAAGGGAAAAAAATAAAGTAAAAAAAGTACGCAGCAGAGAACAAAAGAATAATCTACAAGGAAACAAAGAAAATATAGACAATCATGAATAGAATTTCTTCTACTATTATATATCCTTTCTTGAACTGATAATTTATTTTATATATTTTGAATCCTCCCTGATGTTCTGCTGGGCACTTGACAATGTTCTGTTTTGTTTTCTTTTGTTTTCCTTTTCTTTTTTCTAGCCTTTGTTGTTGTTGTTGTTTAAATTAAATAAATGTTTATTGATTGAATGGATGAATGACTATAAGAAAATGCGAAAATGGGTCTGGCTGAGACTTTTTTGGTCTAAAATCATTTAATTGATAAAGAAATGTTCTGATAAAGGAACTTTCTTAATCAATGCATAAGTACAAAGATTCTTCTTGCTTTCTTCCTTCAAGATTCAGCTCAATCTTCTGTTCTTCAGGAGGACTTTAGTGGTCCAATCATTGTTCACCCCCTCACCTTCCTCCCTGTTGCTAAAGCCCTTCTGTAATCAATCACCTTCCATTTTACATTGCACATGTCTTATATATACATAGTTGTTGCATATTATCTCTGCTGTTACATGAGAATAGAAACCTAATTGCATATATTAGGCACTTAATATTCCTGTTGACTGACTGGCTTCTACTCTTAAAGAGTTGCCAGAAGTCTCTAAAGAGTTAAGAGACTTTCCTGCAGTTAGCCAGAACACTGGCAGAGTCATAATTGGAACCCAAATCTTCTCGGCCAGCCCCCTGACTACCAAGCCCTACTACCTCTCTTGTTAAGACTTCAAACAGCAGCCGTAAAGTCATAGGAGCTTTAATTTAGAGGGCAAAGGGGCCTGAAGGTCATCAAGTGCCCTGCCTACAGCAACTGCATCAATCTGATGCAGGCCTGGAGGCCAGGTCTCTAGGCCCAGTGCTCTGTGCACCCCGCCACACTGCCCAGCAGAAAGCACTGATGATAAGGCATGTCACCATGAAGCAGCCCTTGCAGAGGCTGGGCAGCCTGGCTCCCAGAAGGATGCTGAAATGGTCTCAGTGCCCTTCCCTTGCCTTTGCAGTAGGTTCTTAGGTGCCCAACTCAGGTGTCATAGTACCATCATTCTCCAGAATCTCTTTTTTCCATAATTAATGCACATTACTTATTGATTAGAAAGGTCAAAGCTATAGACAAATGCAATTTGTAGGGGTGGAGGAGTTTGGAGTGGGGGAAAGGACAAGGAGGCTTTGGCACTGTCCGACCCAGCTAGACACTGGGAAAAATCTTCTAAAGCATTAGGCACAGGATGGAGCCTCTATAGATTTAGAAAAGGCAGAGCAGCATAATAATCAGAGGTTCCTTTCACCCACAAAAGGCGACCATACTAAATGCCATGACTTTCAACATAAGGAGCAACATTTTATTTGGCCTCATTGGCAGGGCTATAAATTTCAAAGGACGTTCTCTTTTAAAAGGTGTCAGTTAAAAATTAAAATCTCGACAGAACTTAATGCCATGCAGATCACTGGGCTCATTCTCATCCAGTATCTGCCAAACATTCAGTGCCAATAAAATGTAATGGCTTTAATATTCCTTCAGAATTAACACAGAATAAAACAACCACATTAAAGTAACATTACAACCTGGGAACTCTCAGAATAGCCAAGAAATCTGCCTAGAGGCTGTGTGGAAGTCCTGGGTGAGAGAGGAGGGTGGGACAAGTTAGGGGTGACTATCTAAGACCCCATGTCCAGGAGGGGTGCCCCAGAGGCTACTTAGAGGTTTATTTTCCCATTTTAAAAACAATTTTCCAAATATTCCAAAAATGGGTCACAGCATCTACAGTGGGTTCTATGGTGGCCTATTTAGGAAGAATCCACCTAAGTGTCCCAGAATATAAGCATGGAGTGAAACAACTCCTTCCTGAGCTGTTACTTATCCTGGGTCAGTTGTTTAAAAAAAATCTATAAGCAGCATTCACTGGCAGACTGCAGCCCTGGAAGACTGGCCACTTACTAGACATGAATGAGGACTCCAGTTATTTGATAAAGCAACCTTTTGAGGCTTGGCCCTAGGGTCAGATGAGCATGGATTATGAGCTGGAAGAGATTTGGGAGATAATCTAGTGCAATCGCCTTATTTTATAAAGAAGGAACCTGAGATTGAGGGGCTGTGCAAATATCATAGCAGTAAATGAGTGGCAGAATCAGAACTGGGACCACTCAGTCAATCAATAAGTATTTATTTAGTGCCTATGTGAGCTAAGTGCTGAGGATGCAGAAAGAGGCAGGAGACAACTCCTGTCTTCAAGAAGATCACAGTCTAATGGCGTCTGCTTCCAGGGTTCTGAATCAAGAACTGGACCACATAGTTCCAAGGCACAGCAGATTGGGCATCAGGCTCAGGATCAGATTCAGACTCTTGCTGGCTCTGGGACCCAGGCAAGCCACCCCACTTTTTGAGGTCTCAGTTTCCTCATCTGTAAAATGAAGAGACTGGCTTCAGGGACCTCAAAAGTTCTTTCTAGCTGTCTACCTATGACACTATGTCCCCTTTTGTGGAAACCCCAGCAATACCTACAAAGTCAGACCCAAACTGTACGTGAAAGCAAAGCCCAAGAGGCCCTGAATTAAGGGGGGATGAAAAGTAGGTTAAAACAAGAAAGAAGGCTCCCCATTCCAGAGCCCCTGGAAAAAAAGCTGGCGATGGAATTGCTGACGGACCCTTAACTCTCCTGGTGCTAGCAGGAACCACCGGACTACAGGAATAAAACTAAATTACATCACTTGTCATCATTAAGAAAAATTTTCATCTCAGTTCTTCATTTGAAAAGCACTATAGTTAATGAATGAGTACTGAGCCATGACACGTAAATGGCTAAAATATAGGAATTATACTGAGGTCAACTAAAGTATTTTTTAAACCATGAAATTAAGGGGCCCATTCACTCTGGTCTGGATGCCACTCCTGGCTGTTAAGATTCCCATGCAACACTGCCTTTGTGCGTAAGGGAATGGTATGTGTTTCTATATTAGAGAGACTAAGGTTCCATGCAAATCAGGCTTGGAGCACAGGGCCAGCCTCGTGGGACGGAGAACATGGGTTTTCCCCAGGACACTTGCATGCAGCCTTTTGTGCCCCCCCCCAACTGATGCACTGCGGGCTGGCAAAGGAGGCAGTAGTCGGGACGATTCATGTCTGAAGGGACATCACATGGTTTCAGGATAGCTGAGCTTTGCTGCATTCCTTCTTCTGACTGCTCGAAAAGGAAAGAACATTTTGCAAGAGGAGGAAACTAATGAATGCAAACTCTCCACATTGCTTAGTCCTTTCAGTCTGTCCCTGAAGTTCACAGCTCTCCCACTGTCTGAGCAAAAGGGTGAATTAAAGGCGATTTGGGAGGCAAGAAAGATGGGGAATTGTTCTCAACTAATATATAAAAGGAAGTAAACTCATGTTTTCCTATGGGGGAAAGGTACTCTGGGAGTAAATTAATTGTTCTCCTGAGTTGAATATGAATGCTCCTTAAAAAAAAGAGTTATAAGTGAAAAATGACCTACACTGGGTGTCAGAAAATGTGAATTCTGGTTATAATTTTGGCTCTGCCAATTGACCTTAAACAAAGTGATGAGACTCTGAGAACCCTAGTTTCTTCATCTCTAAAATGGGAATAATAATAAATGTTCTGCCTTCCTCTTGAGATTCCAAGAAGATGACTAATATGAAAAAGTGACTGCAGGATCCGCAGCAGCATTAACAGAATTATTTGATGGAGTCCCAGGAAGAAAACTTTGTGGAGGAGGGACGATGTCTTTTCTATTTCTCTATCTCCTCCTAAATCCCAGCCCAATGCTGGCAGTACACTAATGCAGATGGTTTTGATGATGAAAAGGAGAAGCAGAGCCAGGTGGTATGGAGAGAGCAGAGCAGGGGTGGGATTTTAAGCCCCACAGGTACCCTGGAGAATGTGGGACTGATTTGATCTTCAGTGTCAGGAAGGATCTCTAGATACTCAGGACAGATTCCGCTGGGTCATTTGGGAAACAAATGTTTAAATGTAATGTTATCAGCTAAGATCTCCATTTTCATGGCTCTCCCACTCACAGTAGAATTTCAAAAGAATTGGATTTGGAGTTAAAAGATCTGAATTCAAATCCTGACCCTGGCAGTTACTAACCTTGTATAAGTATTGACTTCTTCAGAGTTTAGTTTCTTCTATAAAATGAGGGGAGGAGATGTATTTGATTACTTCTAAGGTCTCTCCAGCCATAAATTCTTTAATGTATAAGACAGGAGCTGACTATTGTAAAGGGGAAGGAAAAAAAAAGAGAGAGAGAAAGCAATGAACCATATCTTTAACTTCCAATTTTCTCCTCAGTCAGAATATGGTAATACTTGAAGAAGCTGTAATTTTCTCAACACACAGAGCCTCAACTATCCCAGTGTGGGACCTCCATCCACAGAGGAAGAGTGCAACCTATATACAACATGATAGATAAGTATTGGGCAGTTGCCAGAGACTCACAAAGTTCCCCAGTCACAGAGCTAATAAGCATCAGAAGGCAGAGGCAGAATTTGGAATTTATATTTTCCTGATTCAAAATATAGCACTCTCTCTATTACATGACACTTTCTTAGTCTCCAGTGGAAAAGGGGAAGCAAAAGAGAAAAAGTTTCTAGGGTGAGCCTAAGAAATGCTACAAGGAAGAAGGGCTTTGAGGGAAAATGTACTGATTAAACTTTCTGCCCACCATTTTGCTCTGGAGCATGTGGGGTAAAAACCTCCTCCTCCTCTAACAATCCAAGCCTAGTGCTGCCACACACACTCAGCCAATGTGGATGATGCTCCATTCATTCCAGTGTCCACGGGTCTCTGGACCAGCCTATGTTAGTGGGTCCCCTCCCTGTGGACCATCCCCCTTAGCAATATTTAGAAAACTCTGGCAACCCTGCAGTGTGAAAAATTATTACTAGACTTCAGAGATGAAAGTGTTAGGAAAAGTGAAGGCTACCAAAATTGAAGCTGACGAATGTAGGCCACCCATTGCTAATTGTCACCCAGCTATTTTGCTTCTGTTGGTCATATGACCAGTGGTGACAGCCAAAGATGCTGATGGATTTTGACCTAGAAGAGAAATCTGATGTTGAAAAAGGAGAGAGGGAGAGACAGAAACAGAGACAGACAGACAGACAGACAGAGAGATGGAGAGATGGAGAGAGAGAGGAGAAAGAGAGAGAATGAGAAAGAGAAACACAGAGACAGAGAGGAAAAAGAGAGAGAATGAGAAAGAGAGAAATAGAGAGAGAGAGGAGAAAGAGAAAGAGAGGAAAGACAAAAAGAGACAGAGAGAGAAATAAAAAGAGATAGAGAGAGAATTAGAAAGAGAGAGAGGAGAGAGAGACAAAAAGAGAGAGATAGAGAGAAAGAAGAAGAGAAGGAGGGAGGGGGAGAAAGAAAAAGAGAAAGAGAGGGAGGAGAGAGAGAGAAATAGAGACAGAGAGAGGAGAAAGAAAGAAAAAAGAGACAGAGAATGAGAGAGAGAAGAGAGGAGAAGAGAAAGAGAGAGAATGAGAGAGAGACAAAAAGAGACAGAGAGAAGAAAAAGAGAGAGAATGAGAAAGAGAAATAGAAAGAAAGAGAGAGAGGAGAGACAAAAAGAGGCAGAGAAAGAAATAGAACGAGAGAGAGAGGAGAAAGAAAGAGACAAAAAGAGACAGAGAGAGAGAGAAAAGG
>JAJPUD010001113.1:88182-126870 GCA_023553655.1 Myrmecobius fasciatus | reverse complement strand
AGAGAGAGAGAGAGAGAGAGAGAGAGAGAGAGAGAGAGAGAGAGAGAGAGAATACTACTGTTAGAGCCCCAAAATGAGGAAAAGGAAGAGAACAAAAGGGGCCTTCTGACAGCTCAAGCTGAGGAGGAAAATTAGAAAGGAAAGCAAGTACCACCACCATATGCGCTTGTAGCTAGTTGGGACAGCTGGGAAGAAATATTGTCCAGCCCGTCTCCCTGACCGGGATTATGATACATTTCAGTATGTGGCTATCAATAACCCTGAATGATTAATGCTAATGATTTATGTAAATTTCACCATAAGCTTTATTTGTGCCTGATGTTGAACTTAAGGATGTCAAATCATTTCTTTGGAGATTGCTAGAGTTTTGTTTTGAGTTTTTTTTTTTTTTTTTTTTTTTTTGTTTGGTTGTTTGGTTAGTTGGTTGGTTTTTGGGTTTTTTTTTTTGTTTTTTTTTTTTTTTGCAAAAAAGAAAGTCTAAAATATAACATCTGACATTTCATATATCATGACTCTAGCCTTCCCAAATACTCAGTGGGAGAAGGGTCACCATTCCCCCTATATAATAACCTTTCATGTTTTGATAAACCCTTGGAAAGGGCTTATGCTTTGTGATAATGACTGCTCCCCACACATGATCCCCAGGCTACCTTTCCACAGGGATAAAATCAGACAAAGCTAAGGAGAACAGGGTTTACCCAGGGGCTAGACTGAAATATTACCTTAAATCTATATACATACACTGGAACTTCCCTATAATGCTGCCTTCCTTTGCTGTGGGACCCCCTGATGAGTGAAACCACCCAATAACAAAGTCTCTTTTGTACTTACTAAATATCCTTTGAACAAAGGATTCAAATTCAATATGTAACCAACTTACATACTGAATTTTTCTATATTACAGCAAGGTACTAAGATCTTCACAGCTACAGAATTTGTGTAAATTCACAGAACATAATTGAATACTTGCTAAGAATGAGA
The DNA here is from genome assembly GCA_023553655.1 of Myrmecobius fasciatus. NCBI lineage: Eukaryota > Metazoa > Chordata > Mammalia > Dasyuromorphia > Myrmecobiidae > Myrmecobius > Myrmecobius fasciatus. The sequence goes on along the minus strand of JAJPUD010001113.1, from coordinate 125,889 downwards.
GTTTAGATTACATAAAATTAAAAGGCTTTTACACAAACAAAATCAATGCAGCTAGGCTAACAAGTGGATTTGTTAACTATGGAAAATCTAAACATCAAACAACTCTTACTGAAAAAAAGGCTGATATATAAGATACAAGAGTAATTGAAGAAAATCTAAAAAATCAACAGTCCTTCTTAATGGATAAGCAAACTAAATATGAACAATTTTTTTTTAAAAATATGCATTCTATTCACAACCAGATAAAAATATTTCAAATAACTAATGAGAAATGAACATTAAGGTAAAAATTTGCCCACCAAATTGGCAAAGTTGATAAAGCATAAAAACATAGGAAGATGGACACAGTAATGAATTGTTGGTGAAGCTATGAATTGGTCCAACCCCTCTGGAGAATAATTTATTGTTGCAATTATGCAAAAAAAAATCACTAAATATTTTACATTCTTTAATCTTGCATTATAGTTATAGGACCCACTGAGGTCAAAAATTAGGGAAGGAATAGACTTTGGACAGAAATGCCATCTGCACTCAGAAAAAGAACTACGGAGATTGAATGTAAACCAGTACATGCTATGTTCACTTCTTCATTCTGTTTTTTTTTTTCCTCTCCCATAGTTTTTCCCTTTTGTTCTAATTTTTTCTCCCATCATGATCCATAAAGCAATGTGTATCAAAATAAATATTTTTAAATGTTAAAAAATAGAGAGAAGGGTCTTACATATGCCAAAATATTTATAACAGTATTTTTTTGTGGAAGAGAAAAATGGAAACAAGGTGAGTTTTTATTATTTGAGGGATGCTTGAGCAAATGGTGGTATAAAAATGGAACATTATTCTATCATAAGAAAGTTAACAACATGAAGAATTCGGAAAAACTTGAAAGGAATTACATTAATTGACTCTAAACAAAGAAAGCAAAATTAAGAAAATGATGTTCACAAAGACCAAAATTATGGAAAAGAAAACAACACTAAAAAACATCTAAATTCAGATTTAATGTAGTGCTCAATCTTGATTAGGAAGGAATAATGATGAAACATGTTTTCCCTTCTTTTGACAGAGTCAGGGGAATACAGATATTACATATGTCACATGTGATGGTGGACACTTGGTATGAAGATTAGTTTAATTTTCCTTTTGTTACAAAAGAGGGTTCTGTTTGGGAGGAGGAAGGGTAATAGAAAGTCACTGTGATAATAATAATAAAAAAAAAACCTACTAATAAAATATTCAAACAAGCAAACAAAAAGAAAGTAAGTTTCTCACTAGGCCAAGCAATCTCTTTAAAGTAATCCATACACTCTCTTCAACAATGAGATGATTCAAACTAGTTTCAATTGTTCAGTGATAAAAAGAGCCATCTACAATACACCCAGAGAGAGGCCTATGGACCATAGCATAGCATTTTCCCTCTTTCTGTTGTCGTTTGCTTGCATTTTGTTTTCTTTCTCAGGTTTTTTTTTTCCTTCTTGATCTGATTTTTCTTGTGCAGCAAGATAACTGTATAAATATGTATACATATATTGGATTTAACATAGATTGTAATATATTTAACATGTATTGGACTATCTGCCATCTGGAGAGGGAGTGGGGGAAGGAGGAGAAAATTTAGAACAGAAGGTTTTGCAAGGGTCAATGCTGAAAAATTACCCATGCATATGTTTTGTAAATAAGCTTTAATAAAATAAAAATAATTAATTAATTAAAATAAATAAATAAAGTAATCCATACAGAGCTTAGAATGTCATGGTTCTGGGCAAATTCCAGAAGCTAGTCATTGTGACTATTTCCTCTTTATCATTCCTTCCTCCCTTCATTCCCTCCTTTCCCTTCTTTCCTTCCTTCATACCTTGAACAAATATTTGTTAAGCTATTCTCTGAAGAGCAGTTCCTTCAGTACTTAGCATAATGCTATAGACTGTAGACTGTAGACACTTAAATGTTTATTGAAGAACTGGCTAAAGGAAATACAAGGTTTAGGTACTTTTCTCCATGGATCTTTATAATTCAGAAGTCAGATAAATCTCAGATACAGACAACAATAGTAGCTGATGTACTATAAGCTCTTGGAAGTCAGAGAATGAGTTGTTTGGGGGAGTTTGGGGTTTTTTTTAATCTTTATATCCCATGTTTAGTACTTCCTTATACAGAGTAACTAGGGATTTAATAAATGTTTGCTTGCTGAATATGTGATATGTGCACTAGAGAGTTACTAAACAAAGTGCTCTGAGAAGTTCAAGGAAGAAGGTCATGACTGACAATCAATCAATCAACAAGTATTTTTAAAATGCTTATTAGGTACCAGGTACTATATATTTAGGTGTTGGGAATAAAGCACAAAGAATGAAGTAATCCTTAATCGTAAGAAGCTTACATTGGAAGAGGAAGATGGATTAAAGAAAGCATGTATGTGCATATATATATATATATATATAAGAATCTAAGCAGCATAAATGAAAACTGAATAAACACATATAAAAAAATTAGTAAAATACAAAGCATTTTGACCAGCATTTCCCATAACCACCATAAAATTAACTAATTGAAGGTTACCAGGACTCTTCTTTTAGAGACTTCCTTGTTGCATACACTATTCCAGACTCCAAAGGAAACAGACTTAAGTGAAATTCTCCACCGTCCAACTACTTCTGTCTCAAAAGTCATGGATGATTTTCATTTGTGACTAACTCTTTGTGACCCTATTTGGGGTTTTCTTGGCAATTATAAAACAGGGTGGTTTGCTCTTTCTTTTTCAAGCTCATTCTACAGATGAGGAAACTGAGATAAACAAGGTTACTCAGGTAAGTGTACGAGGCCAGATTTGAACTCACGAAGATGAGTCTTCCTAACTCCAGACCAGGCACTTTAGCCACTTTGCCCTTGCTAATAGATACTTCTATCTAAGATCCCTTCTCCTAAATGCTTATCCTCTCTGGCCACATCTCTGAACAAACTGAGTGTAGCAAGAAAGAGGTAGATGTAGAGAGTCGTCGGGATATCTTGTTGGGCCTCCTTAGGTGTAAGAAGTCTCCCTGGGGACTGTGATGCTGTCAAGACCTTGCAATAAAAGAGGTGAACTGGATATGCAGGGAATTGATTTATGATCAAGGGTCAGGAGAGGCCCGTGCACTATAAGCAGCCCCTCTATTTGTAGCCTAAGAATCTGGAGAACGGGTGGAAAGCAAGACGCTGCTTACTGACCGGTGCTGGAGGACGGCAAGAAGGAAGAAGTTGTTTTCTTTCAGAGACTGCTGACCATCAGAAGTCTCCAGACCACCATGACTTTTTAAGTCCATCTACTATATAGCCCATGGGCTCCGACCATGTCTCATTGAGAGTCCCCTGGAAGTCATTCGACTGCATCTGCTGCTCTGCTGAATTCCAACTCCAAGCACCAAGACACTCCTCCCAGTTAAGCCATAACCTCATCCCTCAGCCTCTTCTCTCCCTGGCTGGAAGGCCACAGGGTGGTAAACAAAAATCCCCCCCATGACTGCCATTGTTGAGGGCAGAAAAGGAACCTTGGGGCTCCCTGGGCTCGGCAGCTGCTGCGTCTCTAAGTTCTAACTCCAAAAAACAAGCTACCCCCTGATGTCTCCCACTTCATTCTTGCCTCCTTGTGTGTCTTATCACTCTCCCTCATTATACTGTAAACTCCTTGAGGGTGAGAACCATCCTTCAAGTTATTAATTATATTCCTAGTGCTTAGCACAAAGCCTGGCACATAGTCGGGGAGACACAGAGCTATAAACCCAGGGGGTTAAAGAAAAAAAAAGTAACCCAAACTGACCTCGAGGCACAAAACTGTCCCCTGCTCTCTGGGCATCTATTATATGCAGCTTAAAACCAACAATCTCTATGTGGGCTTTGTACCAGAGAGGAAATATTCTATCAGCTGCTCCAGCTTCTTGTGATGGAACTCTACTAATGCCAGTTGGATCTGGGCTCTACCGCTAGCAAGTGTCAAAACAAGCAGACCACCCCATTTATCACATAATCTACTCTTTGAACAGATAGGCACTATCAGCGATCTGGTATTGATCTGGACAGGCTACGGCTATTGTTCATCTGAGCATCCAGAATGGCAGCAGGAATTAATGAAAGAAATAAAACAATGCATACCAATCACTCAGCCTGCAACTTTCCTCCCCCTTAGTCCAAGTTGGGCAAAGTTTGTGCAGTTAGCCAAAAGCCAGCCCTTCCTCCGACAGGAAGGCAGACAGACTGGCAGCTAGGCCGGGCTCCTCACCTCCAACCAATCCCACCTGTGTTAATTGCTCTTTATCTTGGGAGCCTGATGCAAATAGGATGCACTAATTACATGCAATAAATTCTTCACTGTGGCGTCTAACAGCTCTCACCATAGTTATGCAGAGAGAGGCTTTTTCATTAAGAACTCCATTGGGTGGGTTCATTTAATCTGTCCTCCTTGAGGGTGTTTCCCCAATGGAAACTCTCTGCCGGGCTCCTAAGTACATCTCTGATGAGCCGCCCAGTTCTTAAACTCTTCTGGGGCCCTGGTTCCCATGTACAGACCCAAAGTCGCCTCCTCTGGATGAGGAAGACACAACTGAAGCAGGTGAGCTGGGACTGCAAAAGCGAAATCCTAATGTCTTTGGTTTCACCTTTTAAAGTCACCTGCCACCCACCTTGTATGGCTTAAATACCTATTTATACACATCCTCTCTCCCATTAGAATGTGAGATACCTGAAGCGGGGTGTATTTTTGCCTTTATTGGCATCCCCAGGGAGTACCTTGCTTCTCATTTATTAAATGCTTAGTAACTACTTGTTGACTGACTGATTAATCAGAAATATCTTTCCTTTGTGAGAGCATCTCAGACTCACCTAAGTAAGATCACTGATCTGGGGCAACTTAGATTGGGAATTTCTTGAGAAGGCATACAAAGAAAGGACTGGGAGAAATATCTGAACTAACTGGGTTCTGTGGTTATGAGCCTATAATAATAACTCAATTTAATGCAACAGCATTTATTTAGCATCTACTGTGTTTCAGGCATTGGTCCTGGGGATACAAAAACTAGCATGAAAACAGTCCTAGCTCAAGGTGGCTTCTCCCCCTCCAGATTTAACCCCTTCTCCCTCAAAGTCATACAAATAGGTTCAGTGCTATCGTAAAGGACATCATTTCAGTCCTGTTTTACAGGTAAAGAAAACGAGGTTCATGGCATAGTTATTTGTCCAAGGCTACATAGTGAGTGCAGGGCAGAACTGAGACCAAGGTCATAGGATTCTGAGCTCCAAGGACCTGAGTGAGTAGATTATCCAATCTCCTCATTGTACAGTTGAAGACTAGAACCCAGACATCCTGACTTTGCCTTTTTTGTACCCCCAGCATTTGGCACAAGGCCTGGCACATAATAGGCACTTAATACAATTAGTTTATATTTGTATTCATTTAATTAATATTTATGTTGTCCTGTTTCACTGCCACTACGTGACATCCTACTGAAATTCTAATAGTTTCACATAGCTTCTCATGCTTCCGTTCAGACAGGTACAAAGATAAAACCAAAATTATTTGTGACCGGAACAGAATGTGGTCCTGCAGCCTCCGCCTGAGGGCTAATGGCAGAGATAATGGGAAGCCCTCTTCACCCCCTTGAAAATGAAGGCCCTGCCTAGTTTCCCTGCCAAGAGGGGCCATTCAGACCCTTTTCATCCTGCCTTTCTTGGGTAAGCACCAAGACTAATGAAGTTTTCACACACCAGGAGCTGAAGGACTGAAGTTCTCTGGACTCCTCCTTCATCCTCCACTTTGATGAGGGAATGCTGGATGCTCCCTGCATGTCTGTGGAGTTCTCTCGGGGAGCTGAATTCACAGGATGGACAAGTGGGCCAGAGTACACTCTCTCTTATGGAAAAGGGAAAGCAGAGGCTGGAAACCCCAGTGTCAACAGACAAATAGCACAAAATGCCTTCGGGCAGAAACCCAGACAAGCAGAGACCACTTCTCAGGCAAAGTAAGGCCATTATAGTTAGTCATAGACCAAAGGCATTGAGACCAGTCAGGGAAAAAAACACACATAAAACATCATGGAAGTCTATTATGTCTCACCTACCCACTATTCATTAATGCTCCACCAGACCAACCAGCTGTAGCCCTCTCCCTCCCATCCCCTTACTGAAGTCTCCCACCAGCACCCCTTGGTCCCACAGTCCTTTAAAAAGAAAAAAAAAAAAAGATGTAGCCTAAACCATAAGTCCATTTTCTGTTTTCTGCTTTGGCTCAGAGCTGTGATTTCATTGGTGTGGGGACTCTCCAAAAGGATATCCCTTCTACCACCGCAGGTTAGTAACTGGGACACAACTGGAAGAGTTAACTGCCTGAGACATTGAGAGGTGGAATGACTTGCCCAGGGTTACACAGCCAGCTGAGCTCAGAGGCAGGTACGGAAGCCAGGTCTTCTCGGCTGGGAAGTGCATTCTCTGTCCACGGTTCCAGGCTTCCTCTTCTATAAATAATGTCCATATTCTCAAGACTATACAAAGTCACATGCTCATAGGCAAAGTCAAACAATAGTTAGGGAAATTCCAAGGGGACCCTAGGAAGGGGCAATGAGGGCCAAAGGCAAGAATTGGGGAGAAGAGCTACTTCTAATGATCACTCGCCTTTCCTAGTGCACAAGACAACATATGGAAAAGTCACAACCTCAGGGAGAAGCAGCCTCACTTAGGAGCCCAGTGAGCTATTAGAGCATCACTGTCAATCAAGATTCTGACTAGCAAGAAGAATCCACCATTGCTTATAATGGGATGGGTGATGGTGAAAACAATAGGCAATTGCCTTCCTATGGGTTTCCATGAAGACATGCAGCAAAGTCCCAATGTAGTTCCCAGCCAGTGTGGGGGAAACTGCCCTTCCTACAGAGCCATCCACAGGGGACTTTGCCACCCATTAATTAGCTGCTTCTTTCAATGTTTTAAGTAAAGTTCAATAAGGTGAATTAGGGACTTTGTGCTTTCTGATTTCATCACAACTCCATCTAGCTCTCAGGTCAGGCCACATTTGTATGAGTTCAGCACAATGTTGTTACTATTTTTGCTTTGTTTTAGTGTCTCTTTAATGGTAACAGTTCTCCCAAATCACAGTCTCTTTCTACTGGCCACAGTGCTTCCCAAGTGTTTAGGAAAAGGTCAAGTACTCCCTCCTCCAGGCCCTCAACTCCTGTTTCTACAATAAGAATGGATAAAAGGCCTTTTCCAAGGTTAGAACAAGGTGCAAGTCCAGTCTCTGAGACATACTCTCTTCGGTCACTGGGAAAATCGTATAATCTCTCAAGCCCCTATTCCATAAGACTAAGTTGCAGAAGAAGTAATGATCTGCACAGATAAAGGGAATTTCTACAGCGGGAGTTCCAAATACCCACAATACAGGTGAATTTAGTTCAACTCAGATATTACTTATTGAATCTATTGTGTGCAAGGCACAGGACTGGAAAAATCAAGGGAAAAACAATTCATTTTAACAAACATTTATTAATTATATTCTCTGTGCAAGGTTCCGTGCTAATAATGGGACAATAAAAAACCAAAGATAAAACAGTTCCTGCCCTCAAAGATAGTGCATTCTTTTGGGGAAATATAATCAAGCATGGTAGCAAACAAATTAAAAATATATAAAGAGTAACCCAATGTAATTTCAAGAAGGAAAGAGGTCTAGTTTAAAGTCTACTTGGCCTGCCCTCTGAGCCTGGTCATGCTATTGCAACTTGAAGAAACTTGACAGGACAGCACATCTTGGCTACCAGACAGCCCAGCAGAGGATACTAGGGGCACTAAGACTGGTCTCTTATGATCCAGAGTGACTCTGCCAGCAGATTTCATAGTCATTTCACGGTAGGAGTATATTACTTTTAAAATAGGTTATGTTTACTACCCGCAGTCCCAATGAATCGAATGAGATGCTTGCCCTATTGATTTTCCTGAGGACTTTGCATACCAGGGTCTCGATCCTGCCCCTGCTAGGCGGGTATTCATCACCATTTATCTCATAAAATCAACTCTCTTTCTTTCTAGCTTTGCAGATCAGAAGAGCCAGCCTCCTTTGTCAAAACACAAACACTGAAGTTCTTTTATCAACTCCCCATGATGGCGTGGAGGCAAACCCGAGCTCTCTAAAGCTGTGGCTGCAAAATATAAACTTAGGAAGGCCCGGTCAGACTGAAAAGGCTTTAAAGGTGACAGCCTGTGTGTGTCTGCTGACTGAGGACCAGCCTACTTAATTGCAGAGGAGCTCAAACCCAAAGGCTAGTCACTCAGTGATGGATTTTTTTTCTTTTTCTCCATAGAAGTTCATGATACTATCAACTAAGACATAAAGGAGTTATGACAGGTCTGTGGAGGTAATCCCCTCCTAATTAGAAACCATAGATTCTTGAATGATTGAAAACTAAATATCTATGGGCCTGTTCACAAGGAATCCACCATATGAATTGGTTGGCCTCTGGGATTAGCCCTATCCCAGGCCTTGGGACAAAATTTGACTCTTTAGTGAGAAAATGCAAGGGCCTCTGGATCCAAAGATCTTCAAGTCATCACTTAACTGAATTGAATAAACATTTATTAAGCACTTACTATGTTCCAGACACTATTGGAAGCACTGGGGATTCAAGAGAAAATGAATGAAACTATCTCCTCTCTCAAGAAGTTTTCATTCTACTGATAGGAATCTTAGCTAAGCTTGTCCTGACCTTGTGTACAGTTTTAGTCACTGAAAACTTGACTCATTCCTTGAGACCAAGCCCCTGCCTTGCATCACAGGCACAGAAGCTAGAACTCTGAATGATTCCCCAGTCCTGAATCTCTGTTTTGGCTCTTTGCTCTATAACTCAATGACTGGTGCCCTGAATTGTTCTGGCCAATTCTTCCAAGGGTCCAAACCACAAATATTGTGCTACCAGACTTCCAAAATGCTGACCATCACTTCTCTGCTTACACTACCTACCTACTTTTAGACTTCCCTGATGCTCCACTCCTGCCCAGAACATCCTGGATCACCCTAATGGGTCTGTGTGGTCTCAGGATCCCAGAAGTCCATGACCTACTCTATTCTGTTACCACCTAAGGCCTGGTTCTGGGGGACACAATCCATGCTCAAAAACTTTCAGTAGCCCCCCTTATATTCAGAATAATAGACAAAGTCACTCATTTGCAAGGCCTTCCATAATCTGGTTTCTAAGCAACCTTTCCAGGTTTATTTCATAGTACTCCCCTTCACAAAGTTTATGTTCCAGATGGATTGTACTATTAGTACATGCTTCCCAAATTCAGTTCTTCAATCTCTCACCTCTTTGAATTTAATCAAATTTTCCCCTATACCTGGAATGCCCTCCCTTTTCATCTATGTCTCTAAAAAACCCCAGTCTTCTTTCTCAAGCTCACTCACAGGCCACTTCCTTCGGGTCCACAATTCCTCTAAATCATTACTATTCTCTTGCTCCTAAAATTACTTTGTATTATCAGAGTACATATTGCATTCACTCCCTACCCCCAAGTTAGTAGAATGTAAACTTTTTGAGGAAAGTGGCTGCTTTGTTTTCAAAATTGTATTCTTAGGACTTAACAGACTAATAAGTGTTTGTTAAATTAAAGTGAATCTCACATAATTCTTTAACAAGTCTTGTGGGGATCTCGAAGAAGAATCAAACTTTTAGAGAAAAGTGGGCAGAAGCAAAAATCAAATCAAAACAAAACAAAACCACACAATTTACAGAAGTATGCAACAGTATAAAGATAAACACACATTGAAAGATATCAAAACTGATCAATTCAGTAACTAACCTTGATTCCAGAGGGCAGATGGCACAATATTATTTCTTCTCAACAGAGATGTGGAGGACTGTAGGTGCAAAATGAAGCATGTATTGTCAGTGTTGATTTATTTCATTTAACTATCTTTTTTTCCATTATCAAAGAGAATTCTATAGCTTGGGGCTGGAAAGGGTACTTGTCCAAGCTCTGACTTTATAAGTAGGGAACAGTAGGCAATAAATAAATAAATGCAAATAGCTAAGAGAAGTGTTTATAAGAGTGTAGTTTACAAGGTATTTATATGAGAGTTCAAGGGTTAAAGAATAGGATAGAAAAATAGGGTAGAGGCTTTACATTCTGTCATGAAACAATTTAGTAGTATGTTGTTCTATTCTTTGACAAGATGGTTCAAGTATTATCCCAATGGGACATCAAAACAAGTCCTAAGTCCATTCCTGAACTTTATAAACCTTGCCTCCATTTCATTCAGCTTGGAAAATATTTCTCCTGCTACAAAAGTCTCACAGGAATCTTGAGGTGAGACAGGAGATAAAGATCTAGTATAAATGAACAAAGCCCCAGGCCAGAGGGATACTTACTGGAGTTGACAATCTTCCCACCCATAACTGCTGAGTTGTGGACTAGGGTATAGGCTGACAACCAAGTACCATGCCCATGTGATCCATATTTCATTGACATCTTATGGGCACCATACTACTTTTCTCCCAACTAGTTCTAAATAGTGCATATCTGACAAGCCAAGGACTAATTAAGTCAGCTCTAAGGTACAGCTAACTGTCTCAAGGTCTAAGGTTTATTGCCAACTGGCTATCTAAGAGCGAAAGAGTAAATTCTCAGCATGGCAATCCATCTCTACATACTCAAGGGTGTCAGGGCTAAAAGTGTCTAAGAAACACAAGTAATTGGTTTGTACCATGAGAAAAATCAGGCCTGGAGCTCAGATAGGTTATGTCAGTTCCACCCAGGGTAACTTTGGGTAATAGCAAACAGTAGTACTGTTTCCTGTGTACCATAATTCTGGACTTTCTTCCAATAAAAGGTATTATGTTTGCATTTCAAGGAACATATCTAACCCACTTCAGAGTAATGTATATAAGCCATCCAGGGAAAAAGGGAAACCACGTTGTATTTGATTAGGTTCCTACTAGTATTGCCCAGTGAATGTTCTGGGAGATTGCACCTATCCCCCAAAAAGGGACAGAGAACATTAACTGCTGACTGAAAACTTGGAGAACTGGTTCCCATTCTCCAAAGGAGCAGGTAGTCCTAGGAAGGATGCATGTCTGTAGCTGCTGGTCCTCTTGTTCCTGGTAAGAGACTGCAGGGATCAGTTTGAATTCATTTGCATCATGTAAAGCCATTAAAATAGTTGATAAATATTCCTAAATTATCTAGCCCTGAGTGAGCCAGACATTTTTTGTTAAATGTTGCATTCCCCAAGATCATGTTCTAATCCTTATTACCTCTGATGAGCTTTTGCCAGACTTGAGCCTCAGAAGGCCCTGAGGGACTGACCCCCTGACTTAGAAGTTTTCCACATCCATTTTTGCTTAGGCCCACTCCCCCTGGAACATGGCACCCAGGCCTATGTACCCAGAAGGCCTTCTACCCTTTGCATGAATTATGGCTTCTGTACCTCCACTGCAGCCAGGGCAGGCCCAGTGAATGGCCCTTGTATAATTAGGCCACAATTCAATTCCATTCAGTAAGTATTCATTTAGTTCTTAGGTGGCAAGTGGAGAGTGCTGGGTTTGGAGTCAGGAAGAACTGAGTTCAAATACTGCCTCAGACCCTTGCTAGCTTTTATGTGCAAATCATATCACCTCAGTTTTCTCATCTGTAAAATTAGGGCATTGAATTTGATGTCCTCTGAAATCACTTCCAGCTCTAACACATAAACCTACAACCTATAATTATGTGTAGTGTAATAGAGATACAAAGATAAAATGAAAACGTCCCTGACCTCAAGAAGATAACATTCACAGAAGAATTATTTTAAATTAAAATCTATTCCATATAACCCCATCTATAAAGCTCCCTTTCCCCTGTGACCCTCCCCCCCATTCTCGGTTATCTGGACCTCTCAAAGACTAAATTTGCCGTTTTAATGGGAAAACAAAGATCAGGATCTATGAGATCTGGTGTCTTGCTTCTTTCTTTTTTTAGTACAGTCATTTCCTTATATATTTTTATAATGTTGGGGGTAGCAAACATACTAAAAAACAAAAATCTCACTTGAATATTAGCACTTCCTGAGTTTTACATGGATCAACAAGAGAGGGAAATAGAAAACCACTCCCATATTTGCCAAGAAAGCCTCATGAACAGCATCAGCATGCTGTGGTCCCCCGAATCAAAAAGAGTTGGACACAAATGGACACCTGGATAGCAACAAAGGCCTGTAAGGACTGGAGGGTTACTGCAACAATAAAGCAGGCAGGGGTCATGATCCAGAAAGGCCGGGCACTCACCCCCTGATTTCTTATCTATCTTTTCAAATACTAGGTGCACATTCCTTTTGTTCAATACTAGAAAGAAAGAATGAAGACAGAGGAAAGAGAAATTGAAAGGAACGGTTAACAAGGAATAGATGCAATGCAAAATAGACTTCATTTCCAAATGAAACCTCTAAGGTTTTCCCTACCAGGTACCTGATATTGGAAGGGCTGTGACTAGGGGACTGCCAGGAAGCATGGGCTCCTTGGGCTCTTCCTCTTGGTACCATAAGTGGCACATAAGGGAGATTGCTGGCCCCTCTCTGCACTGTACACTGAGATCCCAAATTGCACTCAAATCATATTAGGACAAAGTGACAAATTCCATTAGTGCCTATCTGGTAGTTTTCTAGCAGGAAGAGGGGCTCTAAGTGCCATGCAGGAACTATCCTATAGGGAATGGCGAGTCTGGGACCAGGCTGCATTAGTTGGCATTAGAGGCAAGCTGGAGAAAGGAGTTGTCAAATCCCCTGGAGTGAGGGGGAGACCACTTAAATCAGTATACCATTTTTCACAATGGAAGGCCTCCTGAGACCTTCTTTGAACTAATGGGTTATCGTCCCAGGGAAGCACTGATTTGGTGGCTTAGCTGGTGTAACAGTGAATAAGACAAGAAGAACTGACTCTGTAGTCATGGAATGTGGGTTCAAATCCCATCTCTACCAGTGCTCTTTGTAACACTGGGCACACCATTCACTCCCTGGACTTCAGCTTCCTTACCTGGAAAGCAAGGGGCTGAACCAGATGGCTTCTGAGATGGTCCTGCCAGCTAGAGAGCTAAAATCCTGTGGTTGCATGTTCTGAACAATTAGGAGACTGGACTAGACAATCTCTAAGCAAGCCTGTGACCCTCTAATACTGTGAAGACTCATGACAATTCATGCTAAGACCAAAATGCCTTTCTTTCCTGTGTTCCTGATCATCCAGCCAGGGCTACTGATGTTCCAATTGTGGAAACCTACAGGCTAGAATCACCCAAGAATATGTGGAGGCACATGTTTCTGGAGGGAGGGGTTCGTATTCATGTTGAGACAGCATGCCCACTCTCAAAATAATTGGGATGGAGTGACCCAAGTCTGTGTCTGCACCATAGCATGCTAGTCTCCATGGGGTTTTCTTGGCGTAGATCCTGGAGTAGTTGGCCATTTCCTTCTCCATTTTACAAATGGGGAAACTGAGGCAAACAGGGTTAAATGACTTGTCAGGTTACACAGGTCAGATTCAAACTGAGGTTCTCCTGAATCCAGGGCCAGCACTCCATCCAATAAGCCATCTAGCCACACAGGATGGATTTAGGAAAGCTATCATCTGGTGCCTAATAGTGCACAAATATTGGAAATTTCCATCAATGAATCAGAGGCCAAACATTTAACCTACAGGGACAGGAGTCTTCCCAAGAGGAACTTTGTGGGCTAAAGGAAGATGAATAAAAGCTACAAGAGGAAAGTCTACACAATTTTCACTCTAAGACCAAGTGGTCACTTCGTAATGGGTTCTGTTGGATTCACCAGCATCACCAGCCGGAGCATGATTCCAGCATCATTTACTGATGTTTTTATTACAGTGGCACAACTACCAATCACGGTGCTTTATTGTTCCTGAACTCTGTTATTCATTGGCTGCCTTGTAGAAGGAAGCACTGGAAAGCTCCCGGGACTTTACAGCTAACTGGGGTCTGTTTCTACCAAGGCCTCAAAGCAAATGTGTAGCTGTTTTTCAAAGGAGTAGTGGGTTCGGTTTTGATCCAAAACCTCTGAAAGTCTGATGACAAGTTACATTGGGTAAAGCTGTTAGAGAGACTAACATCTTCTTAAAGGAGAAAGGAGTTCCTTGAGGATGGCATCCTGAGTTCTTCTGGTCTAGAAACCTCTTTGTCCTGGGAACTCATGCCAGCCCTGGATTCACGCACTGGAATAACCCTCTACCCCTATTGTCTCTCCCCATGATTCGATCCATTAAGGAGAATAACCACGATAATACATTCTTATTACTTTCTTGACTGTAAGCTGCACCTGGTATCATTATTATCCACCCCTACCCTTTCAGTTTCCTTTATATGGGAAGAGGAAGAGGGAAGGAGGTAGAGAAAAAAGAAGAGAGGAGAGAAAAAGAAAAATAATGAAAGAGAGAAAGAGGCAAAGAAAGAGAGAGAATTAGAGAGGCAGAGAGAGAGGGAGAGGGAGGGAGGAAGGGAGAGTAGAGAAAGAGAGAGGGAGAAAGGAAGAATGAGAGAGAGGGAGAGAGAGGGAGGAAAGGAGGAAGGGAGGAAGGAAAAAGGGAGAGAGGAAGAGAGAGAAGAAGAGAGGGAGAGAAAGAAAAATAATGAAAAAGAGAGAAAGAGGCAGAGAAAGGGAGAGAGAAAAGTAGAGAAAGAGGCAGAGAGAAAGGGAGAGTAGCAAAGGAGAGAGGGAGAAAGGAAGAAAGAGAGAGGGAGAGAGAGGAAGGAAGAGAGACAGGGAAGGAGAGAGGAAGGGAGAGAAAAGGGGAAGGAGAGAGAGAGAGAGAGAACCTATTCATACTAATTTTATCTTAGTCCTTTATAGCCGTTCTCTAATTGCTTAGAAGAGGATTCACAACAGAATTAAATAAACCAATAATATCTAAAGTATTCTTTTATTCTAGTGAGTTTTTGCTCAGAGAAAGCCTTAAAGTTAAAGCCTAAAATAAAATGTTATGGGGGAGCAGGGGACATGAGGGCAATGGGTCTTGAGAGGGTGCTCTGATAAATATTTAACGACTGTCTCTCCAAAAACACAGGACACACTTTTCAGTTGAATCTACATTATTAACATTTTCTCCATCACTTTCCTAAGTCTAGACCATCAACAAAGCCATAAATCAAGCCCTGACTTATAGTTTGCCAAATTCCAAGGTGTAAATGCTCACCCTGAAAATTTAACCATCAGCCCTCCCAAATAGTACAAGCTGCCTCCAACAAACCCCTATCAGGGCAAAGAATATAACTGGGTCTCAGTTGTTTAAAACATCAGTATCTGAAGCCTCAAGTACAGTGAACTTTTTAGCAGAAAGAGACAGAGGTTATTGCAATAGTTCTCTGGTGGAGCTGCCTTTGGACTCAGAATACGTAGGTTCCCATGAATTCTCCTATTCTCTTCATTTTTAATGGGTCCTTCATCTCTTTCACAAAAAGGGCAACTCATCTTGTCCCTATTGTTTTTTATAAAGGTAAGGGAAACCAATCCCAGTTCCCTCCTTACTTCTGGAATTAGGGTCAATAAATGTTGGCTCCCTGTCTCAGTCCTCATGAGCAGTTTCCAATAAGCAAATGCAAATAGCTAATTGGGGTGGTAATAAAACAGAATAGCTTCCAAAGCATTTACACAAAGGCATGGAAATCAAAGGAGTGGGTGGGAGGAAGGAGACACATAATACAGATTCTTATTGTCTTGCAACATCCTATCACCAATTTGGGATGACTTTCAAATAATAAAACTAAAAACTGGCATTTATATAATGCTTTAAGATTTGCAAAACTCTTTACATACATTATCTCATTCAATTCTCACCACAATCCTATGAGGAAAGGGCTATTGCGATTTTTAGCCCCACTTTGCAGATGAAGAAACTGAGAAACATAGAGATTATTTGATTTATCCATTGTCATATAATTAGTACACACTGAAGACCATATTTGATCATAGTTCTTCCTTGACTCTTAATCCATGAGGTTGAGGGGGAAGTAGTATTTTTTCCCCACTACATTATACAGCTTCTCAAAAAAGTCACATTCAAGAATTAAATCTATTTTATGGAACTATGCCCATCAGTATGAAATAGCAGCCAATGGGAACGAGGATAGAGAATAAAAACAGGAAAAAGTTTGGGAGCAACAGGTCATTCCAATGTCTCTAGTCTTATTCCATAAAGGAAATTCACCAAAAAAAAAAAAAAAAAAAAAAAAACCCTAGATTTCTCTTAAACTCAGTAATTTCTCATTCCCCATTTAAGATTTTCATGACTTGCTAGGATTTTCAAAGTTGAAGAATAAAAACAAAGAAAGAAAGAAAAAGAGGCCAGGTACTAGGCCTAGGCTCCAGACTGAGTCCAGATGGGAAATTGAAAAGAGATGATAGCTAAAGTTCAAGATTAATGTCCTAGCCTTCATGTGGATTCACATTAAAGAATGGTAACTGATGGGTTGTCCGGGGAGTGAAGGTGAGAGTGGAGGAAGGAGATAGAAAATACTTTGATAATAGAAAGCTTAACTCCCCAAGGTCCTGATGTTATACTATAAGCTCCTTGAGGAGGGGAATTGTTTCATTCTTTAAATATCTGTCCCCACCACCTAGCACAGTATCTAGAATAGAACAGAATAGGAAGAGGGTCTAGATCTTCAAAGGAGATTTCACTAATGGAGGGAACTTCACCAGTATAAGGAAACTCCCTTTACAATCAATCAATAACTACTGCTGACACTTAATATCCATGTGACGTTGAGAATAATCATTTAAGTGCTCAGATTTCCCTCTCCTCATAAGCAAAATGAGGGGACCAGATTATTTATCTAGCTGGGAATGTATGACTCAATGATCTTGAGTACAAAGTATTTGGGGAATAGGAGAACATCCAATACCTAGAGAATAAGGAAAGGCCTTGAGGTGAGCCTTGAAGAAAGCTAAGAAGTTGAGTTAAGGGAAGAAAGTATTCCAGGTTTGGAGAGAGAGGAACTCTGTGAAAAGGAACAGAACCAGAAGGTAGAATGTCAGGCTTAAGAGAATAGCAGGTAGGTCCGCCTGGCTGGGACATATAATGTGGGAAATGTGGGAAATCAGTCTGGAAGGATGGTTAGAGCCAGACTGTGAAAGGCTCCAAATGCCAGAGCAGGTTGTACTTTATCCAGATGCAACAAGGAGCTGATGAAGCTTGAGGAACATGGTCAGTCGCATACTTTAGGAGTATTAATTTTGCAGTTCTGTAGAGGCTGTATTGGAGAATGGAAAGACTTGAGGCAGGTAGATCAATGAGGAAACTATTGAAAAAGGTGACGAGAGATGGATCTAAAATAATCACCATGTAAGTAGAGAGAAAAAAAAAATGGATTCAAGCAATGTTGTGAAGATGAAAGTCAAATGATTTGGAATTGATTGGCTGGAGGTAGAGGAAGAGGAAGGAGGTAAGGATGAGCCTGCAGCTGCAATCCTGGACTACTAGAAGAATAAGAGTACCCCATGTAAAAGATTATTAGTATAGATGCTGGTCAAAGTCTCTGATCCTTGTATCATAAATGTGTTTCGCTAGACCTGCCATTCTAAAAGAGCAAGCCCTCTAGCTCTAATACAGATAATAATGTGAGGAGACTTTTAATTTAGGACTTTATCACCATCAACAAAGCAAACTTTCCTTGCCAAGAGTGTAATGTTTCCAAGAAGAAAGGTCATCCCTTTATGAACGACACTGAAATGATGCTATGGGTCTCAGCTTAAGTGATGTGAACACCAAGAGTACTCTGCCCGTCCCGGTGTCAGGGAGGTTTGTTTTTAAATGCTAGGAGGAACAATGATTAACTGCAAAGATGCAGTAAATAAACAAGGTTTGGGGTTGGGGTTTTTTTTTCCAAAGGCATAATTTTCCACCTGCCCTTTGTACACTAAAAGCTTCTATTTGCTCAAGCTTTCACGACTAAAGCAACCAAGCTAGTATCTATTAAGCAGAACATTAATAAGCTAGTAGCATTGACCCTCAGTTGCCAAGAACCAGGTAAATGGCTAGGGGAAAGGCCCCATGAATGGTAGACATTTTACAGTGGAAGACTTTAAGGGGAATATGCTGAATATAAAGATGACTAGTGTTGTAGCACTGAGGAAAAAAACTGTAATTTTTCATTGATGTACGGCAAGCAGAGCTGAAAAGAACACAAAAACAACAGTAGATCCATTAACTGGATGACAAGAAACAGTGTTCACATCCACTGACTAAACTGTTTTTGATTCTTTAGTGCCAACATGCAGAATGATCTTTACATTATGTTGCCAGGGGAAAACCTTAAAATGCATTTATTTCATAATGCAACTTTCTTGTATTATCATAATAGAGCCATAACGGTTGTTGCAAACACTATGTGGTCTAAAACACCTAAGTATAGTTATTAAATTGGAAATTTTTAAAGAAAGGAAAATTTGGAGAGCCCAAGAAGATTGTGATTGGTTGTGAAGGCTCTAGAAGCAGTCAGCTTCTTCCATGCCCTTTCGGCCTCCGTTCTTAAGAGGCTGCCAGAAATTTCAGGGGCATCTGACCCCTCTGCTAACAAAACTCAGAAAATAAAATTCACTCACATGTAATCATTTCATTTGTGTGTGTGTGTGTGCGTGTGTGTGTGTGTGTATTGTGAAGAGAGACAGACAGACAGACCAACAGACAACTGGGACAATGTAGGAGCAGCATTTGAAGATGAAAGAAAGACTGGCTATGTCTTGCTGCTTACCTAGATCACACATCCCCATAATTCATTCTTCACTTCTAACCATCCCTGGAAACTTTCATATTATCTGCATATCAGAAAAACACTTTATATGTTCATCCATCTCTCATCTTGGTTTATTAGTTTATCAGATTTTTGTATTTCTACATGTTCCCCCGTTAGTAATATTGGTGTGTAATTGGGACATTCCTAGGAGGTACTAGGTCTAGCATAGCCCTGGGTACCCTTAGTAGAAACTCTTAATGAGAAAGAGATGAATGACCTCATAGGCTCTCAGCTCTGGGCCCTCATACTGATGAGCTTTGGGACAAATGGATTCCATTATTTGAAACTTTCAAACCTGCCTTACTCCCTAAAGGTGAGCAAAGACAAGAAGTTTGCTCCCAAAAATCTAGAAACATTCTGTATAATGTCCAGACAGATTTCTTTTCATTTGATTGCTAAAAATACAGCAAATGTGCAGTTTCCCAAGGGAGAAAGTACTTTTCTCTGCCCACTACTAATAGTTCTAGAAACCAAGATTTGTTCCCACAACCTTGGAGAGGAGAGAGCAATGATCACAAGCATTTTGGATTTTTTCTTTAGAAATATCAAACAGAGACATATACACACATCCTTTAAAGTTACACTAAAGGCAGCCTGATGAAGGATTTTCTCAACTATCCAATCCACAAACCAACTTAAAAGCATCTTAGCCTAAAGGAGATGATGAGGTCCCAAGTCAAAGTAATAAGATTGAACATTTAATTACATTTACATTTACATTGGAACCCTTCAGTTTTGCAAAGCATTTACAAACACAACTTTCTTTGATCCTCACAACAACCCTGTGAGGTACATACTATTACCATGCACACATAAACACACATGAGTGGTGTGCACACACAAACATACCATTTCATGGATGAGAAAAATAAATTTTAAGGAATTATCTATAGCCACACAATTAGTCATAATTAGAAACCAGGTTTCTCTTGACTTTCAGTTTTTCCACTAGAGAATATGGATTTGCAGACACAGAAAGACCTCTGCTTTTTCTTTTCTACTTTTTAATTTGATCCAATTACTGTTTTGTGAAAAATTGGGTCTTGGTGAAACCTGAGCAATTAAAGCAATAATATTTGTGATGGGTTTACTTATAGTTCCTTGGATGATCAGCATTCT
The DNA here is from genome assembly GCA_023553655.1 of Myrmecobius fasciatus. Classification (NCBI taxonomy): domain Eukaryota; kingdom Metazoa; phylum Chordata; class Mammalia; order Dasyuromorphia; family Myrmecobiidae; genus Myrmecobius; species Myrmecobius fasciatus. The sequence continues at coordinate 105,993 of JAJPUD010001113.1, read as the reverse complement.
GGCTCTTCAGCAAAGGTGATGGCATTACTTGGCAGATCAGTCTGCGACACAAAATTTTCATTTGCTGCCTTCATGCAGACACAGAAGACCTAATCACCAATACTCATCCATTTGAGCAGAAAATGCCCTGTTTTTAATTTTCCAATGAACAAAATTTGCACTAATGTGCTATTTGCACAGAATATACATAACTAATATTACAGTGTTTCTTGGTATAACTTACATGAATAATTCATTATAAAGGTGCATCTTGACAAATTATCACATGCAAGTCACCATGACGAGCTATATTATCATGAGATGGTCAACTGTCCAATAGCTCAGCATCTGCCAGAGATGGAAGGAAGCTGTTGCAAAAGGCATCAGGAATAGCAGTTCCTGAAATCATTAGAGTCACTGAAGGTAAGTCAAGAGAACAGGACTTCAGTTAATAGACAATTAGATATTACTTGGGATCATTTGCTATTCCATCATGATTATCCAAAGGTAGAATACCTTGATAGATAAGCATTTCCCTACTACATTTGATAGGTAAGTCCACATGCTGATTGCCTAAAGGGAACACTCCTTGCCAACCCACTACTTAGGACCTGGGTTATCAATATTATTGATGTTCTTCCCTGGACCTGGGACCAGGTTCTCTGTCTGTCTCTCTGTCTCTGTCTCTCTCTCTCTCTTTTTCTTTCTCTTTTTCTCTGTCTCTCTCTCTTAGGTACCCATACCCATAAGAAGAACAGAGGCCCCCTCTCATTAGACACAGAGTCACAGAGACATGCACCACATTAAGATGGCAATATCATCTTATTGGCTATTAACACAAATGTGCCAATAAACATAGTGCATAAAAATTATACATATTCCCTCTGTGTCCATAATCCTGAGCAGATATGGCATAATGCAAAACTCACTTCCCCCAAAAGTAGTGCTTAAAGTCACGATGTACAAATTGAATTTTAAATAAATTTCCTGAAACATCACTGGAGTGGTTAAGGTAACATTAGCTACCCCCTATTTGCTAAAAATAAAGAAGGCAGAATGACTCCAGCAGCACTGAAGGAAATGATAGAGGCAGCTGATGGCTATTGTTGGGCCTTGTCAGTGTGGGGGCCTCCAGAGTAGCCTCCCTATGGGTGCTGCTATATAATATTGAAACACAATTCAATACCTTGAACTCATCTGCTTTTCACCCCTGATTATCCACCAAACATCAAATTCCAAAAAGTCAGCTGGCTTCTTCAATGTTCTTCATCAAAAAGGAAGATGCTAATTGCATTATCACCTCACCAACACTCTATATTAGCATGTTAATGATCATTAGCAGTCTACCACTGAGCCAATGAGAACATGCCCAAATTCAGAACAAGTCAGCCCCCCCCCAACACACACACACACAGATTAGCAGTACAAACAAAGAGAATATTTGGTGGCAAGAAAGGAGAAATGGGAAGACTATACAGGAAAGGTCTTTGTTTCTCCCCCAAATTGTGGGGGGGTATTGCTGAATAGGGAATAACAAGATTTAAAATGACATTTCCTTCCAAATATGTTTCCCTAACAAAATTTAGAGGGTTTATTTAATTAAAAAATGAACTTTTTTTTGAGGAACATTGGTTTATTCTCTTACCACAAGTATATTTAGATATTATATATAAGAAGTATTGAAACTGGGGGGAAAAGTATCTTTTCTTTTCAAATAATGCTTGAAAATGCATAAAATGAATTTTTTTAAGTGATCCAATAGGTCTTCCCTAAAAAGAACCCATTAGATTGAAATGGAATCCACCTGTCAAAACCTTACCTCTCCTTTGAACCTCACTCAAATGATACTTCTTCCATGAAATCCTACCTTATCAGCTCAAGAAAAGAAAATGGCCCCTTCCTTTGAATTCCCATAGCAATTTTTAAAATAGACTTTATTTTGTTGGAAGAGATAATGTGACACACAGTGAACTCAATCCTGGCCTTAGAATCAGGAGAACCTCCTTTCAGGACTTACCTCTGACATGTACCAGCTAAACCACTAAAACACTTCCCCAACATAATTCTCTAAAACTGTGAGTTTTAGATCTATACTACAAAAAAAGAGTTCCCTGAACCCCTCAAAAAATTAAGAACAGGGAGCAGCTAGGTGGTGCAGTGGATAGAGCACCAGCCCTGAAGTCAGGAGGACCTGAGTTCAAATCTGGTCTCAGACATTTAACATTCCCTAGCTGTGTGACCCTGGGCAAGTCACTTAACCCCAATTGCCTCAGCAAAAAGCAAAAACAAAAAGAAATTAAGATAGGTACTTACTGATACTGTTTTATAGTACTAGTTTATAGTTTACACAACAATCAATTCTTTAGGTGTTCAAATAAGTAATCACTATTCCTATTTCATAGATGCAGAAAACTGAAGCTGAGAGATGAAGTGATTTGTCCAAAGTCAGACATTGAGGCCCAGAACTAGACCCTAGATGTCTCAACTCCCAAGTTTGTTTTCCCATTATTCCTCACTGATTCCCTAATGAATATATGAATTTGCAATGAAGGGTCCATAGGAGTCCATGGGAATCCTAACAAGAAAAGGAACTAAATTCTCAAGGACAAAATTGCTAATGTCTTGCCTCCTAAAAAGCTTACTCTAGACAGTCATTTTCTCTTCAATTTTACTAGGGCTTGTTTAGGATGCTAAGTGAACAAGTTCTCTTAAAAGATTCCATCTTCTAAAGTCTCATAAGTAGTCTCAACTGATCCTACAAATGGAGACTTGATGGGTTTTACAAAGCTAGAGATTTGGGGACAGAATTGTGCCTCTCTTCAAAATAATATTCAATGAACTTGTTTGTCATTTTTAAGTGTTTGCTGGAGGCCAGGGAATATAAAGGAAGCTGGTAAACTCAGGTAGTTCTGCAAATCCCAACGCTGCCCTGTCCTATCATGCCCTCCAGTAACAAGGACAGCTTGATACAGGGATCCTCTCCATAGAAGTCAGTGTTTCCTCTGCAGAAAAGTAGCCAGAATAACAAATCACATCCTGATAGCTCAAGATAATATAGACTGTTCTACTCTGACCCAAAGTTGCTGTGTATCAAATTAGTATTTGCATATAAGGATGGGAGTAGATTTATTCAATCAGTCTCCAGCATTACAACCCCTTGCCACCTCTACTCATTCTACCCACCCTTTACTGGGAACAAGTCCTTTCACACCAGAGACAATCAGGAATCACTAGAACTACTTAAACTTAAGAAATATTTAGCTACTGTAGGAAGATACAATAGGAAAACTAATCAGGAATGAAAAGGTCCTTAAGAACTCTATTCCTGTGAAGAGAGAAATACTCTAAAAAAACAAACAAACAACAAAAAACTTAGTTGTATTTACTGGACATCTACTGGCTCCATAGTGCATAGAGTGCCAAGCCCAACGTCAGGAAGACTCATCTTCTTGAGTTCAAATCTGCCCTCAAACATTTTCTAATTGTGTGACTCTGGGTAAGTCATTAACCCCGTTTGCCTCAGTTTCCCCATCTGTAAATGAGCTAGAAAAGGAATTGGTAAACCACATGAGCATCTTTGCCAAGAAAATCTCAAATGACATCATGGAGAGTCCAGTCCAACATAACAACAAAAGTTCTATCTACAACTTGTATTGTCTTCCCCAACAAGGGAAGTTTAGTTATCTGTAAACAATCTAGAGCCCCTAAATTTTAATTAAATTAGGCTGCGATCAATTGGATGATGATTCTATTATCTTCTCTCTGTGTCTCTGTTTTCAAAATATGAATCATACTTTCACTTTAAGAAACTGAGACTTGCTCACTGTAGGGTCCCAGGGAATGGAAGAAGGTGACCATGAGGTATCTTCTCCCTGGCCCTGAATGTGCTCAGAGCCTCAGAGGAGACTGTCTCCATGGCGGGAAAATGAATTGCAAGGAACTCTGACCCTGTCTCAGGTAGGCTTCTGATTTACAATTGGTTGTGCTTTCTAATGTATAATTTTTATATAATAATTCCACCAGTAAGCACCAAACCTTCTTCTTGGGAATGCAATTAAGGGGAAAAATTAGCAATAAATTGTTTTCAGTACTTAACCCAGTTCTAAATTTATGGTTGTTGGAATTTATTGTTTTCATAGGCCTGGAAAATGGCAATTAATTTTATCCCATTTCCTGTCACTCACCCTCCCAAAAACAGCATTTAAATAAAGAAATATTTCTGGCCTTTTTTTTCTTTTTCTTTTTTCTTTCTTTCTTTCCTTTTTCTCTCCTTTTTGTTTTTTTTTCTTTTCTTTTCTTTTTTGCTTCCCCAAATTCTCACTATAAAATCTTCCTAATCAGCCATCTCTGGAGGCTTCTAAAAAGGGGTCTAACCAAATCAGGAATTACTCCCTTTATCTGTGCTTCTTGATTCCTTTTTCCCCTTTATGTTGCTTTTGCTCTTTTTCACAATGGTGACTGGAGCAGCCTAACAGCATTATAAGCTCTTTACAATACCATGTTTTGCTATACAGAGTGAGCATAAATGAGGAAACACTAAGTAAACTCTGACAGCCAATGCTGGATGTATCAGCTTGCCCTATAAATAAGCACTGATCACCTCCATTTTATTGAACTCATTTTCCAGGCAAGCAAAGACCACAAGATTCTCCTGCAAATTTTCCCTTTACACTCTCTAGCACGGCTGCTAGTGTCAACTCAGACAGATTTATAGCCCATTCATTCATGGGAACAAAACCCCTGCCAGGGCTGGTCATGGAACACGCAATAGCAGTTAGTTCAAAAGATAACAGCTGCAATACCTCACCTCTCTATTCAGCACTATATAGCAAACACTACTTTGGAGGTAATAAATGCCTCTTGTTTGTGTTTTTTGAGTAATATCTGGGAATAGCCAAGGTCCACATTACCATTGGATGGACCACTCTACCTGCCCCACTCTCTCTTGTCATTTCACTAACTCCCCATCTAACTGGTTGAGGGGAAGGTAGGGAGGAGGAGGGGACTAATAGCAGCAAGGTTAAAATAGGGAGAAAAAAAAAAATCAGTTTTTCAGTTTTAAGGAGGGGATAGAGAAAAACTAGCTCCCCTTACTGGCCAAAAGAGAAATGTACCAAGTGGGGTTGACTTTACCGAGCACTTGCATCTTTTGAAGACCTCTATCTAATGCAACAAGATTAATGTAGAGTTCAATCTTACCTCCTTTGGTACTATGATTTCTTTTTGTTTTTAAAGACTGAGATAATTAATGTTAATGAGCGTGAAGCAGGAGGCTAGTGGAGAAAATGATGCTTGGGTTCTTTGTATCAGATAGAATTTCCTTCCAGTGAGTCTTCTGATCTTCAAAAGAATTTTCAATAAATTAAAACCAAAAAAAAAAATGTTGAGAACTTATTCTGCATTAGATGCTGTGGGGAACAGATTAAGATTTCCAGTCCTTGCTCTCAAGGAGTTTATAATCTAATGATTATAATCTAAAGTTACCTCAGTCACTTTAATATGAAAGAAACAAACTATGAAATGTGTCATAGAAAAAGCACAAAGAAAGTGCTTTGAGGAATTGGAGGTGAAAAAGATTGTATGTCATAGCATGAAAGATAGAGAAAATATTATTCTAGATTTAGAGATAACTCAGAGTAACTATTAGCTAGAAAACTCAGGCAATCCCTAGTGAGGTATACGGAGAGGTTCTGGATCTAGGAAGTCACAGGAACACTGAAATAAACAACACCCTCTTCAGGAATGTAGTCATCTCTTCTCTAGACATATGTAATAATGTGAGATGTACTTTTTTTTCAAGAAAGGCATATTTCAAGATTTTACATCTCACCATCTCATTATAGCGAAAAATTACAACCCAAGAAATAAATCTCTTTAGCAAGGTTCCATATTCTGCTTTTTCAAGAGGTCATCCATGACTTTTTTTTAGGACCTTCATCTTTTTTATTATTATTATTAAAGCTTTTTATTTGCATAACATATGTATGGGTAGTTCCTCAACATTGATCCTTACGAAGCTTTCCCTTACAAATTTTCCCCCCTAGTCCCCTCCCCTCCCCTTGATGACAGGAAGTCCACTACATGTTAATTATATTAAAATACTTGACAAGTCAAATATATGTATACATATTTCCATACTTATCTTGCTGTGCAAGAACAATCATATCTACATGAACAAAAAATATCTGAGAAAGGAAGCCCAATGCAAGCAAACATCGATAGAGAGCATGAAAATGTTATGTTGTGGTCCACATTTCACATCCCTCTCTCTGGGTGTATATGGCTTTCTTCACTGAACAATTGGAACTGGTTTGAGACATTTCATTGTTGAAGAGAGCCATGTAGGACCTTCATCTTAAAACACATTTGAAAATAATACAGTTCTGGAACAAATAATATACAATGATTTCCTCATTTGATCCTCACAACAATCCTATTCCCAAAGATTAAAATTGTGTAATCAACATTTGTTCTTAAATTTTCTGATCTATATTCCCATCATGAGTACTCTCTGGGATTTCTATTATCCCTCTACAACACCATCAAGTCATGTTTTTTCCTCTTCACTAGAGATTAGGCACCCTTCATTTTCAAAGTTGTCCTTTGGGAGATCAATTTTCTAACCTGTGTAGGTAAAAAAATTGAGGGGCTCCCCTAGGTGAAAGCATGCTTGTTCTTTAGAGAAAGATATGGTCACTCTTTTTCTTTGGCCTAAGATAGACCTTAGCATGATAGTGCAAACTATACAACTTTTTCTATAAGCTTCTTAGCTTTATTGGGTTTTGGGTTATTTATTAAGTAGTATCCTCAAATGAATATTCTACCTTTAAGAAAATTGAGTAATTTCATTTAATCTGTCAGCAAAGCTTTGCAGGAAACATGCCAGGTACACACATACACTTTGTGCACACTGAGGCTGGAGAAATTGCTCAACACCTGGAAACAAAAGACATCAACATCTTGAGTGATGAAACTTCCTCCTCCCTCCCACTCCTGTTCTCTTCTGGCACTGATTTGTTTCTCACCTATCTTCTGGGTCATGTGTCACTGGTAACAGCCGGCTATTCTCTCATCCCAATCTCAAATCTCTGGATTGGTCACTTGTCATTTCCTACCATGGAGAGCCCTATTCATCTTAGCAAATCCCCTTTGTCTTCTTCCATTTAACTCATTTCCAATCCATCTCACTATTTCAGGATTGACACTTAAGCCTCTGACTTTGCTCAATAGCATTCTTATGGGGTTCTTTATCAAATGTAAGATCAAGATATATTATAACAACTGACCCACCTTCATGGTTAACTTCATTACACCATCAAAAAAAACCTCAAATCCTCAATCAAATTAGTCTGGCAAGATTTATTTTGAATAGGTCCAGTCTCTCTCAATACACCCTTCTGCCAGAATCTCACTCATAATTCAATCCAAGCCCTTTTACAACAGAAGAGACCCAATCCTTTGGTCCAAACCCACCTTTCCACCCCAAGACAATCTTTACCTAGTTTCCTGATGCCAGCTTGTAAAATCCATGAAGAACCGAAAGCTGAAGTGCTAAGGCAATAATGCAGATCTTTAGCAATATTGAGTATGAAATATCTAATCTCTCTAATCAAATGAGATAACATGTAACTTTTAAAGCACAATATTAATGTGAGCAATTATTATTAAAAATAAGTTTACTTTGTGTGGTACTTTAACAATGCATTTTCATTCATATATCTCATTTGATTCTCACAACAATCCTAGACAGGACAGGGAAGTGAGGTATATAATGATTTCCTATAATAAGTCAGCCAACCCCAAATAATAGTGTTTAATCAAAATTTGGCCTTGAATTCTAATTTACATTAATTCCCATTAAGGAGATTTCCATCTGACAAACAGAGAAACTGTGTTTCATAGTCCATAAAGTGACTGGTCAAGATCACAAGAGCTCCTAGAGCCAGATCTCTGGAATCCTAACCCAGAACTTTATAACATACTGCCTCTCATAAACGATGCAGATAATAGATGACCTATCTCCTAGTCCCCTATTAGTCTTGATTTTCCTCTATGTCTGTAGAATGGCTCCATGATAAGAATCCATTGGTGCTTCAATTTCCCCTGCTCTCTGCACCCCCCTTTCATCCGATGTCTTACTGGCTCAAATGGGTATTTCAACTGTTTTAGGGTCACAGATTTAGAGCTAGAAATAAATTTCTGAGACCAACAGACCTTTTTAGAAAGGAGGAACCTGAGGCTGAGAAAGTTTGCATGATTTGCCCAAAGTTATACCTGGGAAGGGGCAGAACCAGGATTCAGATCCCTAGGAACAACTGAACAAATTCTTGGTGGAGGCTGGCTCTCATACTATTTCCTCTTACTCTTTCCCCAAAAGCTGAAGTTCCTCCTTTACAATGGGGAGGTTGGATTAAATGGCCCCTAAATTCCCATCTGCTCTTAGAGCCAGGTGATTCTTGCAATGTAGTATCCTGAATAAATAACTGGCCTTTGAGTAAGGAAGATTGGAATTCAGAGGGACTCTGAATCTCGTGTTAGAAGGGAGCTCAGAAGCCAGTCGCCTTTTACAGAAGTGGGTTAAGTGACTTTGGTTCAAATCACAAAGTAGCAAAAGCAAAATTTGAACCCAGTTCCTCAGACTCCAGACAGATAGATGGTAGATTCACCTTTCTGAATTAAAATCCAACCTCGGACAGTAGCTGTCTGATCCTGGGCAAGTCCCTTAACCCTGTTTGACTCAGTTTCCTTAGCTGTAAGATGAGCTAGAAAAGGAAACGGCAAAACTATGCAGCATCTCGGCCAATAAAACCCTCCAGGGTTTGTGAAGACTGAAACACGTCTGAACCACAGCCTCGGACTCCAAAGTCAGCACGGCTTCTGCTTCCGACGTTCTCTGTGTAATCTTGGGAAGGTTAATTACCCCTGATAGCCTCAGTTCCCCCATTTGTAAAATGGGGATAATGCTTGTATTATCTCACAGGATTTTAAGGTTCGACTATTTTAAAGTACGTGAAGCGCTTGGCAAACCTGAAAACCCTCTATAAATGCGGGTATTGTTATTGGGAAGAAACCCTAAAGCACAGCAGATGATGGCGAGTTCAAAGCCTTCTGACCAAGGAAGGTGCTGCAGCAAGATGAGGCAAAGGTTAAGTTTCCTGCTGAATCGCTAAATTTTCGGGGCCGTCAATTCCAGCCCATGAAATGCATATAAAGTGACACCAGGCATCAGTTACTGTAACTACATTCTTTGCTAATCAATCAGTTTTTATTGTGACGCCTCCGGCTCAGAGCAGGAAACCTTGCCCCCTCCCCCAGAAGCAGCTTCAACAGCAGTTTAAAATGTTGCCATTTTAATAATACCGGCTAATTGAAAGCAGCACAGTAAAGGGGGGAAGGCAGGATTCGGTTTATAATAATGGGGCTTTTCCTTTCGAAAAAAAAATCATTATGAATACTGCAAGAAGGAAAAAAAAAATACTTCACCCTTCGGAAACGACTGATTTCTACAGCTGTCTTACACCGGCCCAAGAACCAGCACATTTTTATATTTTAATTGTGGGGTGTTTATACGGCAGCAGAATTGCTGCAAAAATCCTTTTTTTTTTTAAATCTATTGAAAATTAACCACCCCCTGCTGCAAAAACTGTTTTTTTTTTCCTTCAACAGAGAATTACATTCATTTTTATAATTGTTCTTTCCTTTCAAATCACGGAATATGACAAATGCTGTGCTACGTTTTAGTTCGTCTGCTAAAGACTGTCTTTATGAGCCGAGGCTTCAATGCTTTAATGGGGAAATTGCCTGATTTAAGTAAATCATGTCACCTCCACCCGAGCAATCATATTTGTTGCAGACTTCTGCTGACCTAACCTCCACAGCAAAAACAAAAACACATTTACATTTACAGGCTGAGATATTTGGTTCAAATGATTTACAAATAGGTCGTAATGAAACTAATTTGAGCACACTGCCAAGGTACTATTTAAGAATACTTTTGACAGTTTTTACCCATATGTAATTATTCAGCATTGTAATTTAAACAGGCAAAAAAATCAGATTTTGCCATAAAAAGCTCCCATTACTCAGCTCAAGCTTACTTCCATTTTCCAAGTGTAATTCAAATAGAAATGACACAAAACAGAAAACAGCATGAACATCCAGTTATTTGATGCCACCACTGAAGAAGCAAAAGGGGTTTGAGATGGTGTCTTCTCTGCCCCTTTTCATTGAACAAAGATGGTGAGATCACAGCTTCAGAGCTTAAAGGGACCTTAAAGATCATTTAACAGATGAGTTCACTGAGTATCAAAGAGGTTCAACAATTTCCTGAAAGTCACAAAGCCAATAAGTGGCAAAGTTAGAGTATGAACCCAAATCCTTTGACATTAAAAAAAGTATTATTTCCAATTCAGAATAATTCTGAAAAATGATTTCTGGTGTTGCAATCTCAAGTCATCCACATTTGGGTCCAGTGAATGGTTGTTTCACCTAAATTCTCTGTCTCATATTCTCTGGAATTTATATTTTTAGAGAATGCCTACAGTCGTTGTCTTCAAAATGTTTTAATTGTGCACCCCATCAGTAAAAAAAATTAATATGAAAACATAATAATAATAATTTTGTGGAAAAGAATCTATTGGCTTCCCAAGAGAAAACAACCCTAAGGATGGCAATAAATAGACTTGGGGAATAGATGATAGTTTCTAATGCCCCCCATCAAAGTAAAAAAAAAAAGTTCTACTTTCAGACACTAAAAGCAATAAGGTTGACACATTTTGTCACTTGTTACTCGAAGACAGTGTTGGCAAGTAATATTTCATTACAATCAATATACTATTATAAGAGAATTAGAATGGAAATGTGCATACCTGAAGAACAGGTTCTTATTTTTTTTTAAACAAATGGAAATAGGCTTTGGGATATCAAGTTCCCAGGGAACATTTGTGTCTTGAAGATTCCTTAGTACTCAGGGAAGCTTATTCAAGCTCTAGGATTTATGCTGGGACAGGAGATCTGAGAAATGGTGGGATAATATTCATCCAGTGGCTTCCCTGTTGCATGAAGACAGAAATATTATCATATACCAAGAGGAAACTAAGATCTCATTGGGAGCAGCAGGGGCCATGCCTGCCTCCTAATCCCATCACATATAAGTTAGATTTTGTTGGGTTTTCCATTAAAGCACAGAAGGCAGTCTTGGGATCACATAGAAACATAATTTATACTTAATATATAGAAAAAAGTAGTTTTAAGAGCATTTTTAGAAATGTGAAAGGGGGTGGGGACAAGAAACGGATTTCAGAAATTAAAATGAGCTTTATTTTTAGGTAAAGTTGATAAATTGTATACTTAAATCCTAACAAAAATGATTTTTAAAGTTTATATTGATGAACAAAATGTTTAAGATAAAAATGTCATGCACTACTTCCTAATCTTTATGCTAAGTGATTTTTAAAGAACTGATTTCTAAAAAATTATGAAATAGGAAGATTTTATGTCAAGCTATAAACTTATATTTTTATAACACTTTAAGACTTATATACATTATTTTATTTGAACCTCACAATGACAAAATGAAGTGGATAGTATTGGTGTTAATTTGATCCCTCATTTTACAGATGGAAAAACTAATTATCAGTGAAGGTTAAGTGATTGGCCTTATGTCAGAGGTGGCAAAAAAAAGTCAATCAAGATCTGAATCCTGATCTTGCCAGTCCTTTTCCCTCTATACCAAAAATCTTGTCTCCTTGCCTTTGAATCACACAGGGAATTTTTCTCACTTGTTCCTCATCAACTGTCCCAGAAAAACAAACATAGTTTTTGAAAATCTGACTGTATTTATATTTGTTTTACAAAAGGATTTATTATGGAACAGGAAGAAATGTATTTGTTGTTTCATGTTGTTGCAAATTCACTAGAAAGCACTTGGGAATGAAAGAACTCTGAATTTAGAACCCGAGAACTACCAGAATTTGAATCTTAGCCCTGCTGTTTATTACCTATATTATCTTAGATAATTCACTAAACTCTCTGGAACTCAAGTTTTCTTATCTATAAAATGATGGAGACACGCTAGCTCATTTCTAATCTCCTTCTCCATTCTAAAATCCTGTTGGTTAAATTAAGGGTGCCCCATTCTAAGTCAGTAATATAGTTGATAACAGGCCTTTTGCCTAAATTATAAACCAAACTGACTGCTTAAAACCAGATGTTATCAATCAATAAACATTTATTTAGTGCCTACTAAGTGCCAGAAATTATGTTAAGTACAAGGAAGAAAAAAAGGCAAAAAATTATCCCTGCCTTTATGCTTATGATCCACAGGAGAAAACAATATGCAAATATATATACATAGCAACCTATATACAAGATAAATAGGAAATAATTAGGGAAGGCTTCTTATAGAAGGTGGAATTTTAGCTGGGACTTAAAGGAAGCCTGGAAAGTTAGTAGTCACAGAAGGGGAAGAAAAGCTTTCCAGGCTTGGGGGACAGCCAGAGAAAATGCCTGGAGCAGAGAGTTGGAATGTCTTGTTGGTGGAATAGCAATGAGGTCAGTGTCAATGGATCAAAGACTACATGATAGAGAGTAAGGTGTAATAAAACTAGAAAAGGAGAGGCTAGATTATGAAAGGTTTTTTTTTAAATAATATTTTATTTTTGCCCCAATTACTTATAAAAACAATTTTTAACATTTGTTGATTTTTTTTTAAAGTTTTGAGTTACAAATTCAATCTTCTTACTCTCTCCCTTTCTGAGATGGTAAGCAATCTGATAAAGGTTATATATGTTTGTAATCATGTAAAACAACTACAACAAAAGAAGAAAAAGAAAGGCAGAAAGGAGGGAAAGAAGATAGAAAGGCAGAAAGAAAGAAAGAAAGAAAGAAAGAAAGAAAGAAAGAAAGAAAGAAAGAAAGAAAGAAAGAAAGAAAGAAAGAAAGAAAGAAAGAAAGGGAGGGAGGGAGGGAGGGAGGAAGGAAGGAAGGAAGGAAGGAAGGAAGGAAGGAAGGAAGGAAGGAAGGAAGGAAGGAAGGAAGGAAGGAAGGAAGGGAGGGAGGAAGGAAAAGAAAGGAAGGAAGGAAGGAAGAAGGAAGGAGTAAGGAAGGAAGGAGGAAGGAGGGAGGAAGGAAGGAGGAAGGAGGAAGAGAGGGAGGAGGGAGGAAGGAAGGAAGGAGCAAGAAAGAAAAGGGAAATAAAGGGAATGCAAAGGGAAGAAGGGAGATGAAATGAGACAAGGAGAGGAGAGGAAAAGGGAAATGAAGGGAAAAGAAAGGGAAAGGGGGAAGGAAAAAAGAAAGAAAGTATCACAGATACGCTACTTGGTATCCTCAATATTCCTGTAGGACAACTTCCCTGAGGTAGGTTTTCCACTGCCCAAGCAAATGAGTCCAGTATTTGAGAAGGTGGGGTTCCAGGGAGTTAATAATTCTGCATGTGGCATCACTAAAGCAATGGATCACTCTATAGATACTGGAGCCAATATCTGGATTGTCCCAGGAGCAGGAGTTGTTTTCCCAATCTGATTTCTCTGAAGATAGCTCACCTTTTAGTATGTGCTAATTCATTAGTGACCCAAGCTCTTCTTCCTATTCAAGTGCTACAAGGTTTCTAGTACTTGGTCCAGGACTGTGGGGACTCTGATCAGTGTAACTCATTTACTGTGGGGTCAAAACCTTAAAAAAATGCTTTCTGACTACTTTTGTTTCTTGCCTACCTTCTAAAACATGTGAAACAAAAACCAGTGGGAAAAATTGTAGCAAATAACTCATATTTAGACAGTCTTTTATGGTTTACAGAGTGTTTTCCACATAACAAGTGCCAGTATCATGATTCCTATTTTAAACATGAAGAAACAGAGTTCTAGAGAGGTCAAGTATGTTGCACATGGGGCATGTAGCTAATAAATGGGTTCCAATATATTTCTCATGAGGGAAAAACAATAGCTATGTAGCACAATAGATAGGAGCTATGAATCAGGAAGACTCATCTCTGTGAGTTCAAATTCAACCTCAGACATTTACTGCTGTGTGATCCTAGGGAAGTCACTTAACCCTGTTTGCCTCAGTTTCCTCAGTTGTAAAATAAGCCAGAAAAGAAAAGGCAAACCATTATAGTATATTTACCAAGAAAACCCCAAATGGGGAGCCAATGAGTTATACACAGCTGAAATAACTCAACAACAACAATAACTGGGGTTCATGATTAATTCAAAGCCCAATAAGACAACAGTGGGACATGGCATCCAAAAAAGCTAATACAATGCTAGACTGCATGAATAGAAGTCTAGACTTTGTGAGATTTTCATTTGTTTGTCCTTTCTTCTGTCCTGTTCAGACTACATATATAACATTTACTATATTCAGCTCTGGGGGCTACATTTTAGGAAAAAGTTTATTGGCAACCAGAGGAGAGAATTCGGAATAATGAGAGGACTTAAAACTATTTCATGTTAGAAATGGTAAGAAAAATAACTGAACATATTAACCTAGAGAAGAGAAGACTTGGAAGGATGTGATTGCTTTTTTTTCAATATGTATAGGACTTTTACTGGCAAGAGAAATTAGTTTTGCTTTGTTTGGCCCAAAGGGTAGAAGTTCAGGGAGGCTAATGTAGGATCAGGGTAAGGAAGAATTTCCTAACAATGGCAACTATCCAAAAGTGGAATGAGCTGCCTCCTAAAGTTGTGAGCTCTATATCACAAGATCCGTGCATGCAAAGGCTGAATGATAATGTTTCCAAGGATGTCACAGAAGATGAAAACTAATTAATGATTAATTATGGGCACCTTAAAATCCTTACTGAATTTTAGAGCTGGAAGCAATCTTGGATATCTTCTAATCTAGGGATTCTTAACCTTCACATATATATATATATACACATACACATACACATATATATGTACCATAAACATAAAAATATATACCCTTATTATATAGTATTTTAAGATATACAAAATCATTTCCTCATAACAATACTGTGAGAAAAGTATTATAACAATTAGTTTGATTTGAAAGCTACCTAAACTACAAGTCTTAGTCTCTTGGTACATAAATATATGGATTACTGGTATATAAGAAATAATGAATATAGAGAATCACAAGATTTATATGAATGAACACAAAGGGAAATAAGCAGAACCAGTAAAACAATAGACACCTTGATTACAACAATATAAATAGGAAAAGCAAGCTGCCTTCCAAAGTCTTGAACTCTTCATCTCAAGCTCTATTCATGCAAAAACTGGATGAGTGTCAGGGATATGGAGTGACAATAAAGAATAATTGAAACTGAAACCCATTGAATCATAGAGACTAAGAGTGAAACCAAAAAAAGGAGATTAGAAGCCCTCCCTCCTTTCTTCACAGAGGTAGGGGGACTATGGATGTGAAACATGAGGATGATTTGGGGCTTGGTTGATGTGTTGCTTAGTCTTATTTTTTAATTATTCTTATTCTTTTAATCTTTCTTCTTTTAGATTTTTAAGGGATAGTTATTTGAGAAGAATATATTAGGAGCAACAGATAGCAACAAAAAAATTTTTAAGCAATGAAAATGAGAAAACTAAGTTTAAAGAGGTTGATTGACTCAGTCATACCCACAATAAAACCAAATTTTCTGGCTACAAGTCCAAGGTTCTCTAATTCCACAATTTTTCACCTTTCATAGAAGGGATGAGAAAGAACAGTAATAATTAGAATAAAGCACCCACAATCCTGAATGACTCTTTACACCTGGAGTTCAGCTAGACACATGAATTTCTTTCAGATCTTTTGAAAGCCTGCAAACTGATGAGGTAGAATGTCCTAAAACTCTTGGTAAATCCCCTTAATCAATGTATATTGAAGCAGCTGTTTCTGCATAAAAGTCTACTAATTTCTGCAAAATCTCTAAATTAATTGGAATTTGGGATCTTTGCTGAGGGCAGTTCCTGGTTTCTCTTTTTCTCTCTCCTCTCTCTCTTTCTCCTCTCTCCCTCTCTCCCTGTCTGTCTGTCTGTCTGTCTGTCTCTCTCTGACTTTGTCCCTCTCTCTGTCTCTCTCTCTCTGTCTCTGTCTCCCTGTCTCTGTCCCTCTCTCTGTCTCTGTCTCTCCCCCCCCTCTTCCTTTCAACTTATCAAGCAGGATTCTACTGGACAGATAGCATTAACTCTCATTAATAAGCCTAGTCCTGATTGTGTGTGTGAGTAGCTTTTTTAAAATTTGAAATCGAATTATCAGTAATTTGGTCTGTGAGGAGGAGTCCAAAAGAAAAGGAGTTCTCTGTAGTTTGGAGCCCATGATCAACCCATAAGATTCAAAGAGAAAAAAGCCCTTTATTCTATATGGAAGGTACCCTCCTCCACCAGTGTATGGAAATAGAAGGAAGGGGAAATGTGTCCCACCCCAGCAGGACTGAAGCCTCAGACATTCTGCAAAACCCAGGTGCTGAAAGGAACTGTGACTTCTGCCTGCTGTGCTTCTCTCTCTAATGACAACTGAGGCTCAGGAAAAGGAACCATAAGCTGCAGGCTGAGATGCTCCACATTTCCCACTTCTCATTGATGAACTCCTTATAATCAGTAGAAGTGCCCAGCAGTTCCCAGGCTGCATTAGCACCTCTTGTGGAAAAAAAAAGTCTACAGGTGCCCATTGACCCAGAAAACAACAAAAAAGAGCTCGATGGCCTAGATTTCTCTTATTACATCCAAGGGCCTTCTCCAATCAGTCATTAAACTTAGAGTTTAGGCAAGAATTGAACCCAGCTGATGATGCCATATCAATTTGTGGCTAGGAAAGAGGTATGACTGTGAAATCATGCAATTTAATGTTTTACAGACACACTACGACTCAGGACACATGGAATACTGGGAAGGGCACTGGCTATGGATCAGTGGATCAAAAAGCACTTGTTAAGTACCTGATACCTGACTGGCCCCATAACTAGTTTTTGGAGATGGAATGATAAAAATAAAACAGTCCTTGCTCCCATGGAGCTTACATTCTGCAGAACCAGAAGATATGGATTCAAATTTCAGCTCTGCATTGGTGAGCAATTCAGTTTCTTTAGGCCTCAGTTTCCTCATCTGCAAAATGAAAGACATGGAGTAGGTGACTTTCTTATTCTGTATCTAAGGCCTTAGAAATTAAGTTCAAGATGAAAATGCTCAAAGGGTGATTGAATGGATTATGTCATTTTGCATTTGTCCACAAATGGCATTCCCCAATTATTTACCCATCTTCTTTATCAGATTTAACTCTGGGTGACTTAGAACTCATTTTTGAAAATCAAATCCACCCTCACAGAAAACGAGGAAGATTTTTCCCCACTAAAAAAGATAGATCACTGGCTTGGAAGGCCACAACCAAATCCAAATTAAAAGCCTTTGGAGTGCCCCCCCCCCCCCACTGTAAAAGGAAATAGGATCTATTTGATGGGCTTAGTCACCACTCTATTATTTCTTATTCCCATGGAAGTTTTTGTTTCTATCATGAAAGGTCCACAGAAACCCATATGGTGTTCTTGTCTTCTACCCTTTCTTCATTCCTTACCCTACCTCCTCTAGCTGTTCCTAAGGAAGAAGAGGAAGACAGAGTGATATCTTTCAAAAGTCATCAGATACTCCTCTGTGACCAAGATATTCAGTTTACTCAGCTAACCCTTTTGTAATTACCCAGAGACTAATCTCCCTCTTCTCCTCAGATTTTCTTTCCTCTATTCTTTGTAGTGCAATTCATCTTTTATTGCCCTATATCTGACTTTAGAAAAGGCAGATTAACCCAAAAGTCTGGTTTTCTCATTCTCAGTACACACACACACACACACACACACACACACACACACACACACACACA
>JAJPUD010001113.1:59626-88172 GCA_023553655.1 Myrmecobius fasciatus | reverse complement strand
CACACACACACACACACACACACACACACACACACACACACACACACTCCATACCTAAGCCACTCCAGCCAGTCCAGTACCGTGGTGCTACCTTGCCACTGGGCCTGCCCAATTGTCCTTTTCTTCCCCATTCTAACTCTGCCTATCAAAACCCTATCTCCAAAATCAAGCTGTCTTTATGTCACCAGCAGAAATCAGTTCTTTTAACAAGTCATCTTTTTCAGGGATTCTTAGTCATTTTTTTTTCTTCTTAGATCCCTTTGTCAATTTGGTGAAGCCCATGGACCCTTTCTCAGAATAATGTTTTTAAATGCATAAAATAAAATGCATGGAACTATGACAGAAACCAATTATGTTGAAACACAGTTATCAAAATAATTTTCAAAATTCATGGTCCCCAGGTTAAGAACCTCTGTGAGGTTCCTGGTTCTAGAACAGTGATTTTCATCCTTCCATTAGGACAACAAACGAAGCAGGAAAACACACCAATCATTTCCCCAAATGATAACACAGTAACCATAACGATTTTAAATGTGCACAGCATATTTTTAAAAATATCTTCCAAACCTTTTCTCCATATGTTATCTCAAATTACAGGTAGCATGCTAAATATACATATATATATGCATATATATGTATATATATATATAATAGAATGTATAATTAGGAAGGCCTGAGTTCAGATTCCACCTTTGGACAATTATTAGCTGTTTAATAACAACTTCTCAAAGTCTTAAGTTTCTTCATCTATAAAATAGGAATACTAATTGCATCTACTTCACAGGGCTATTGTGAGGAACAAATGAGATAATGTATGTAAAGTATTTCAAAAAAAACCTTAAGAGGCTCTATAAATGTCAGCTATTATTAGTCTTGCTCAACACAGTCCTATGTATGCAGGGAGAACCATCCAATTTTTTACAGATGGGGAAAACCAAGGTGTGAAGAGTGACTTCCCTCAAATCCCATAACTAGTTTATGGCAAAGCAGCACCAAGAATCTAGATTCTCCAACATATATTTCCTAGGTCCACTCATGAACTAGGGGAATAGATGCAGTATTAATGGGATTGTGAATTAGTCCAGCTAGTCCTAAAAGCAATTTAGAATTATTCTCTAAAAAGTTACTAAATTGTACATAACTTTTGACCCACTGATACCAATAAAAGGCATAAGCTTTTTATCCCAGAGATAGAAAAAAAGGTGAAAGTGTCCTATATGTATAAACCTATTTATAAAATATCTTTTTATGGTGACAAAGAGCTAGAAACTAAGGGGATACCCATTAATTGGGAATGACTGAATAAATTATGGTAGTAGAATGTTATAGAACACTATTGTGCTATATAAGAAACAAGATGAAGAGGATAATCTCAGAGAAACCTGGAAAAACTTGTATGAACTAAAGAAAAGTGAAGTAAACAGAACCACAACACTCATTTATATTATGATATACACATCTAAGCTCCCTTCTCCACCATCTTCATTATCACCTTCCTTCACACCCTAACAGAAAAAGCCCAGGACTTGAACTCAAAGGCCTTGGAAGGTTTCCAGCCCAATGTTCCCAATCATCATCCTGGTAAGGAACTCCAGTGGAGAAACCTGGAACTGTTTCTACAGATGTTATAATCACACATACTGAAGACCCAAAAAAGAAAATTTTTGAACCCAAGCCCTTGGTATTGTCAAAAGGTTCAACATTGAATGCCTCATTTCATTTATCCATTCAATATTCAACATTCAACAAAAAAAGAACAATTTTGAAAGACTGAAGAACATTAAGCGATACAATGAACAATCATTAGAGAACTAATGATGAAGAATGGGACATACAAACTGATAGAGTAACGATAGGCCAATATGCAAAGTGAGACACATTTTTGGATGTGGACAATATAGGAATTTGTTTTGTTTGATTCTGCTTATTTAATACAAGTATTTTGGATTTTTTCCTTTTCTTTGTTTTTAGTGGGGAAACAGAGAATTTTGAAGGAGAAAAAAATTGATACTTGAAAATAAAAAAATAAAATTCAATTACAACAAAACCTACAAAAACAAAAATCTCTCCACCACAGGAAGAAGACTTGTCCTAGACATAAAGGAAATTTTGGGGAAGTACCTCTTGTAATCTCTGTGCCATGCCCTATTTAAACAGTTCCTCATAAAGGACAACAAAGGGGTATTTGAGCCCATATGACAAGTTGTTTCCACCAATCCTACCTAGAAAAGACAAGGAAAAGGGAAGGGAATGTTCCTACATAGTGCAATGCTTGCCCCTTCTCCTGGGCCTCCTTTGCATTTCAACATTTCTTAATTATTTTTTGAAGAGATGGAGAAAGCTTTGCAGCAGAATTCACAATGTTTAGAGGAATCCACTTTGGGGAAAGTTTACTATGATCATGGATAAGTAATAATTTCATCTTGAAGCCCTGAGTTTTCAGAATCTGTACCTTTAAACTCAAATAAATAGAGGGGGTTGGCCTAGGGGATGGGGGAAATCACTGGGATTTGACTCAGTTTAAACCTGACCTCTCAAAATGGCACTCCAGGGACAGCAATCTGAGATCACACAGCTTGGGGCTTGGCCAAGGGGAGGAGAGTTGGCACAAATAACTCAACACAGAAATCCTAAATCTCAGCCTTTAAACTTGAGCTCCTCTCTTAAGTCTTACCAAAAAAAAAAAAAAAAAAAAAAAAAAAAAAAAAAACATGCCTGCAATCATACAAGAAATCTGAGGTCATCAAACAGCACTCCACTCGTGCTAAATCTTTTCCAGCCTCAAACAAGAAGGTGTGGACAGACCAGCTTCCCCTGGCCCCTCTGGAGCTTAGCCCTCTCAGTACCTCTAGCCAGGATCAGGGCCAAAACTTCCTTCAGGCCCATATTACCTTGGCAATGAATTCAACAGACACTCAAGAGATTTCCTCAGAGTTTGGCCATTATAGGGTATCCCAAGGCTACCTTTATGCTTGCCATCTCAAAGGCACATGAACTCACAATATGATGCAACAAGCATATATCAAGTGCCTACTGTATACAGAGCAGTGTACTCTATGCTGGCTTGGATGTAAGGTTATAGTCCCAGTCATCAGGGAGTTTATAATCTAGTATGGGAAAAATATAGGTAACCAGCACAACTACCCTAGAGAAAATGGGAGCAAAGTGCTAGGTGAGGTTCTTTATTGACATCAGGGAAGGCTTCCTGGAGGAAGTGGCAAGGATTTAAGCTTAGGAGTTTAACTGACTAGGAAGGAAGCATATCATGTTATAAAAAACTCTAACTTTAGATTCAGAAGACCTAGGTCCATATCCTGCCATTACTATTTACTATGCATGTAAACTTGGGCAATTCAACTTCTTTGAAGTTCAGTTTTCACATTTATAAAATGAGAAAAAATTGAACCAGAGGGTAGTTCTTCACATTTTTTGGCAGCACACACCCCTTAGGCAGTCTGGTAACCCTTGAGCGACTGCTCTTTGAATGATGCTTTTAAATGAATAAAAATATACAGGATTACAAAAGAAACTAATTATATTAAAATATATGTATCAAAACACATTTTTTTGAGTTCACAGACCCCAGATGAAGTACCCTTGCATTAGATGATCTCTAGGTGCCTTTCAGTCCTACATCATTCTGCCTGATAACATGAAAATGTCTTTGTATTTCCAAAGTGCCTGACACATGGAGGCACTTAATAAGTGCTTGTTGATTGATTGATTGATTGAATGTTACCAGGTGAACTGTGGATTTATAATATCCCAATGTGCCAACAGCTCAATGTCTAAGGGAAAGGTTGAAAGAGCTTAGATATAATCTCATTTCTCTATGAATTATATCCATTTGTCACAACACAGAGGAAATTTCTCTTCGCTGGCCCCAGATACTATCTAGCTAGGTAGTACAATAGATAGTGCTAAATCTATAGTCAGGAAGGCTTGAGTTCCAAAGTACCATCAGAGATCTATTATGTCACTTAACTTGATTTTCCTAGCTTTCCTCATTTGTAAAATAGGGAAAATAATAACAACTACTTCCCAGGGTTCTTGTGAGGATTAAATGCGATCTTTGTAAAGCACTTTGAAAACTGTAGCCAGTTAAGAGGCAATCAGGGGCCATGAATGGTTACATATGCATCTCATCCCTTCTACTTGGACACTGAGGCAGGTGAATCACTTAAGTTTGGGTATTTTGGGTTACAGTAAGGGCTAAAGCAGTCGGGTGTCCCCTATTCAGTCTGACAGCAATATGGTGAGCCCAAGGGAGCAGGGGAGTTACCAGACTCACATCCTCCCTACATGGACTTTGTCTCCCTTTGTTCAAGTTCCAAAACAAATTCTCCACTGGTATTCACTCTCTTCTCTTTTAAATAAACCCTGGATGAGACAGCAGAAGAGCAGACTCAAGATGTCACTGTTGGCCCCCCCAACTTCCTGGATCAGGTCTCTCTATCAATTAAATTAACAGAAGCTCTTCTCTGGGAGAAAAAGGGAGGAGAAAATCCATCCAGGTCAGAAATAGAGCCTGTCAAAATTTCTATGCAGATTAGCAGTGGGGTCAGAAATGTAAAATGGTTGATATATTTCCAACCTGGGCAAGATAAGGAGACCCAGTTTTCAAAAGTTGAAAAAGAAAAGCTCATGATACTTGTGCTTTCAATAGGGTCCAAACTATGATGGAATCTACATCCTTCCCACGCTCTGCATGGTTCATATCTAAAAAGTAGGAATGGTAGTGATGGATCATTGCATATTAGAGCTGAGAAAGACTCTGGAAACCGTTTAGTCCCAAACTCTTTCTCCAATTAAATTAAATTCAAATAAATTCAACAAAACAAATATTTATTAAGTACTTATATATGCAAACATCTGTATTTGATATTATGAGAGAAAGATAAAAAGATAGAAAACTACAATCCATCATAATAATCAATTCTATGGCACCTTAAACTTTGCAAAATACTTCACTTATAACAACCCTAAGAATTCTATAGTGCAATTATCTCTAATTTACAGATGAAGTAACTGAAGTTCAGAGAGCTCACACTGCTTGTGCCAGAACTAGAGTTGGAAACCACTAGGTCTGGTGCTTTTTCTACCACTAATAAAGGGAGGTACAACATGTCAAAATAAGGTTGATACTAGATAGTAGATACAAGAACAAACAAGAGAGCCCATTACAATTTTGCAAAATATTGAGAACTAAGCAAATATGAAGTTGTTTTGGTTTTATAATAACTTGTTGTTGCTATTCAATCATTCAGTGATATCCAACTCTTTGGAACCCCATGTACCAAAAGCATGCCAGGTTCTTCTATTCTTCACTATCTCTCAGTCTGTCCAAGTTCACTGTTTCCTTGACATTATCTCATCCTTTGCCCTTCTTTTGCCTTCAATTTTTCCCAATATCACTTTTCCAATGATTCCTGTATTTTCATTATGTGTTCAAAGTATTTAAGCTTCAGCTTCAGTTTTTGACCTTCTAAAGAATAGTTTGAATTAATTTCTTTAATTATTGACATTTGTTCTCCTTGCTGTACAAGAAACTTTCAAAAGCTTTCTCCAGTACCACAATTCAAAGGGGTTGATTCTGTGGCACTCAGCTTTTCTTGCAGTGCAACCACAGCTTTGACTATGCGGACCTTTGCTGGCAAGGTGATGTCTCTGCTTTCTGATATGCTGTCCAGATCTGCCATAGTTTTCTAAGGAGTAAGCTTCTCTTAATTTCATGGTTGCAGTCACCATTTACAGTGATCTTTGAGCCCAAGAATATAAAAACTGACACCATTTTTTTCTTCTACTCTTCCAGAAAAGATGAGACCAGTTGCCATGTTAAGCTTCCAGGCAGCTTTTATACTAAACTCTTTCATGCTCATCAAGAGGCTTCTTTAATTCTTCTTCACTCTGCCATCAGAGTGATATCATCTACATACCTGAGGTTGTTGATATTTCTTGCAGCAACTTTAATTACAGCTTTTGATTCATTCAGACTAATGATATACTCTGCATGTAAGGTATTTTTTAAATTTTTTAAATTTTATTTTTTATTAAAGCTTTTTATTTGCATAATATATGTATGAGTAGTTCCTCATCATTGATCCTTACATAGCTTTCTGTTACAGATTTTTCCCCCCAACTCCCCACCCCTCCCCTAGATGGCAGGAAGTCCACTACATGTTAATTATATTAAAATACTTGACAAGTCGAATATGTATATATATATACATATATATGTATATATATATATTTCCATACTTATCTTGCTGTGCAAGAACAATCATATCTACATGAACAAAAAATATCTGAGAAAGGAAACTCAAATCTGCATGTAAGGTAAATAAGAAAGTGACAATATATAGCCTTGATACCCTTTGTCCAATCATAAATCAGTCAGTTATTCCATGTTTGGTTCTAATTGTGGCTTCTTGACCCTCATACAAGTTTCTCAGGAGACAACTAAAATCATTTGGTACTTCCATCTCTTTGAGAACTTGAAACATTTTGTTGTGATCCACACAGTTAAAGGCTTTAGTGTTGTCAGTAAAGCAGAAGGAGATTTTTTTTTTTTTCTGGAACTCAGGTGTTTTTTTCTAATCCAGAAAATGCTGACAATTTGGTCTTTAGTTCCTCTGCCTCTTTGAAAACCAACCTATGCTTCTGGTAACTCTCAGTTCGCATATTGCTAACTTGCAGAATCTTAAGCAGATGAAGTGAGTGCAATTGTTCAGTGATTTGAACATTTTTGCCATTGCCCTTCTTTCGGATTAGGATATAAACTAATCTTTTCGAATTCAGTGGCCAATTTTAAAATTTTCCAAATTTGCAGTCCAGCACTTTAACAGCATCATCTTTTAGGATTTTAAATAGGTCAGTTAGAATTTTGTCACTTCCATTAATAATGCTTCCTAAGGACCACTTGATTTTTCCATTCATTTTCCAAGATGTCTGGATTTATGGATCAATGACCACAACATTATTGTTATTGGTAATGTTAAGATCCTTCTTATATAGTTCTGTATATTCTTGCCACATTTTATTAATTCCTTCTACTTCTATTAAATCCCATTATTTTTGTCTTTTATCATGCATGTTTTTACAAGAAATATTTCTTTGATAGCTCCAAAAATTTTCTTGAAGACTTCTCTTGTCTTTCCCATCATATTGTTTTATCCTTTTTCTTTGCTTGCTTGTTTAAGAATACTTTCTACCTTTCCTTGCTATTCTGCATTCACTTAAGTATGTCTTTCCCTTTCTTCTTTCCCTTTTTGTTTCCCTTTCCTTCTTCTTCCCCATCCTCATCAAATAGCCATTTTGCTTTCTTGCTCTTCTTTTTCTTTGGGAATATTTTTTGTGGCTGCTTCCTGCACAATATTATGAAGCTCTATCCATAGCTTTTCAGGCAATTTATTTACCATATCTAATTGCTTAGATCTATTCATCACCTCCATTGTGTATTCACAATGGATATTATTTAGGCTATATAGTCTGATGGTTTTCTCTACTCTGTTCAATTTAACTATTTCATGTAACTAATTGTGACAATTATTGTATTACTCTGCTTTGATCTGTCTCTCCCATTTGTTTATAATATTCTTGAGGATAAGATACATATCTTATCTTTCCCTTTCAAAAGCGCCACACATAGTCTCTCATCCATTGTAGACTCTATTAGTCCTGGCTCCGGAAGGACTGACAAAATAGAAGGGGGGATATATATGAAAGAGATTGTAACAGTAGAAAAAGCAAGATTGGACAATAGCTTAAATATTTGAGTGGATGCAAGGATACACTAAGGCAGCAAACCTATGTGACTAAGAGGATAATGGTACCCTGAATAGTAATAGTGAAGTTTGAGAAAAGAAAGAGTTTGAGGAGAAGGCGGTCTCAGGGAGCGGATGGTGAAGATACTGAGTTCTGCTCTGGATATGTTGAGTTTAGATGCCTTTGAGTTCAAGATGCCCCAAAGGCATTTAATGATGCTGGAATGGACACAGGCTAGATCTACATAAAGATGATAATTAAACCCATGAGAGTTAAGGAAAGGAGAGCAGAGGAAGAAGAATTAGGGGGCTCAGTACATGATTTGGAGGAACCTCAACAGTTATAGGGCATGACATGGATGAAAATCCAACAAAGGAGACCAAGAAGAAGTAGTTGGATAGGTAGAAGAGAACTGGGAGAGAATAAGGAGTATCTGAGAAGAGATGGTAAATGACAATGTCAAAGACTACTAAGATTAGAAATAAACAGTATTAAGTGTCTAATAAGTAGGCACTTAATATATATTTATTTCTAATGTGCTAAAAACTAGAGATACAAACACCAAAAAAGAAAGATAGTTCCTGCCCTCAAGGAGTTTAAAATCTACTAGGAAGACAATACACAAAAGAAAGCTGAAAGGGGGAAGGGAGATATTGCTGGACAGAGGTGTGTGTGGTGTACATAGCAGGAAAGCCAAAGTGGTTCAAAATGAATGCAGCTATTAGAAAAATGAAGAGTTGTTAATTATATTCCTTTTCCTTAAATAAAGAACTTTATTCCTCCATATCCCTATCAGAAAGATATGGGGTACTGATAAGGTATGAATAATAGGAGTGATTGGATCTTGCAAGATGATAAGATGACTCCAGGAATTTCCTGGGGGCATAGTAGAGAAGCCCCCAACAAGTTCAAAATGAGCCCAACTTAGTGGAAAGTCATTGTCTGAGGATAAGATATCTTTGATCATTTTAGAAAAGACAGTTTCAGTGGAATGATAAGGTCAGAAGCTAGACAGCAGAAAATATAGAATCAAATGAAAGGAGAGGAAGTAGAAGCACTTGGTATAGATGGTTTTATTAAATAACTTAGCTGAAAAGGGAAGGAATGAAATAGATGATAGTTAATAGGGATAATCAGATTAAGTGAAGGCTTGTTTTTTTTAAGAATAAGGGTTAGGATAAGGGAATGTTTGTAGTTATAATGTAAATAATGTTATCACGAGAAAATCTCTATTCTAGTGATATTTTTCCTCTAAAATATTTTATATGAAATTATGTATCAAAAATATTTCTTATAAATGATTAATATGAGGAATTCAAAGAAACATTGTGTGAATTATCTCAAAGTAAAGAAAGTGAATTATCTCAGAGTAAAGAAAGAACCGAGTGAATTATATATGCAAAGTTTATAATAATGTTTTTAACCTCTAAATTATATCTGAACTGAGATTAATTATGATAACTAAATCTTGAACCCAGAGAACAGATGATGAAACTCACTTAGCAAAGAAATAGAGAATTGTAAATCGCAAAATATGGAAGAGAAATCAGTAGTGCAGAGTAGAAAGGAAAGTGTGCAAGATTGTTTTATTTATTTTTGCTAAGTGCCAAAGTTAGTATTTGGATTATGAAAAGAAACTTCATATTCTCTATTCATTTC
Organism: Myrmecobius fasciatus; assembly: GCA_023553655.1. Lineage (NCBI taxonomy): Eukaryota > Metazoa > Chordata > Mammalia > Dasyuromorphia > Myrmecobiidae > Myrmecobius > Myrmecobius fasciatus. Next base: position 78,749 of record JAJPUD010001113.1, on the reverse strand, counting down.
CTTCAAAATTTCAACAACTCACTTTTCTGCAAGAAGTATTCTACATCAAAGTTTCTTGAACTGTGGGTCATGATCCCATATGGGGGTAACTGAATGTGGAGGTTGTAAAAAATCTGGCAACAGTAAAAGATATCAAATATTCCACCAAGATTTAATTCTTTATGTAAAAACAAAACAATTAAATCCATCTCATTAGCATGCAAATTTGCTTTCATCTTTAATAAATGGTAAAATTATATGTATACCAAAGAATTGTATTAAATTTTTTTATGATTTGTTATCAGTAAATGTTTGATTTGCATACCTATTTGATATGCCCATATGCCCAGGGTCATGTAAAAATTTCTCAGGTGAAAATGGGTCGTGAACAAAAAAGTTTAAGAATCCCTATTCTATACATTGGGTTCTATCATCATCTAATATCACAAGTTCCAATGGCATATTTCAAGCCCATATTTTTCCATGGTCAAATTAGTTGAAGCAATGATACTTTAATTATTATAAAGAACATGGATTATTATTTAACTCAGGATAACATTTCATATTCCTCTCAATGAGCTAAACATGTACACTTATTCTTCATTTTTCTTTAATGTGCTAGTGTGCAAAATAGAGACAGATCCAAGCTGGCCCTAAAGAATTAAAATTGAAAAGGAATGAATACCAAGATTCTATATTGAACATTTAAAGCATACATTTAATGAAACTTTTTGACTATTAATATTTGATTCAACATAGCTACCCAGTTCTTTCCATGTCTTGTGAGTCTTCATTTTCAGCCAAAACTATGTTGAGAAAGAATAAGTTTTCTATAGTTCAGAAGATGTTCACTTCCTTCAAAGCTATTTGAACTTCCTATGAGTTAAATGCAAGACATTAGAAACATGTTTAATGTTTCCCCTATGATAATAGTAGACTTATTACCCTAGAGTAGGGAAATAAGAACTTTGCAACAGGGTACCAAATTTATATGGCACTTGAACAGCACAGTAATGGTAAACTTTAGTGAGTGCTCCCCTGGCCCAGTTCTCTCAGATCCACAGAGCCTTAGCACAAATCTCTGTCTTTTCAACAAAACTGAGGGCATTTCTTTACTCAATTTTTCCCACTTTCAAAAACTGTTAATTAATATACTATACTTAACCCCTTAGAGTGGAGAAATCACTTAGTAAGTACAAAGGCTTGACTGGAGCATTTATGATATAAAAGCAAATTCTCATTTTCATATCTTCTCCATAGCCCCTACCTAGGAAATAGGAAGATTTAAAGGAGTTTTTGCAGTTTCACCTGTGTTACTAATCAATTCGTTTCTTTAAAACAATTTCCTCTCCAACCCTAAGGGACCCTACTGACTACCCTGAAATTCTACAGGTTTGAAGGAAAATTTCCATTCCCCAAGTCTGCAACTCCATCCCAGCCCATTCTATAAGTAGTTCAGAGTTAAGAGCTTTCTTCTTTGTAGTCAGAAAACTTGGGCTCGAATTCCAGCTCTGTTAGCTGTGTAGCTTCGGACAAGCGTTTTGTCTCTTAGGGTCCATTGCCTCCTTTGTAAAAAGAAGGGTATGACTAGGTTGCACTCAAAGTTGTCTCCTAAGATCCCTCAGATACTAAGTGCTAAAAATTCAAATACTCTGCTATTTCATAAGAGTCAGGAGTCATGGGTTTGTTTCTCAACTCTGACGCTTATCTATATGAGGAGAGACAACTCCTACGTTCTCCCTATCCCTCATTTTCCATGTCTATAAAATCAAGGAGTTGAACTAAATTTTTACTTAGATATCTTCCTTGTCTAAGTCCTCTAAGCCTTTAATTTAATGTCACTAACCAAACCACACACATAACCCTTTTCTAAATCCAATCAAGTTCAGATACAGCCCCGTCTCCGGGAATGTGGACAGTCAGACCACTCTGAGATCACTAGGGACTGATGCAAAACAAAGAGCCTTAGAAACAGGATCATTGTCATTTGAGTGCCATTTGTTCAGCTTTTAAATTTTTAAAGCGGGAAAACATGAATGAGACGAAATTTCTGCTTTTTCTAAACGCGGCGACAACGTCCATTTGGCTCTCATCACTGGAACTCGGGCTTCCCGTACAGGGTTATTCCATCAGCCCAAGCTGGTTCTCTAGCCCCAAAGTCTTTCTGCGGCGGTGGGTGTTCCTCGCACCGACACCCTGGTTGCCCCAAAGCCTTTCCTAGGCACAGAGCTGGCTGCTGATGGCACGGAAAGCTACAGGGACGTGGGGCAAGGGGCAGACTCTGGATTTCCACGTGCCAAGATGAGGAAAATCAATGTCAATGCCTGAAGGAGGGAATGACTGCAGCAGAAGGTCGTCAAACACCGCCAGTTGCTATATGATCATGGAGACTCGGAAGAAAAAAGGGGAAAAGGCCTCAAAATGAGGTAAGTGTGGGACTTGGTCTGGTACGTTTCTGCTGACGCTCTCCAGGAATGATGTGAATGAGCCTGTGGGGAACTTAGCCGTGGGATGGGAGAGGTTCTTTGTGTGCACAAATATTATGGCTCAAGTCCAAACTCCAGCCCCATCCTATTAGCCAACTCATCAACTTTCGCCAGAGAGTTCTGGCTAATGTTAAATCTTGGAAGAATGAACTGAAACACGCAACATTATTATTACTAAGTTTATAGTAAGACCAGCAATCAAATGGGTGTGAATGGCAGAGCAAATCCAGCATTCCCTAGTTAATGTTCAAATGAGTTAACGATGACAGTTTTCAAAACTCAGCATTTACCTTTATCATATATAGTATTCCAGGAAGAGTGGGAAGATGACAACATTTATTTCTGACCATAAACATATGCCCTGCCCATGGACTTCTTCCTCCCTATAATCATGATAGACTAAATGGCTGTATTTAAAAAAATAAAAAAAAATAACTAACAGGTTGATCAAGAAGACTATAACTATTTTTTGGATTTTAATTTTCAGTCAACTTTTGATTTGGTAACCAGGTAAAATCAGGATTCAATGATTCAAGGCAAAAGACATTTATTAAATGCCTACTATGTGCAATGTTCTAAGCTAAGTGTTAAGGAAACAAGGACAAAAAAAATACCATAGGGGAGAAAAGCCAGATTTTTAACTACCATACACTTTAATTCTCCTGGATAAGAGAAATTCATAGAAAATCCCAACTCTGTTTTATTCATTTACTCATTTGCATTCAGACCACATTAAGCCTTTGTGACTCATTTCATCTCCCATCAAACCTTTTACAAGCTTTAGCAAGTAAGGTACAAAATAGCCTAATTTTCCACTTCTTCTCCCAGACTTCCTTTTGTTCGAGGTGCTATCAGACTCTGAAATAATTGAGGTGGGGAGAAAAAAACATTGGGCCCTCAGTAACCACTATTTGAATAATCAGAGCTACCTCTGCTTACTAAACGTTAATGAAAGAATCAAATAATGGAAGTTCGATGTTTGCAACAAGAATTTTTAGAGTCCCATGCTAAAAGTTAGAGAGAGAATAACTCCAAATGAGATTCTGAGTTAGAAAAATGTAAGTTCTTTGACTTAGAAATCATATTTAACCCAACTTTGTACAGCACACATTGCAACATTGGAGCCGAATGCTCTTGGTCCAATAGGCACTTTAAAATATTTGGTTTTTGTTATGGCACATTTGCCCCTCAGTCCTAGACTCACTGCCTGCAGCATAAGGCATTTTCCAATGCTCTATCAACAGAGTGAGAATGGATTCCTGTCTGTTGTGAAAGGAAGATTTGTCCCACTCCCAAATAAATAAAATAAAAACTAAAAATGGTGGACTGACTGAGTTTCTCTTCATATCTAACACTCAATGAAATTGCACCAAAAATGTTTTTCCAATCTTCTATACAAATCAAAATTACCAATCTGACTTATATAGACTCCAAAAAGAGAAGCACCACCACCTTGTTCCTCAATTGTTTGAATAATTCAGAAAAAAATGTTTTATGAAGACTGATATAGGTCATAACATCTGTAGGGATATGCTGAGGATGTTCTTTCTAAAATATTATATTGGTGCTCTTTTCTTTTATATTAAAATTACTTCCCAATGACTTCCCCATTTTACCACCATTCCTCTCCCCATAATAAATGAATACAGTCAAAAACAAATTAAAACCTGGAAAGGGGTGTGTGTATGCTTTAGTTCCCACTTATTATCCCCTTACTCTCTGCCAAAAGGCAAGAGGAAAATTTTACTACCTGGAATTCTAGAGGTATGATTGGGCACTACATTGATCAGAAATGTGAGGTTTTCCAATGTTGTTTTTCTTTATATTATTGTTTTAGATATCAGGAAGATTGGGGAATGGCTCGAACAAAATGAGATATATGATCATGGTGGAGTATTATTGCTCTACAAAAAAATGATGAAAGGAATGGTTTCAGAAAAACCTGAGAAAACTCTTACTCATGGATACAGAGCAAAGTGAGCAGAAGAATAGTTTATACAATAACAACAACACTGCAAAAACAAATAACTTTTAAGAATTTGAGAATTCTCATCAATAAAGTGACCAACCTTGGACTGCTGATGGAACAAAACACAGACCTTCTGAAAGGAGAGTAATGGACTCAAAGTGCAGAATTAGATAATACATTTTTGATAGCTTTAATGCATGAATTTGTTTTGTTTGATTCTGCATATTTGTAATAAAGTTTTTACTTATTTATTTTTCCAATGAAGGGGAGAAGTAGGAGGGAGAAAAAATATGTCTTAATAAAACTGTAAACAAAATTTGAAATTGCAAATTTTTTTCAGTTTCTCTAGATTCACTAATTCCCATGTTTGTCTAAATTCTTCATAATAAGGAAAGGGACCCACATGTGCAAAAATGTTTGTGGCAGCCCTTTTTGTAGTGTCTAGAAACTGGAAACTGAATGGATGCCCATCAATTGGAGAGTGGCTGAATAAATTATGGTATATGAATGTTATGGAATATTATTGTTCTGTAAGAAATGACCAGCAGGACGATTTCAGAGAGGCCTGGAGAGACTTGCATGAACTGATGCTGAGTGAAATGAGTGAAATGAACCAGGAGACCAATTCTTATGGACATGGCTCTCTTCAACAATGAAATGTTTCAAACCAGTTCTAATTGTTCAGTGATAAAGCCATATTCACCCAGAGAGAGGGATATGAATGTAGACCACAACATAACATTTTCATGCTCTATATTGATGTTTCGCTTGCATTATGTTTCCCTTTTCAGATTCTTTTTTTTCTTGTAGATCCGATTTTTCTTGCACAATAAGATAACTGTAAAAATATGTATACACATATTCAATGTGTCAAGTATTTTAACATAATTAACATGTAGTAGACTTCCTGCCATTTGGGAGAGGGGTAGGGACTGGGGAGGGGGAAATTTGTAACAGAAAGCTTTGCAAGGGTCAATGTTGAAAAATTACCCATACATATGTTTTGCAAATAAAAAGCTTTAATAAAAAATAATTTTTAAAAATGTATCCATTAATTTCATTGAAAAAAATAAATTCTTTATGATATTTCTTGTGGTATAATATTTCATTGCAGTCCTATAACATAATTTATATATATATAAAATATAACATAAACACCTCAGAATGCATTTTAATTTGCCTTTCTATTATTACTAGCAATAGAAAGTGTTCTTTCACATACTCATTGCATTTACTCTTTTGAAAACAAGAGTGTTCATATCATTTGACCATTTATCCATTGGGGAATAGCTCTTGTTCCTCAAAGTGTGTGTCAAATCCCTAAATATTTTGGCTATTGGACTATTATGAGGAATGTTTTCAGCAAATATTATTTTTCCCTGTCAACTGCTTCTTTTTTTTAATTCTAAATGCATCAACAGGCTTCTCTTTCCATAATGTTCTTCTCTACACTTATTTGTAAATATGATTCCTTCTATACACACCTAGTCTTTACTTCACCCTGATTTACACTAACACAATCTCCTCTTGTCTCTCTCATTCTCTCTTTCTCTTTCTCTCTTTCTCATTCTCTGTCTCCCTTTCTCATTCTCTGTCTTCCTTTCTCATTCTCTGTCTCTTCTTCTCATTCTCTATCTTTCTCTATCTCTCTCTGTCTCTGTCTCTCTCTGTCTCTTGTCTCTCTCTCTGCCTCTCTTAGTCTCTCTCTTTCTCTTTCTCTGTATGTCTCACTGTCTCTCGCCTTCTCCCATTCTTTCTTTGTTTCTGCTTCCATTTCCTTCCATCCCCCTTCTCTCTATCACAAACACACATACACACACACACAGAGTTTTCCAGGTGGAAACTGCTCCTGTGGGAACAAAAGAAATCCTATCCAAGAAATCAAATTGAGTCAAATTCCACAAAAGAATCACAAGATATAAGTTCTTAAAAATTAATAAGTCGTTTCCAGCAGGGACTGGGATATATGACGAGAGGTGGATAGCTCAGTGTGTGCTAAGCATTATAGCCAATAAATTAATTTCACATTTTAAAAATGATTGGCTATGGGTTAATAAAGCACAAGCCAACATAAAGGAGAAACTCTCATTATGATGCAGACTTTCCCCTAGAAGTGTTCCATCTTATTTTGCTTCTTTGGATTCAAGCCTCTTCAGTCCCTTGTGTCTAACAAAGGTTCCACATCAAGTGTGTGGAAGATGAGGCAGTCTAGACATTCTGCCTCATAAAAAAAAAAGTACACAGTCCTTCTTATTCACATGGAAATAAATTCAACATACTATAAGTTCTTTACCAGCCACATTTAAGAATATGTTCCTCCTTTCTGCCTAATGAAGAGCAAATTCAGAATCACTGACTCCAATCGTTTTGTGAAGCAAACAATCTAGGCTTTGAAATATGGAGAGGAGGGGTTTGATTTATTTATTTTCACTAATAGCTCATATTTGTCCTGCACATTAGAATTTTAAAAGCATTTCTGGAAGGTAAGTACTACAATTATTATCATTCTCATTTGACAGATGAAGAAATTGAGGACCTGAGAAATGATGATTAATGAAGGTCACAAAAGTAGTAGGTATGAACTCTACCCTGAGATACTCTGATGGTTTTTAAGAAGAAACTTTATAAGTCAGTATATTGTTCAAGAAAGGCCTCAAATAAAATGGAAACTCATGAATTAGTCAATGATGACATAGACACTTCAATAATTCAAAATCCTCTAATTCAGAATTTGTGAACTATTTAACAGCTCTGGACTAAAAATTATCTATTACAACTTGAACAACCTATTTATAAATAAAAGAATACCATAAGCAAGATTTTAGGAATGAGAAAAAGTTAATCTCCATAGCAGAATGAGTTGTTATATAGCACTTTGAAAATATGTTTACATGCTAACAATTGAAATGATAATCATAAACCTATCATTAAAGTAGATCCTCTAAGAACCTCTACTTTTCTGCTATTAGCCTAACTTGAAGTGAGTATGTCAATTCATTAAGTAATAAAATTGTATTTCATGATATTCTATTATTAATTCAATTTTCATAAATTCTGATACATCTTCTCCTTCTAACACCCTTCCAAGATTAAAAAGATTTTCGTACATTTAAATCATGATTGCAGGTGATACAGAAATTACTTCCTTAAAAAAAGAAAATATTAAGCTCAAGAATCAGAATTATTTACCTAGTGATTATTACTAATGATACTGTTTCCCTGATAAATCTAACACTAAGATTACAGTTTAAAAAACTGAGAGTGGGAGTTTGGGAGTGAGGATTTCTGTAGGTATGAATTAAAGTTTATTTTGGTACTTGTAGTATAGTTTATTTTCTTAATAGTGGTCCAAGGTTGCCAATGAAACTATTTATCCTGATATACAAATATATAAGACATTCATGGGATTAAAAAGTAGCTATATCTCAAGTAACACAAATAATTTAATTCCATTCAATTCAAAAATGTTGGAATCATTATTATCTGAAAGTTATCCCTAGAGGTCACTAAGATCAAGATAACAGTCTGTCTGGCAGAATAGTTTGGGGTGGACCTACTTGAATAGTAACTATTCCAGGCAATACAGGATTGTGGAAAGAATACTGGGTTAAGAATCAGACAACATATTTGAATTCTGATTCTGTGTGATCTTAGGCAAATCACTCCATTATTTCTGTGGGCCTTGGTTTCCTCATCTATAGAATGGGAAGAATAGATTAAATGTTTTTTAAGGTCTCTTACATATTTAAATCTATTATCTTGTGATCTTACAAAATCATCAGTAGAAGTCAGGGATTAATAATTTTAAAAGTTCAGCCCTTTCAGTGATGCTGAATACAACTCTTTTATTGCCTAGCAAATGATCATGTAGAGATGCTACACCAAAGAATTGTCACCCAATGGCCAGCTAAGTGACAAGCGACTCTGAACATAAACATACAATCCATCACTGGACCTACACTAAAAGATTTTCAGTTTAGTATAACCTGCCAAAGTTTGTGGTCAACTAATACGGCTTTTGTGAAACCAAGGTCACCTGTTTGTCATAGTGAGGCATTAGAGGAAGTCTTTGGTTAAAAAAGGTTACTATCATTAATTATTAAAATGTATATATTATAATATACCTAATGTATTTTTATAACAAACCCTCAAATTTTTGTAGTAACTTACAGTTTTCAAAACATTTTCTTATACATTGTCCTATTTGATTTTCACAACAACCCTCTGAGACAGGTCCAGCTGGTATTGCTGTTGTTGTTCAGTTATTATAGTCATGTCTGATCCTTTATGACCTCATTTGGGATTTTCTTAATAAAGATACGAGTAGTTCGCCATTTCCTTCTTCAGCTCATTTTACAGATGAGGAAACTGAGGCAAACAGGCTTAAGTGACTTGCTGAGGATCACACAGCTAGTAAGTGTTTGAGATCAGATTTGAGCTCAGGAAGAGGAGATTTTCTGACTCCAGGCTTGGTGCTCTATTCACTGTGCCACTAGCTGGTATTGTAATCCCAATTTTATGGACAAACTGAGATTCAGAGAGTTTGAGCTTCTGTCCAATGCCACACATTTAGTAAATATTCAAGCCAAAGAAAAAGCAGAAGTAGATCCTCTGACATATTCAGCACTTAAGCCCTAAGACTTGTGTGAGTATTATTCATTTTCTTATTGGCAAAGCCTGAGTAAGAATGAATCAGTCATGTCTTTCCAATGGAAGTCTGATTCGTTTTTGCTGTTTTGGTTTATTGTCATTCAATGGACTCTGTGGATAATTGTATCTTTAATTCAAAACACTTTTTATGTACCTATTATATACAAAATCCTGTGCCAAATGCAGAGGATTCATAGATAAAATAAGAAACAGTTTCTGCTGTTAAGGACCTAAGAATTTAATGAGGTGCCTACCAGGTACACAAATAAATCCAAAACAAGGTAGAATGTTAAAGGACAAAGGAGAGAACCAAATGTTCTCTTAGAAAGTTTGAGGAAAGAACCATTACTTTCATCTGGGAAGATCAGGGAATGAATGGATGAATGAATGAATGAGCATTGTTAAGCATTTCCTATGTATTGAGTACTATGCTAAGCACTGGGGATAAAAATGTAAAGTGTAAGGTGACCATTCAAAATATGTATATCCACATAAGTTGTCTAACTGTCTAGAAAGAAGGCTCAAAGGGATGCAATGATAGATATCCCTGAAATGCTACTTTCTTTTCTTCAAGGGAAACTGTAATGTGTATCTCAAGGGGAGTAGGAGAAAAGGGGAGCAGGATAGCCCTAAGCTTACAATCACAGCATTGATCTCTTCCAACCAAATGCTAGTCACATAAAAGGCCATCACAAATAGTGAATAGCAAATTAATCCATTTATACAGGCAAATAGTAAACATAAATTGGAAATTATATAGATTAGAATACATTAGACAATACATAAGGGTAACTGATCTTTTAGATGGGAACAAGATCAACTCATTTAACCCCAAGAAATTCCCCAAGATTTCTATGAAGGCAAGCTAAAAATTAGGGATATATTGAAAAATCTGCTTTCTCTATATATCTGCAAGAGAGTCTTTCTCTTTCCCCTTCCTGGAACCTATCCTGAAGAGATTCTGAAACCACATGAGTCTTTCTTGAAGGAATATGTCTTTCCTTTCAAAAACTTTTCTGCCAGCCCCTCTTCACACAACTAAGCTGATTGTTAAAGGAAGAAAAGGATTTTAACTTGTGATAATGAGGATAGTATGCATCTTAGGAATTCTAGACAGCCTGAATGAATACATGATGAGAAAGTGCAGGATGAGTCCTGGTAATATCTATTAATCCATTTTGTCTACAAAGTAGATTGCATGGATTGGAATTATTGTGACAGTAGAAGAAATAATAAATAGAAGATAATGGCAGAGTAGAAATAATAAAAGAAATAGAAGAGTGAGTTGGATGGAGGCAGATTGTAGAGAATCGTATAAATGTCAAAGAATTTGCATTTTATTTCATGGGTATTTGGGAGCCACTGGAGGCTTTTGAGTCAAGGTGCATTAAGTGACAGGAAAACAAAGAAGCCTCTTCTTCAAGTTGCCCATCTTAATTATATCTTTCTATTGTTCAAAAATAGATACCAAAACATTTGTTCCCATATAGTCACCCCAGGATATGGTGAATTGGGATGATTACCAGAGCCCTTGAACTTTACTCTTGACACATAAATAATAACTCACAAAAGGTAGGGAAGGAAAATTTTAAAAAGGAGAAGCAGAGCCCAGTCCAACCAAGATTCTTACCCAACCCACCCAGCTTCACCAGTCTCTCCTCCCCCAAGAAAGCTAGTATTAAAAAAAAAATAAAGACCTAAGGTCCACATACATATAATCAGTTCATAAAAACATGTTATAATAACCAAAATCAAGGAGTTCTCAGATGGCACAGTGGATAGAGCCTGGAGTCAGGAAAGTTTAAGTTCAAATACAGTTTCAGACATTTCCTAGCTGTCATCTTGGGCATTTTACTACTTCTGTCTGCCTCGGTTTCTTCCACTGCGAAATGGAAATGATAATAGCCCCTATCTTACAGGGCTGTTGTGAGGATCACATGAAATATTGCAACACACTTAGTACAGTGTCTGGCACATGATAGGCCCTTAATAAATGTTTATTCAATTCTCCTTATTCCCTTTTCCTCCCCAGACTCCCTCAGGCTAGTCTTTCATAATTTTGTCCTCTATTCAGAGCTGCCTTAATATTCCTATTAACCTGATTTCAATGGAATATCCATGAAGAGGTGCGGTGGAGAGGGGGTCCAGCTAACAGCAGTGAGGTTGGCCCTAGGTGGTCACTATTTCCTCTAAGGGCAGCCCAAGTTGCAGAACAACCTGAATTACCCCATCTTCTCTACATAGTTCCTCCCTTTTAAAATATTATTATTAAAATATTATTTATCCATGCAAGGTGAAGTAGTTATTAAAAATCAAACCCTTAACTAGTAATTCTGCTACCAGGAAAGCAACATTAAGATAGGATCCAAGGCTAGAAACAAAATTAACTTGGGGGGGGAGTGGGACTTAGACCTCAGTTTACCAGACTAGGAAGAGGTCCCCATATATAATATCTTGGTAGAGAAGACCCCAAAACACTGGCCTTTATGAATGGAAGCTGTTGTAGGTTTTTGAACAAAGCAGTGTCCTGTGGAGCCCCTTAGATAGTGATGCTTATCATGTACTAGACTCTATAATAAATATCAAAATTGTAAATAGAAGTAAAAAGCAAAGACACCCCCACCCTCAGAGAGCTTATATTCTAATTGGGCAAGACAACAATAAAAGGAAGCTGAAAAGCAAAGAGTGGAGGGTAAGGACGTACCTGAACATGGCATGGTGGAGAAAGAAGTGCAGAAAGTCAGGAGTAGAACCCAAAGAGTGAGGAGGTAAACGTGGCTGCCCTGAAGGCCCTTCCTTAAAAATGAAGATTCTGGGAGGAAACCATCATTCAGAGGAAGGGGCTGCAAGCACGAGAACTCTTCCAGCATGAAAAACCAGGAGCAGAAGTAGAGTAGGGTCAGATGGGGGGAGGAGGAAATGCAACCTTGGAAATGTAGAAAGATAAAGCATTCCATCTGGTAATTTCCTATGTTAATTCATTATTTTTGCTAACTAGGTACTAAGTGCTGTCATTTCTACCTCCTGAAGAAATAAAAATGTTGTCAGCAGCTTCTAAATCAAGGATTCTTAATCTTTTTCGAGTGTCATCCACCCTGATTCTCTGCTCATATTGCCCCTTCCTCTGATTGATCTACTCCCATCAAAAGCCTCATATTAAGGAAAGTGCCCATGTCAACCATGTCTTCCTCAGTCAGTCAGTCAATAAGCATTTATTAAGTGCCTACTGTCTGCTAGGTATGATGCTAAGCATTGGGGATACAAAGAAAAGCAAAACAGCCCTTATTTTCTAGGAGCTCACAGGCTAATACAGAGAAAAAATGCAAATAACTGTGTGCAAGCCAAATACATACAGGATAAAGAGGGATTTTTCAAAGTAAAGGATCTCAGATAAAGAAAGACTGGAAAGTTTTCTTGCAGAAGGTAGAATTTTAACAGGGACTCAAAAGAAACTAAGAAACACAGAGAATAGATATGAGAAGGAAGAATATCACACCCCCAGTGAAAATGATCTGAGTGGGGGACTGCCAGTGTTAATGGATCACCAAGTACTATCCAGCACAGGAGGAATGGGAAGTGGGGTATAAGTGGGATAAGAAGCCCAGAGAGGTAGGAAAGGTCAGAGGACTTTATATGTGATCCTACAAGCAGCAGGGAATCACCAGGACTGACTGAATGGGATAAGGCCGTGTGGCTTGGTCAGACCTGAACTTTAGGAAGATCAGTCTGATAGCTGAGTAGAGAATAGTGGGAGGGGGGGGGGGGGGGGGGACTTGAAGAAGACAGACCCACCCGAAAGCTATGGTGATAGTGCAGGAATGAACCAAAAGAGCCTGCACTCCTGCCCAGATCCTTTCTGTGTCAGTCAGCTCACAAGAGGCTGAGGCCAAAAGCTGATCTTATTAGGACTACTGCTGAATGTCTGGTTAACAGGGAGTCTCCTTGCCTCCCTCTCAGAGGGGCACAAGCATCCAGGCTTCACAAGACCTTCTAATACCCTGCAAAATTCACATCTGAGATGCCCTGGGGTTTGTAGTAAGTCTGAGCCCTCCCCTTCATAAATCACACTACACATGTCTCCAAGCTGTGTACTCCAATCCAGCAAGTTTCCTTCCCCTGTTGGAAAAACATCAGATCTGACATTAATGGGAGATCTCCCAATGGCACTTCCACTCTGATGTATGTTTATATATCTATCTACTCATTTATTCCTTCCTTTCTTCCTTTCTCAGTTTTCCATGGAAAGCAAACTCAGTCAGTGGGTCATCATTGCTTCTTAAAAAACAAAATAAAACAAAAAATCCTTTAGCAAGTGCAGGTAAACCAACAAACCAAAGAACTAGAAGCAAAGGAACTAATGCTGGAAATCTTCTGATTCTCTTAGCAACTCTAAGTCCATCAGGATCACCAGCTTAATTCAAACTCCCCTGAGTAAGCTGAAGGACCCCTGATTGGAATTTGGAATCTCAAAATAGCATTTCCTGAGTTTGCTGATTTCCTCACAGCAGGTCATCAGCTTCATCCTTAGCTTCCCTCTATTCTCTCTCTCCACCCTCCAACAAAGCCTTTGCTTCAATAGGCAGCCCCAATGTCTTAGATTTCAAGCTTTATGAGTGGGGGGTTGAGGGGGTCATGAGGAAATCCAACCTGACCTAGCAAAGATGCAGGGTAGACTGGACTTGGGGGGGAAATGGGATATAGTAGTCTATATTTAGTTTCTATTCAGCCTAAAGGCATTAACCCAAGAACTCAGAATTAGGTACTTGCCAGGACAGGATTATTTTATAATAATTTTTGAGATTCCAGTATTGTATAAGATTATTCTCAGCTTAGTGTTTTCCCCCTGAAACTATTTTTTCTCATGGTTGACTCCATAACAATTAGAGTTATACAAAAATAGAATGGGCTGCCTCAGGAAGCAGCAGGCTCCCCTACTCCCACTCCCAGAGGCCTTTGAACAGAATCTGATTCATCACTGAGGTATATTGTAGAAGAATTCCAGTTCTGTTATGTTTTGGTCTAGATGCCCACAGAGGGCCCTGCCAGTTCTATAATTCTGTGATTCTATGTGTGTACAAACATCCACAATGTATATACATCTATATATGAACCAGAGAGATCACCTCAAGGTAAAGAACTTTATAACAGAGTTATCCTACAGGAAAATGGATAACCTTGGGAATAAGCTGCTTTGACTATCAACATCCAAGCAGAAACTGGATGACCAATTGTAAAGGGGCTCTATGTAATATTCCTGTCCCTTAAGAATCCATAATGAGATCTCACATTTCTATAGCATATTATGGTTTGTAAAATGCTTTCTGAATGCATTCTAAAAGTTTTCATTTTTTCATAGGCTCTTCACAAGTCTGTGAAGTATGAATGAATAAGAAGTCATTATGAAGTGCTATGTAGCAAGCACTGTCTAAATACTGACTCTTAAAAAGGAAAACAGTCCTTGCTCCAAAAAAGTTCACATTCTAACTAGGAAATTAGGGGAGACAGTACATAGGGGAAGGATCAGCTTTCAGATGGAAAGGCCTGGTGGACTTTAGGGTGTAACATCAGGTTGCAAAACTCAGGAGTAATAAGATTATAGGATGCTGGATTTAGAATAATGAAGGACCACAAAGACCATCTAATCCAGTACCCTTAAGGTATATCAGCAGGTAAAAATTATAATTTTCAGGGCTTTGCAAAGCATAGCTCCAAGTCAGATCTAAAAGTCCAGGTTCTTAGAGAGCAGTTACAAGATATATCGGAAAGCCTTGTGGTCCACCATTGTAGCACAAGAATTGTAGTTGGTTAATCTAAGCAGGTGAGCACTAACATCCTTGATCTATGACTTTTTGGAAGAAGATGATAGGTTCAAGAGCCAGAAAGTAAGAACTCTGGTTCACTTCCTTTGGAGGTAGAGTTAGGAGACCTACATATAACCAAGGAGGAATGTTTAGCACCTTGTACAAACTGGATAGTGACAGTGGGGGCAGAGATGAAGAGCTCCCCACAGCCTACTCTTACTGCTATCAGGTCATCTGGCTAAATAATATTATGATCCCCATATTTTTTTTTAAGGTTGGCAAAAGAGGGTTTATTGACAGAGAGTTCTCAGCAGGCTAAGATCCTGATTAGGAAAGTAGCAGAGCATTGAGAGACTGACGTCAATTTTATTTAGTCTTCAGTAGCCTGAACTAGGGAGCAATCTTCAAATGAATTAAAGGTGGAGGGTGGTGGTCTAGAGAGTAATTTCCAAATGAATTAAAGGATGAAGGGTGGTGGTCTCAAAAGTAATCTCCAGGGGAATTAAGGGTGGGGGCTGATGGATCAGAGCCATCCGCTCTCCATATTACTGAAAAGAAAACTAAGGTTTAGAGAGATAAAATGATTTGATTAGATGTGATCCAGTAAAAATGAGTTTTAACTAGTAGGACCCCAATGTCATGGATTACACCATCACCCATGGTGGCAAGCATGGTGGCAGTTAGAGTTGTTCCCTGGGCTCCACCCCCTCATTCCTCACTTCTCATTAGGCAAGATTACCTGACTCATTACTTTGTGACAGGGTGGTCTCCAATTAAGGTTATGTTGACTCTTTATCTAAAGATCTCTGTAAATTTGAACTCTGAGGGGCTATGAATTTTGACCTGAGTTCAAATATTATTTCCTGATTACAGTCAGAAGCCACCCCACTATGTGCTGGTCTTCGACTAAGGGCCATAGAGGACACACACCATTCTCTGTGTTCTAATCCCAATTCTGTCACTATTATACATATAACTGTTCATGACCTTGTAATTAAAAAGCTGATTTGAAGTCAGGAAAACCTGGTTTATCCTACTTCAGACACTTACTAGCTGTGTAAGTGTGCAAGTTCACAACCTTTTGGGGTCTCAGTTTCTTCACTTGTAAAGTAAGTTAACAGAAAGACCTGCCCTCCTTAATTTCTATAAGAAACTTGTTATTTATTAAATTATTGATTAAAAAGTACTTACCAAACCTTGAAACACTATATAAATATCTATAATGATTATAGGTCCTCAGGATTTACAAACAGTAGAGACAACATAGTGAGGAAGTTAGAGACTCTTGGGGGAATGAGGAAGACCTGAATTTTCAGTCTTGTCTCTGAGGTAATGGGATGAGCCACTGAACTTATTAATGGTTTCTAAACTGAAGATTCTTACTCCTTATATCAGTGACATACATTTCTGGACAAAAAGAAAACAAAACAAAAGGCAGAGAGAAAAGTGGATCATAGAGTGCCTCTTACACAACTCTAAAGAAAAAAGGTACCGTTATTATTCCCATTCTACAGATAAGGAAATTTGCTAGCAAATAACAGGGCAAGGATTCAAACTTGGGTCTTCTGAGTCCTGGATGAGTACCTTTTGACTGTACTCCATAGCTTGATACAGTAATGGTATGAGCTTGGGGCAGTCACTCCCCCATTCAGTTTCCCCCTTTCTAAGTTTCACTGGACCTGAATTTAAGGGTCCTCTCTTTACTAATTTGTGGACAATTGATGACACAATAGATAGAGCATTGGGCCTGGAATCTTCCTGAGTTACAATCTGGCCTCAGATATGGTGTGACTCTGGGCAAGTCACTGAACTTTACATCAGTTTTCTCATCTGTAAAAGGAGCTAGAGACAGAAATGGCAAAAACTACTCCAGTATCTTTGCCAAGAAAACCCCAAGTGGAGTCACTAAGAGTGGAACACAACTAAACAACAGACTTTTCTAGTGCACCAGATTCACATGGACGCTGCTGGGCTGTGGTAGCTCTCTGGCTCATGGCCGGCCAGGTGTGCTCATTCACCTGTGCAGAGCAGACTGGAATACTTCCAGGCCACCGGGATACCGAGGAAAGGTGGAAAGCTTCAGGGCATTTTCTGCTGAGAAAAATGGGAAAGTGCTGCTTCAAACCACTACCCCTCCTGCCCAGCTCTCCAAGAGAATGGCCCAGTTGCACCTCAGCTCTAGAACAAGGCTTCCCTTCAGTGCTTAGCCGTTCCCCTAGCTTAAAGAGAGAGAAAAGCACATGTGGCCCAGGGACTGACTCTGCTGTTGGAAACCCCCATGCAAGAGAGCCGGGGGTCATCTCTCTGGGAAGGGGCTTTCTTCTCCCTTAATTTGCTGTTTATTGTGATACCTTCACTCTGAGACATATCAGCTGACACCAAGTGACCTCTGTGCTCTTTAAGTAAGAAGCTGAAAGGGAGCCTGAATGCAGGAGGCACACTCGAGTAGATAAACCAGTCAGCTAAAGCCGTGTCATCTAATTCCGCTCTAATGCAGTCAAGCCCAATTCAAGCAAGTTTTGATCCACAAAACCTCTAGAGGCTTCCAGCCCTGATCATGGAGAGCTCCTGGCTGACAGAGGAAAAGCCAGGCAGGATGAGTTCCCTGCCATTGTCTGCGAGGGATGGGAAACCTCCCCCTGCACCCCCAGTCTCCACCTCTGAAGCTGCTCCCGCCCTTGAAGCCCCACAAATCAAAGCTTGCAGTCCTGGGTATTGGCTATACTGCCTTACATGTAGTCCCAGCTCAAGATCTGCCTGCCAGGGGAAGGGATGGGAGGGAATACTGGCCCGTAAGAGCAGGAGCACTGGGCTTCAGGTCCACTTCTCACCCTGAGCCTCAGTTTTCTCATCTGGAAAATGATAGTAATACTTTCACTAAATGTTTGGTGTAATTGTCCTGAGGAAAGTGTTTTTCAGTCCCTCTGGGAGTAGGGATCGTTTCATTCCTTGTTAGGTGTGTGTCTACACAAACACACACACACACACACAGAGAGAGAGTTATAGTTCCTGTCTCATAACATATGCTTAATAAATAACTACTAGCCCAGTGATTATAAACTTTAAAGCATGATAGATAAACAAATGATTTCCATTCCTCAGGAAGAGCACAGGGAAACCTGAGGAACCTGATCTCAACCATTGGGCCAAAGGAGTGAAATCCCCCTGAGTTCTCTGGGAGATTCTGGGTGAGAACACCCATGGAGAAGTCCTTGGATTTCCTCAGTGGCTACAGGGCCCAGCACGTTGTTTGCTTTTTGGTTAGAACATCTATTTCTATTCTATGCAACTTTTAAGGCCTCAGATAAGAATAGCATTTAGTCAGCATGTGGCAGACAGCATGGTAGTGCAGGAAGGGGACTCGTACCTTCACTATCACCAAGGAGATATGGGTTTGAATCACACTTTAATACCTACTAACACTGTGACCGTACAAAACTTATTTAGCCTCTCTGGACTCAAGTTTCTTCCTCCATAGAAGGAGAATTTTAAAAATACTTATATTAATTACAAAGTTCTTCTGAGGGAAACACTCAGCAAATCTTATGGTCCCCCAGACAGGCAAGTCCTTATCACATCACTGTGTATGGACTCTAGAGCTCTCCAAGCTTTCAAAGATGGCACTTCATTTGAGAAGAACCTCTCCATCTGTGCGTGTTTTTGAGAGGTACTGACTACTTGCACTACTGGACTCTGAGAATATAAAGCAGTGAAATGGGACCTGCCCTCAAGGACCTTACATTCTAACAGGAGAAGCAAGGCGGTCACAAATAAGGATGTAGCGAATATTTAAAAGGCAAATATCAGATCCCCCGGGTTAGGAGGAGCACTAGCTACTGGGAAGAATAAGTAAATAAAGCATCCTCATTTCAGGGATGAGGAAAGAGACACAGAGAGCTTGCATTTCACCCAAGGTAACTAGCAAATGGTAGAAAGAGCCAGGAATAGGATCCAGATCTTCTGACTCTAAAGGTATCAGCAAGTGTAAAATACACAGTACAGATTGAATATATAGAAACTGAAGGGGTGCAGAAAAAAGAAGCCATCTGTCATCTGCGTTTTCTCTGTGTTCATTCACATCAATATCCCTGTCTTACATCCTAAGTCCCAAAGAGCAGGACCTACCTGAATCATTTTGAATATTGCCTAGCATAATACTAGTAAAATTACTAAGATTTCATCAATGTAGGCTTTGTGAGGGCAGAAGGAGAGAGGAAAAAAGAGTAAGGGGAGGGGGG
>JAJPUD010001113.1:44874-56308 GCA_023553655.1 Myrmecobius fasciatus | reverse complement strand
CTCTCTCTCTCTCCCCCTCTCTCTCCCTCCCTTCCTCTCTCCCTCCTTCTCTCTCTCTCTCTGTCTCTCTCTCTCTCTCCTCCCTCTCTCCCTTTCCCCCTCTCTCTCTTTCTGTCTTTCCCTCTCTCTTTCTGTCTTTCTGTCTCTGTCTCTCTCTCTTTCTCCCTCTGTCTCTCTCTCTCTCTGTCTCTCTCTGTCTCTCTCTCTTTCTTTCTCTCTCTCTCTGAGTCTCCCCTCCCGTCTCTCTCCCCCCTCTCTCTGTCTGTATGTCTTTCTCTCTGTCTCTCTCCCTCCCTCTCTCCCCTTTCCCCCCTCTCTCTGTCTGTATGTCTTTCTCTCTGTCTCTCTCCCTCCCTCTCTCCCCTTAGCCCCCCATCTGTCTCTCTCTGTGTCTCTGTCTCTCTGTCTCTCTCTCTCTCCTTCTCCCTCTCTCCCTTTCCCCCTCCCTCTCTTTCTGTCTTTCTCTCTCTCTTTCTGTCTCTGTCTCTCTCTGTCTCTGTCTCTCTCTCTCTGAGTCTCTCTGTGTCTCCCCTCCCGTCTCTCTCTCCCCCTCTCTCTGTCTGTATGTCTTTCTCTCTGTCTCCCTCCCTCTCTCCCCTTTCCCCTTCTGTCTCTCTGTCTCTCTCTCTCTGTCTCTCTCTCTCTGTCTCTGTCTCTCTTATCTGTCTCTCTCTGTCTCTCATCTGTCTCTCTCTGTCTCTCTCTCTCTCCTTCTCCCTCTCTCCCTTTCCCCCTCTCTCTCTGTCTTTCTCTCTCTCTCTCTTTCTTTCTGTCTCTGTCTCTGTCTCTCTCTGTCTCTCTATCTCTGTCTCTCTGTCTCTCTCTTTCTCTCTCTCTCTGTCTCTCTCTCTCCCCCCTTTCTCTGTATGTCTTTATGTCTCTCTCCCTCCCTCTTTCCCCTTCCTCCCCCTCTGTCTCTGTCTGTCTCTCTGTCTCTCTGTCTCTCTCTCTCTCTCTCTCTCTGTCTCTCTGTCTCTCTCTCTCTCACACACACACACACACACACACCCCAAGGACATATTAGACAAGGCAACTTTAGGACTCTACCAGAGCACTGTCCCCAAAAAGAGCTATACTTAAGGGAAATGTGGTAATGACTCCACCAAGGAGAAAATGATTTTCAGTAACCACAAGTTGAGAATTTACCTTCTAGTCATATTGGCTAAGTTTGAGATCACTCTCCCCCAAGGGGCTTGCATGTTTAAGGGGTAAATATTTCTCTGGTTAGGAAGATGTTTCTATAACAACTGTCCTTGCTATACTTGCTATACTATGCTTTTTCCTAAAAGTTAATAAATGTAGCTGATAATCTAGTTTGGGGAACATATCAGTGGGTATTCCTGAGCAACACTACCAGAAAATCCCAGTCCTTCAAGGTTCTCCATGGAACTCTGAAAGGCATAACAGTAACAACCACCCTATAAAGACTCCAAACTATGATGTAAATTGGGAAAATTGAGCCCAAAGGGAATACCACCCTTGTAAAAAGATCAGATTTCATTTATACATTCCTATATACCTCTACCTTACCTCTATACCCCAGAGAAGCCAATTCACATCAAGTGTGCATGAATTTAGAATCCCATAGAAAAAAACAGGTTCTGACCAGCCAGGATTAAATCCAATGCAAGTGGCTGAAGCATCCTATTTGTTCTTTTTGCTTCAAAGGAAGAAGGATGGATCAGAAAAGGCGACCAGAGCCAGAGCAAAGGTTCTGAGCTTCCAGCATCCCATAAGTACTAGGCAAAGATGAAGCCCAGTTACCACAATGGAGAGGTCTATTGGGAGTTCAGATCTAGCCCTCTTGAAATCAAATATATCTCCCTAGGCTTCACAGAAGTCATGATTACAAGCTGTATCCTAGGACACTCTTCAATGGCCTCTTCAGCAAATTAGAACCTGAGCTGATGCCCTGAAAGATGGGAGGCAGCTCCCCAAGGATCACCCCTACAACTGAGGAATTTGGCCCTAACAGCCGACCTCCTTGTGCCAGTCCTTAGGATATAGGAAGCAGCATATTCTCTAGAGCAAGCAGAAGACTTAAAGGAAGGGAAGAAACATTTGCAAACAAAAACTCTTTCCCCAAGGAAAGGACCATACCAGACCTATCTGGCAGTGCATCTAAGAGAGTTCAGATATCACTCTTTTTCACTTTTTGCAAGATTGGGAAAGAGGCTCTTTTTAAAAAAAATAAAAGAAAAGATTCACTTTTAATAATAGGTATTAAATCAAATACATGGAAAAGAAATGCCACTAGATTCTGCGCCACAGCTGCGTGATTCACTTCGCGTTGCAAGTGTGAGGGTGACAGGCAGTCATCCCCTCTTTTACCTGTTCTCATCTATTAAAGTGTAATGGACATTTTTATTATCCCAATAGCACTCCTTTGTCTGAGCCTCCTGGTTGAAGGCACATTGACGTATTTATAACCAGTTAACGATTCTTTGGATCTCTATATTTGCATGATATTCTGGGCTGGCTCCTCCTCCTCACAAGCCTATTAGTGTCAATTAGGCTTAGCATGACAGGCCAACTTTGACAAAAAATGCTGGAGCAGATTTAGCTCCCCAACAAAGATATAACACAGAAGCATTTGGGGTTGATATATGGTTGCATTTAATAAACATTTGTTTGCATATTTTTTATCATGCTAATGAATATAATTACTTTAATTTATGTCATCAAGCTATGATTCCATTTTGATATATATGTCACTTAAACGTGTAGCGTTAGCAGTTTGCACAGGCTGGCAAGTTGAAGAAGTGGCTAGATTCCAACCAGACAATACAGCATTATTCCCCAGGCTCATGCATCCTTGGGTGGTTTAACTCAGTGCCCAAATTACTAGTCCATAGGCCCCAGAGGTGATTTCCTGCATAATTCACAAATCAACCTGCCTGCAGACTTATATCCCTTTCAATAAGACAGAAGTTATTCAAGGAAAGACTCTTGTTTTCTCTTCTTTTTCAACTTTCCAGTCCAGTACTAAGCACACAGTACTGTGGGAATATAGAATTCCTGTCCATTCCCTAGGACACTTCTGGATGATTTGTGGATTGGTGCAACTACTGCGGATAAAAATTTTGGAATTTTTCATGAAAAGTGACTAAGTTTTTCATAACCAATGAGCCAGAAACCCATTACTGGGCACAAATACTAAGGAGAGCAAAAATAATCAGCCATCCTTTTAATAGTTTACTAAGGTTCCTAAGCACCAGGGATATAAAGGAAAAGCAAACTCACAGTCCCTGTCCTTAAGGAGCTTGTATTCTAATGAGAGAAACAGCTTGCAAACAATTATATAAATACAAGATAAATATGGTATACTTTGGTGGTGTCATAAATAGAGTCCTTGGGTTTAGAAGATGAACAAATCTGACTTCAAATGATTACCATCTGTGTGATCCTAGGCAAGTCATTTAGCCCCTTTTGATCTGGAGAATGAAATGACAAACCACTCTAATATCTTTACCAAGTAAATCCCAAATGGATTCACAAAGAATTGGACACAACTGAAAAATGGCTGATCAAGTTTAAGGTAAATGAGAGGTAATCTCAGAGAAGGCACATGATGAGGTGAAGAAGAATGGAGATAGGGTAAAGTCTCTTGTAGAAAAGTGTTAGAAAAGAATAAAAGGGGGAGGAGCTCACTGATTGAGGAATAGTTGAAGAGATTCTGGGATATGAATATGATGGAATATTGTTAAATAATAAAAAATAATGAATATAAAAATTTCTGGAAACACGGGAAGATTGAGAAGAACTAATGAAAAAATAAACAAAAGTAAAACAATACATGCAATAACCACAACAGAGCAGATCACTAAAAGGAAGCTAAACTTTAGACTTACTAAAATGATGGGATGATGTACATATAAACAGAAATGTATATCCTGTACATGATTTAATATAAAAATATGTATACATGTAAAATAAATAAAATAATTTGTTTTAAAATAAATGTATAAAAATTACATATGTGTGTATATAGATAGAATATGATGTGTTTACGACTGATGTGAGGGCTGCTAAATCCTTTTCAGGGCAGCTCATCTCCCTTTGAAATCTACCTCCCACCTAAAATCTCATCTGTAGCTCCAAGAAGCTGTAGCATGCATAGTAGCCAAACTTCCAGTAAAACCAAATCAGCACATAGGCTAACCAGATTAAGGGTAACTGACAGATGTCAAACCCATTGGTGAACTGGGGAGATGTCTGTCCCATGCATGTGAAGACTTCCCCTGGCAGAATCAGCAGATAAGACCAGTTTGTTCCAACAGTAATGAAGGTTACTAAAGGAGCTGCTGTGGAGCACTTAGAACTTGATCAGGCACCAAAGATACAAAGGTTATCTACTGCATCCCAGGCCACCACCAGTCATCTTGATTTTTTATCTTGCAACTAGACTTTTTTTTTTAATTTTTTTCTTTTTTTATTTTATTAAAGCTTTTTATTTACAAAACATATGCATGGGTAATTTTTCAGAATTGACCCTTACAAAGCCTTCTGTTCCAAATTATCCCCTCCTTCCCTCTATCCCCTCCCCTAGATGGCAGGTAGTCCAATACATGTTAAATGTTAAATATATATATTAAATCTAATATATATATATATACATATTTATATAGTTATCTTGCTGCACAAGAAAAATCAGATCAAGAAGGAAAAAAAACTGAGAAAGAAAACAAAATGCAAGCAAACAACAACAGAAAGAGTGAGAATGCTGTGTTGTGGTCCACACTCAGATCCCACAGGCCTCTCTCTGGGTGTAGATGGCTCTCTTCATCACTGAACAATTCAAACTGGTTTGAATCACCTCATTGTGCAACTGGACTTTAATGACTTTGGGAGAGAGAGTGAGGTTGAAGACTTTGTGCAACTTTGTCTCACTTAAATCTGATTCATCCATAAATCAAAACAAAACCTTCGTGTTGTCATTGGTCCTCTTTGAAAAGCAAGGACAAACAACATTGATATGTATGAAGAGGTGTATGAATATGTGTGTGTGTGTATATATATACATATATTTATACATATACACACATATGTATGTATGTATGTACATAGAGAGATAGATAGAGAGATGGACAGATGGATGGATAGATGGATGTTTTGAGGGCTAGTATTAAACTTTTGCTAGTGCACAGCTACAGACTAGTCTCTTCCAGATAGAGATGGAGGGATCTAATAGGGAAAACACTATCCCTCTTGTCAGACATGATCACAAATCAATTGTTTTTAACTATTTTTCTCTGTTACAAAGGAGGGCTCAATTCTAGAGGAGGGGAATAGCTGCAAAATACTGATATAAATACAAAAGGCATCAATATATTTTATTTTTAATGCTTGTTAATTTGATTTAATCCATGAAGGAAGACTAGCTGCTCCTATTTGTAGGCAAACAATTCAAGACAGAAATTAGGGTACATTGCCACTCACCCATAGAAATTGTGACTCTCCATGGCCGATGGTTATTGGGAAGATTGGTGACTCATGGTGTACCAAAGGTTTGACTCAGGCTCAAGGTCTGAATAGAATAATAATTCTTGGACTACTTTTCTCAAATGACTAGATTCAGCCAGAGGGATATAACCACACATTGCCAACCCTTTTATTCAGGAATATATCAAAATTCATGGTCACACATGGAAGGGCACTTAAGATGTGATGATGATTAGTATCACAGTATTATTTTGGAGCATCAAATTCCTGAATAATAAGAAACCTATATATTTTTTAAGTCATATAAATTAGCACAGACCCATAAACTCAAGAGCCCTAAAGACATTAAACTAAATGAAATCAGGCACAAAAGAATAGTAATAAGAATTGAAAACATGACTCAAAGCCTACTAGTTTGCACTCATAATGAGTGTTTAATAAATGGTAGCTTAACCATTGAATTAAAGAACTGGGTTAAAGCTAAAATGGTGGTGGCCTGGGATGCAGTAGATAAAAGAAAGAACTAAAGTTAAAGCACGTTCACCATTCTTAAACACATGACCTCAAAAAGTTGCAATGCTCTAAACGATTTTGTCTTACTCTCCCTCTATACCTCAGCTTCCTTATTGTGTGCCAAGGATTGTGTCTAACAAAAATCTAAAAAAGACTAGACTATGATTCATTGCTGGAGAAAAATGGGTCACCAGCCTTCTCCAATCAGCCTAGCCCAGCCCAGATCTATAATATACATAGAACTGAGGAGCAAAACTAGCAAAATTAAGAGAAGAGGTGCTAGATGAAATCATTGAAAGCAGTTCCATCACTACAATTTTATTCATTCAGCCCTCTTTATTTGGGGTTTTTAAGTTTTTCTTGGACTTTTCTTGTTGTTTTATTTTTAGGAAATAAAGCTCTGGGAATATTTGCTCTATAACTAGCACCTAAGATAGAATTTTCACCATAATTATTAAATATAAATATTTGTTGAGTTGAATTTAAAAAAAAATGCCTAGACTAAGATATATATAGCTCACATAACCCCTATTCAGCAGTAATCAAAGGATCAAACCCTACAGCCACAGATAAAATCAAAGGATTTCTAAAGGAGTCCTCAACCCAGGGATTTCATGAGAGCTCCATGGATCTTCACATTGTCCAAGTGTTTTCATTGCTGCTCATTTAGACTTTACTGAAGAAAGCCCCGAGAAATAGGAATGGAGATAGATGGTCTAAGTCTATGAAACTCAGAATCTCTATAAAAGCATGAGGTTGCTCCCTTCCCACAGAGGCCTTCTATGAGTCTTTATGTGGCCTTACATAATAAAAAAATCCAAAGAAATTTAGTGTTGGAAGTAACCTTGGAAGTAAAAAACCTCTACTTATGTTTTAATTTAATTTTTAAATGAAGATTGAAAAAAACACTTTTCAGGGTTTCTAAGGACCCACCAAATACATTTAAAAGATTAATATGTTCTGTAAAAAGTCCAGGCATTATTACCAAATGGCACATCTTTAAGACAAAGTATGCACAGTGCTTTACACATATATCTCCTTTGAGATTCACAACAATCAAATGTGGCAGGTGTTATCCCCATTTTGCAGATTAGAAAACTAAGTAAAGAATAACCAAGTGGTTTGGTCAAGGTTGTAGAGCTAATAAGTGATTAAAGTAATTTTTCCTGATGTCAAGACCAGCTCTTTTTCAATAATACCTTCCTGCTAGGCCAAGGTAGACACCAGATGATGATGGCCACCAAAAGTTGGGATTTCATCATGTGAAGAATTCCCAATGGCCATTCTTTTTGGCAAAAGGTAGTTTTATTTAGGAAAATTGGTTACAGACAAAATGAAGGGGTACAATAGTCACCAGGAATGGTAAGTAGGAAATAGAGTGGAAGAGCATAGAAACGAGTTTTAATAACTAATGAGAGAGGTGGAACAGAATAAAGGCAGAAACTTGCCCAATCTCTCCCCAAGCTGCTCCAAATTTCTTTAAATAATGATTCTAAATAAATTTTAGAGCATCAGAACCCACAAAAAATGGAGCGGAACATTTTCCAGCCAAAGGCAACTTAAAAGTTCAGCAGAAAAGGTCTGTGACATCAGGATGGGAGTCCAGCATGCAGTCCCAGGGCAGGGTACACCAACCCTGGCCCAGTCCCCACCCTTGCCTGGGCCAGACCTCTGAATCAGCAGCAGTACTGGTGGCTTCCAGACCTCTCAGCCCAGAAGCCCCAAAGAGGACTTGGGAGGTCAGCAGAAAAGGTCTCTGACACCAGGGTGGAAGTCCAGCATGCAGTTCTGGTACAGACCTGGCCTGGCTCCAGTCCAGACCCCAGTGTCAGCAAGGCAAGACCTCTGGATCAGCAGCAGTGTTAGAGGCTTCTGGACCTCTTGGCCCAGGGACAACAGGGAGGACTTAGAAGGTCAGTGGAGAGGCTCTATGACAATGTGGTAGTAGTCTGATGTGCAGTCCCAGCAGAGCCAGGGTCTGCTGAACCCAGCCAGCACACTAGATCTTGCAGTTACAGTGGGGCAGGGACACACTTGTGATAAAATTCCTAGAAGGATCTCTAAAAACAGCAGTGCAAAACCCCAGAAGCTTGAGACAGTGCACCCTCCACCCTGGAAACAGAATCCTACTTTAACAAAGAGTTAAAAACAGAATAATAGGCTAGGAAAATGAGCAGACAAAAAAAGTTTCTGTCCATTGAAAGTTATTATGCTGACAAGGAAGATGATAACAAACTCAAAGTTCCTACATCCAAAGCCTCCAAGAAAATAAGAACTGGACTTGAATGGGCTTAAAAGAAATTTTGAAAATCAGGTAAGATAGAGGAAAAATGAGAAAAAGAGTTGAGAGAGATGCAAAAGGAAGTATAAAATGACAATGAGAAGAATGCCTTAAAAAACAAAACTGGCCAACTGGGAAAAAAGATACAAAAGTTCACTGAGAAAAATAATTCCTTAAACATTAGAACTGAGCAAATGGAAGCTAATGACTTTGTGGAAAAACAAGATACAATAAAACAAATCTAAAAATAATTTTAAAATAGAAAAATGTGAAATAGCTTGTTGGAAAAACAACTGACCTGAAAAATAGATCCAGGAGAGAGAATTTAAAAATTATTGGTCTACTTGAAAGTCATGATCAAAAAGACTCTGGAAATCATATTTCAAGAAATTAATAAATAAAACTTCCCTGATATTCTAGAACCAGAGGATAAAATAGAAATTAGAAGAATCTACCAATCACCTCTGAAAGAGATCCCAAAATAGAAACTTCCAGGAATATTATAGCCCAATTCTGGAACTCCAAGGTCAATGAGAAAATATTGAAAGCACCCAGAAAGAAACAATTCAAGTATAATGGAGTCTCAATAAGGATAACACAGAATTTTAGCAGCTTCTACATTAAAAGACCAGAGGGCTTGGAATATAATATTCTGGAGAGCAATGGAGCTAGGATTGCAACCAAGAATCACCTACCCATGAAAACTGAGCATAATTCTTGAATTCAATGAAATAGGATTTTCAAGCATTCATGATGAAAAGA
This sequence comes from Myrmecobius fasciatus, assembly GCA_023553655.1. Lineage (NCBI taxonomy): Eukaryota > Metazoa > Chordata > Mammalia > Dasyuromorphia > Myrmecobiidae > Myrmecobius > Myrmecobius fasciatus. The sequence goes on along the minus strand of JAJPUD010001113.1, from coordinate 47,310 downwards.
CCAGAGCTAAATAGAAAATTTGATTTTTAAATACAGGACTCTGAAGAAGCATAAAGAGGTAAACAGGAAATGTGTTATCATAAGGGATTTAATAAGGTTTATCTGTTTACATTCCTACGTGGGAGAATGATACTTGTAACTCATTAGAACATTTTCATTATTATGGCAGTTGGGAGTATATACAGACAGAGAGCATGGGTGTGAGTTGAATATGAAAGGATCATATCTTTTTTTTTAATGATGAAATTAAGGGGTGAGAGAGCAATATACTGGGAGAAGGAGAAGTAGAATGATGTGAATTATCTGTCATAAAAAATGATGCAAGAAAAAGTCTTTACAATGGAGGGAAAGAGGAGAAGAGGAGGAATGAATGAACCTTACTCTTCAGAAATAGCTCAAGTAGGAAATAGCACACATACTCAATAGGGGTACAGAAATCTATTAAGATAGATTTGCCTGAAGATAAATAGGAGAGGAATAGGATATGGGAAGGGGGAAAATGATAAAAAGAGAGGGAATTTGGGGGAAGGGAATGCTCAGTAGCACTTTTGAGGAGGGACAGGGTAAAAGGAAAGAGAGAATAAATGGGGGAAAATACAATTAGCAATAGTAATTGTAAAAAATAAATCTCAAAGCAAGTTTCTCTGATAAGACCTTATTTCTCAAACAAGGGGAATGGAGTCAAATTTATAAAAAATAAGAGCCATGCCCCAATTGATACATGATCAAAAATATGATCTGTGCCCAAAGGGCTGCAAATTCATGCATATTCTTTTACTTAATAATACCACTACTAGGCATAAATACTAAAAGAGATTTGAAAAAAACAGAAAAAAAGGAAAATAACTTATATGTACAAAAAATATTAATAGCAGCTCTCTTCTCAGTACAAAAAAAAATAGAAATTGAGGGGATGCCCATCAACTGAGGACTGGCTCAATAAACTGTGGTATGTGTTTGTGATAAAATATTATTGTTCTCTGGGAAATGATGAGCAGGATGCTCTCAGAAAAAAAAAAACTGGAAAATCTTCCATGAACAAAGTGAAATATACTGTATACAAAGTAATAGCAATGTTCTGGGATGACCAGCTTTATTTATATAACTTTGTTATTCCCAGTGATACAAATATCTACAACTGAAGTACAAATATCTACAAACTATCTATTCTGAAAGACTTAAAATGAAAAATGCTATCCATATCCAGAAAAGGAACAGATTGCATATGAACACAAATTGAAGCATTCTCTATTTCTTTCTCCATTTCTCTCTTTTTAACTTAATTTTTCTTGAGGGTTTTTATTTTCATTAGGGTGGGAGATCTATGTGTTCTTCCACAGCTTGACTTTTATGGAAATGTTTTGCATAACTTCACATGTGGTTTCTTATTTGTGGGGGGGAATAAGGGAAAGAACCTAAAACTCAAAATTCTTAAAATGTTAAAAATTATTTAGAATGTAACTGAGGGGAAATATCAAATTAATTAATTAACTAAAAAAAGAATCTGTGATGAGGGGAGGATAATTAATGGAAAGGGCAAGTTCCTACCATTTATCAGGAGAGAGAAAACACTTCATGAAATTGGGACCCTTAGTTGGCAGGCTAAATCCTGAAAGGGACTTAGCACCCCAAAAGAGTTAGCTAAGTATAAGGAGAAAAAGTAGGAACAGGAGAGACACCACAAAGCATGGTGGGGTTAGGAGATGCTATGTGGTGATAACTGAAAATAATTATAGAAGAATTGCACATGTTTAACATTTATTGAATTACTTGCTGTCTAAGGCAAGGGTTTGGGGGAAGGGATGGAGAAAAATTTGGAACACAAGGTCTTGCAAGGGTGAATGCTGAAAACTATCTTTGCATATATTTTGAAATTTAACAAAAAAGGAGATACCATGTAGTATGAGGGATGGATAAGGGAGAAGACACTAGAAGGCACAGTGTCATGGTGGACTGAACCAAAGGAGGGCAGAGAGTATGGCATGGTCCATAAGTAGATTTTATAGGGAAAATTTAACCATGCCTGGGATTTCTGACAGGACATGGCAAGAGAAGGCTGCCCAAGACCCTTACAGAAGGTAAAAAGATTGGATATAACTTGGATTTCTGACTGGAGGACCTGTCCAGAGGGTGGGACCACAGAGCTGAATTGATCTCTATCAGTGCCTTCCCTGCCCGCCTCAGGGATCAATTCTTCAGTTTCTCTCTGCCCAGTATAGCCACCATTCAGAACCTCATTATTTCATACATCCAAGGTGCCATATTCAATGTTAAGTATATGAAGAGAAAAACAAAATAGTCCTTGTCCTCAATGAACTTCCATTCCAGTCAAGGTAGGAGAAAGGAAATACAACTCAAAAACAGATAAATAAATACAAGATAATTTGACGAGAGAGAGAGAGAGAGAGAGAGAGAGAGAGAGAGAGAGAGAGAGAG
>JAJPUD010001113.1:0-42046 GCA_023553655.1 Myrmecobius fasciatus | reverse complement strand
CTGGTTGTTTGAGAGGACGAGAAGGCTTGTGAGGTCTCTGCTGAACTAGGGAACTGTAAACACACACACACACACACACACACTCTTGCTGGGAAACAGATCACCAACTTCCGATTTTTTCCTGCAGAAATGAATTTGGAGTCGAAATTTATCCAGCTCTGTTGAGTCCAACCAGGCCTCACTGCTTTGCAAAATTAGTTTTGCTGATTTTTTAAGCATTCTGATAGTGGTAGCCAGGTTTCCGAATGGATATCATGTAATCATGTAAATTTCTAAATAGACAGATTGGGCCTATTTATATAGCTCAGTCAGTCAACAAGCATTGATTAAGCGCTTTCTGCGTCCTAGGCATCGTGCTAAGTGCAAGGCATACAAAAAAAAAAAAAAAAAGCCAAAATGCAATTCTTGCCCTCAAGAATCTCATAATCTAATGGAGAAAACAGCATGCAAATGATAGTACATCAAAGATATTTGCAGGGCAGATGGAAGGTAATCTCTAAGGAAAGGCACTAGGTATTGGGGAAGTATGTGGGGTGGGATGGAGTGGGAAGTTTAAAAAAAAGGTATCCTGCAAAAGGTTGAATTTGAGCTGAAAGAATTCAGGGAAAGTAGGCAGCATTTCAGACAGAGAAAAGGGCCTTACTTCAAAGGTTGAATGTTGAGGGTTAGAAACAGCAAAAAGGTTGCTGAATCTTATAATAAATAGAGCAGTCTAAGAAGACTTGAAAGATAGTAAGGGGCAAGACTCTGAAAAAGCAAACAAAGGGGTTTTTTATCTCAGTTGTGACGAATCTGGTCAGAGAAGTACTATTTACTTGTAGAGACAAAGTCTTCGGGGTCCCATGAACAATGAAGGTCAGAGCTAGAAGCGAAGAAGGAATGAAAAAGACACTTTCCAGTGGAAAAGAAGGAGCAAGAAGTCTTCCAGCCAATCCCTTCCCCAAACTTCTGCCATACTTCCTCCAGCCAGAGAAGCATCCAGGACTGAGGAAGAGGAGCACAAAACAACTTCCTCAGTCAAAAGATCCAAAATAAATGAGAACAATTAGAAACCATCAAACATCACTAAGGCCATAGGAGAGAAGCTGAAGGAACAGCCTCTAGGAATCAGCAGCTCATTTTGACAGCACCCAATCAAAAGAAATTTACGGCTTATGTTGGAGGTACCTAAACCAAAAATAAGGGTCCCTTCCTCTCAAATCATATTGTCTGGTAGGATCCTTCCCACACCAGAACAACTCTTCTAGGGAGTTAGCTTTGGCAACAACCTCTTAGGGATGCAAAGTCTTATATGTTGTTCAGAGCCAGCTCTTTTTTTTTCTGGAGGAGAAATGGGACTTGGAAGGAGCCTACTCTTCCACTGAACCCTGGCACAAATCCTAGAACAAAATAATATAATGCACCAGGGGTAAAGAGGAGCCGACACTGCTTTCTTTTTTTAAAATCAATTATGGTTGTCTTGTCCTCTTGAGTAGGCTGGGGAGTCCCATGTGTTGCCATTTCAGAATAATATGGTATCTTAAATATAGAAACGTCTACAGAATGGCAGGCCTGTGAAAAGTGGTGTCCCCAGTCCCACTGGGGGAAAGCTCATCCTTCACTAATTTTTTTTTTTCATTTAAATTTAAACATTGAACATCCAGCTTGATTAAGTCCTAAGAGGTCTTTCTAACAGAGAGTCTATCAACATGGACACAGTTATATGCTTATCACCCATGCACACACCTAACTCATTACTTCCTTATAGATAGATATGCATTTTATAATAATTAATGGGTCCTCTATCACCATCACATGTCTCTTTTTCTCCATGACACATACTATTCAAAATTATCCCATGATTTTGGCAAGGCATGTCAAGTCTATATCTGAAGAAGACCCTAAGTCTCCAAGAAGGTCTTTAATTGTATGGTATTAAAATTTTCATTGAAGAATTGGTAGAAATATATATGTGTGTATATATAAATATGTATGTATATTTCTCTTGGTATAGTTAGATGGCACAGTGGACAAAGCATAAGGCTTAGAATCAGGAAGGCTCTTCTTTATGAATTCAAATCCAGCCTCAGACATTTACTAACTGTGTGACCACGAGCAAGTTACTCAATCCTATTTTCCTCAGTTTCCTCATCTGTAAAATGAGCTGGAGAAGAAAATGGCAAAGCACTTTAGTATCTATGCTGAGAAAATCCCAAATGGCATCTGAAAGACTCATACACAACTGAAACAACTTAACAACAATAAAAATATTTCCAGAATCTTGAAATGAGCACATCTGTTGAAATATATTAGGGTTCTTTTATTATATAATAAAGCTATGCTAGGTACCATACTCAAATACACAAATAGATTTGTGCTCTTAATTGTGATTTTAATTCTTGATGTCCAAATCTGATGATCATTTTAAAGTCTTTTTTTCTTGGGCTATTTGCTGCATTTGACCACACTCTTTTTCTATACTGTCTCCTCTCTGAACTTTCATGACATTTCTCTCTCCAGGTTCACTTCCTACTAATTTAACTGCCTCTTCTTATTCTCTTTTGCTGGTTCATCAACCAGATTATGCACTTTAATTATGGACATTCCTCAAGGTTCTGTCCTAAACTCCCTGTTCTCTGTCTATATTCTCTCTTGATGACTTTCCCAACCCACATGGGTTTAATTATCATCTTTTTACTGATGACTACAAAATCTAAATATCTGGCCTATCTAAACTCTAAAAATCTCCCATTATTTCCATCCAGCCTTACACCATCAACTCACTGTTAGATATTTCAACCTGGATGTCCCTGCAACATCTCAAAATCAATATGTACAAAATATAACTTATCTTTTCTTTCCAGAGTCACCTCTCTTATAAATTTCTCTATTTTGATAGAGGTACAAACACTCTTCTATCTTCAGAATTTATAACCTTGGCATCATCCTTCATTCCTCCTTCTCCTTCATCTTATATATACACAACAAATTGTCAAATCTTTCCATTTCTTTCACCATAACATCTCTCCCATGTGATCCTTTCTCTCTATTAACACAATCCCGATACTATCTTGGTGCAGCTCCTTTTAACCTCTCATCTAGATTATTGCAATGACTTCCTAATTGTCTGCATACCTCAAGCCTTTCTCCACTTCAATTCCATATCTCTGCATTGCTACTAGAGATATTTTTCTTAAATACAATTATGACCATCCCATTCCCCTACTCATTAAACACCACTATTTTCCTACTGGCACAGAACCAAATAAAAACTCCTTGTTTTAGTTTTTAAAGCCTGTTACAACCTAACCTTGTCTGAATCTATCTTTCAGTCAAACTAGCCTTTTCTCCATCTCTTGCTTTTGTGCCTTTGCATTGGTTGCTCCCCATGCTTGGAATATATTCCCTCTTTGAATTATTTTCTTACTTAAAATCACAGCTAAAGCACTCCACTCCTTCCACATCAAACCATCCCTATTCCTAACTTGGTTTCAGTTTCCTCATCTGTAAAATGGGGATAATAATATCATCTATAGCTCAGGCTTGTGGTGAGGATCCAGTGAGATATCATATGTAAAGTAGTCTGCAAATCTTAAAGCATTATATAAGTGCCAGCAATTCTTATTATTATCCCTCACAACTATTATTTCCCTCCTTCACAAACAATCTTGTCTTTATTTGTATTTGTTCTCTCTGTGCTTATTCAGTACATATATTACAAACACATATTTATTTATTCTGTATATATCTATCTATGGAAATAAATACATACTTGGATGGATATATAGGATGAATAGATAGACAGATAGATAGACAGACAGACATACAAATCCTCTCCCCTTCCATTAGAACACAAGCTCTTTTTAAGTAGGGATTATTTTATTATATTTGTATCCAAAAATTTAGCATAGTTACTAGCACATAGTAGGTGTCCAATAAATGTTGCTAATGGACTGATCTTATCCATTTGGATTTTTCTTCCAAATATAAAGATCGTAACTTATTCATACTTTCTCATTCTTCATATTTCTGTTTATGTTCTCTCATAAGTTCATCAAAGGAGTTCTACCCAAGACACTAAGAAAGAATACCTTTTTCACTTTCCCCTGATATCCAGAGAATAGCAGGGGAACAGATGGACTTTTATTCCTTTCTTTCAGTAGATGATCAGACCTTCTTCTTTTCTACTCATACATTTCTTATAGATATCATGCAGAAAACTAACACATTTGCTATGCCATGTGCAAGGAGAAAACATATTAATGCAGCATGGTATGAATACATTAATACAAAACCTACATATGCAGTGTCAATCTGATACATATGTGCTTCTTATTACACATGTGCATGGATATATGTTGGCATACTTTTCGACACAGTGCATCTGTACAGGCCTTTGCTTCAAGCTATCTTGGGGAAATAACATGAATGATCATCAAATGTTAGACACATCAAATGTTAGACACATAAGTAAAGTTCAGAGATCAAATTAATCTCCCTAATTTTTGATCATCCAATAGGAAATTATTAAGTAACCACTCTGTCCCAGGCACTAGGGATACAAAACCAAAAATACAAATTCCCCTGTCCTCAAAGAGTTTACATTTTATCATGGGATATTATATATATATATATACATATATATATATATATGTATATATATATATATATAAGTGCATCCAAAACAAATACACAGCAATTTCTCAAGAGGCTTTAGCAGTAAGGAAAGTTGATTAGGAGAGACTTTATGTAAATGATGTCTCTTGAGAGCTGGAAGAATCTAATTTTACAGATCAAGAAAAGGAAGTCAAATGAGGTATGTGATTTATCCAAAGCTTCAGAAGAGGGATTTGAACTCAAGCCCTCAGACTCCACAGGCATTTCTTTTTCCACTATAACATGATCTAAAAGGGTCACAGAGTCACCTAGCTGACTATCAGGTTGAAGTACAGGAGTACAAAAAAATGTCCCCACTGAAATATGCCCTTTGTTGTCATGACTCAAACCAAGAGAAAAGACCAGTAAGAGGTGCATTTAATAGATTTCCCCATATCCAATGGCAAAACTACTTTCAATATCTCTTTAATTGTGTGCTTGCTTCTCTGGCTCATTCTCCACCTTTAAAAGCCTCAGAGATACTGAATGTCCTCCAGGAAAGGAGTCACCTGAAAGGCAACTTGGATGACAAAAGGCCCATGGATGCATCAATACAGTATCATAGATTCACAGACAGGAGACTTCTGTTTACACCCACAGAATAATGAAGACCTAAGTTAAGCACCCATTTGTCAGACTGTGGCAATAGAGGCAAGAATTCTTCCCCTTCCCTCAACCCCCAAATCAGGAACCAATCATGAGACTTCAGACCTGAACACTATTCCAGTCCAAACCCATCCCCCTCAATGGATTCCCAGGAAAAATGTCATCCTGGCCTGAGGGTTTCACCATTGTGGTAACTGCTTCTCAGAAAGCTCTGATTGGTTGATTCCGAAATTGGGATTCTGGGCAGGGTTTTATAAAAGGATAATGTATCTTTAAGCCTAGGTGCCCTTCAGGGAAATGTATTGGATAAATGTCTTCTGAAAAGCCTGTAAATATTCCATCGCCTCACTGTCATTACTACCATGAAATGATAATGAAGCATGAAAGAAATATAATTCCATATTCAGATGACAGCATTAGCCTCCATAAGCAAACTGAAATATTTATTAGTAAAATGTTCGGTATCTACGCCTGTAATCTAAAAAAAGGACAAAAATGTTTTATAATAAAAAAGAGATTGAATGCAGAGGTAAAATCTGGTTGGCTGGTTTTATTGCTTATTATTAAATCCTGGCAAAACAATTATTTTTTTCTTTTCATTAGTAAGGCACCCAAATTAAAACCATGCCCTTAGGCGGTGAGGTTTACAGTAGTGATTAAAAACAAGGAATGGTGATGCATGGGGTTTCTGACAATGGCCTAATCAAATTCATTCATATTGTTCAATCTTTCACTGACAAATATTTTTACAGTGAAATATACCAAACAAAGAATCCTATACAACAACTATCAATACAGAGAAATTAGGGAACCTTGTTATTATTTAAATAGTGAACTGATACAATGTTGCCATAATCCCGAATACAAACATCCTAGTGTAGCTAATTAGGGTAATTATTGCCTAAATTGTGCTTAATTGTCTTATGCTGAATAGGATGCCTGAATGAAGCTTTTGGGGGGTTTCACAATACATAGGAGTGATGGCTGTGCTCCTTAGTCATAATTTAATAAGTTTTGATTGTATTTCCTATAAGTCAGAAAATACATCCTGGAGCAGGCAGAGAGGGATAAACACGAGCCATACGCCTTGACCTCTGTTTCACCTTATTGAAAAAGGAGCGTAAAACCGTCACTTAGTGCAGTAACATCCGAGCGCTGGCATACTCTGGGAGCATTCCTTAAAGGAAGAGGAGGGAGGGAAAAAGGTCTTTGAAGTGAATGAAAAATTAGAAATTCAAGTGACCACGATCAATTCTGAAACACTGCACAAAATTAATTACAGTTTTGCATCAGAAGCAGGAATGTAGATTTCAGACAGTCGGTGTCATTTATCTCTAGCGGTACAATATACAAGGTGATTAAAAAGCCAAATCTGTTCCCACCTCCCAAGTCTAAGGCCTCTCAGAAGCTCTGAAGTACAAATGATTAACTCCAAATTATTCAAGGGATCCTACAGACGCCTTCGACTTGAATGGAATGTGTGGGAAGTCCCAGGAGCTACAGAGGGACAGATTTGCTGCTCTTTATCAAAATCGAGGCTGACTATCGCTGACAGAATCCAGATAAATTGCATAGTAATCTGGTGGTTGCTGCGGAAAGCTTGCTCTGCAAAATCCAAATCTCTAATTTCTATCTGTTTTTAATTGCTTGCCTTAAATTTGCATTTTTATACAATTGGTTTAAAGGATTTATTCAGTTCTTTAGGCTACTCGGATCAAATTGCGGCCCATTTTGTATGGTGTGGCAGGGACCTGCTCCAGTGTAATAAGCAAGCAGCAGTGCCCAAGTATTTGTTACAATCCAAGAGGCCTGCAGCCTTCCCTGGCCCCAGCACTGACCCCCGAGGTGACCCTCAGACTCCGAAGTCTTTGCGGTCAGCCCAACCAGAGTCAGCCCCAAAGAGCTGCCCCCCACCCCCACCCCAAACGCTCTATACTTTTCATTTTCCTTTTAAAACCTTAAGCAAAGAATAGATCATCCTCATTAGCCCTGTTTTGGAATAGGCAGGACTTGCGTGTGTTCAAAATACATCTTACTCTGTTGTCAAAACTAACTCGGTATTAGAAAGGCTGACAGATTTTCCACGACTTCGAGAACCCGCACATACTGTCTGTGTGTCACACACACAAGCTGGGCGCCTGCTTCATTTAACCCTGAGTTTGTATCTGACTTTATTAACACCAGAGATTGCCAAGTGAAAAACTGTCATTTCAAAATTTGTAAATTCAGCCTCATCTACCCACAAAGCAGTTTGTTCTGAACACTTTAGTTCTGGATTCGGGAGAGACCTCAGCTGTCATCAGCCCTACAGAAACCCCTTCTTATTTCCCCAAGATGTTTTAAACACTTGTGTAAAATATTTTTTAAAGATACATGTTTGTATGGTTTCTTTTTCTCATCTTCTTTTCCTGAGGTAATCTGTATATATTTTGGTGATAAGAAATTAGCAATCAAAAATACTACTTACTAGGAATATTCATAAGGATTTATAAATTTGGAACTGGAAGAAGTCATCTTTTTTGCTATTTGGTCATATCTTACCTTTCCTATCTCCTTTGGGGTTATCTTGGCAGACTTGAGCACCATTTCCTTTTCCAGCTTATTTGACAGATGAAAAAAACTGAGGCAAAAACAATTAAGTGACTTGCTCAGGACCCCACAACTAGAAAGTATCTGAGACTGGATTTGAATCAAATCTTCCTGACTCCAGACTCAGTGCTCAACCCACTGAGCCACCAGCTACCTCTATGAAGTCATCTAGTCTAGTCATATTATCAGTGAAAAAACTGAGGCCCAGAAAGGCTAAATAATGTGCCTCAAATCACATAGAGGATGGCAGAGCAAGAGATCCAACATTCATTATAATTGCAATGTGGCCACCCACATCTTGATCTCTGACTCGATGTTTGAAGGCAGCATCCAGGTATTCTTCCAAGCCACAGTAGTAATAAAATTTAAGGATTTTATCTTCTTTGGCATAGCCCAAGGCATGTTGAACATATTTCATCCTCAAAATATCCCTATTTCCAGGGATCTTTTCCCAATGAATAAACTGAGAACCAGAGCAGTGAATAAACTTGCCGAAGTTCACACAGTAAGTCAATGGTGAGGCTAGAGCAGAAACTCTACACTTGCTTCTAGACAAGGCCTTTGATAACTTGGGCTCAGGCTGTATATCATCTTTAGTTATTAGTTATGTGTCTGCCTACTAGACTGTTCATTCCCTAAAATGGAGGACAGTGTCTATCATTGATCTTTGTAGATTCCCCAGGGCCTAGCATAAGGTCTTCCTAGAATTCAATAAACATTTAGTGAAAGAATCAACAAAGAAATGCATGAAGAAATGAATAGACAAACAAATGTGAGGGAAAATCCTCTGTTTTGTGTGAACCTTTAGAAACATCCCTGATCTGACATCCCCTTTCTGGTTGATCTACATTCTACTTCCCTTCACAGACTTTTCCCAGTTTCTTGGAACAGTTTCCAGTGTCATCTATTAGAAAAAGAAAGATGTGTTTAGCTACAACTGGGTTCCCTCAAGCTGCTTTCTGCCAATGTCAATCAGTATCCACTACCAAATGAGTAAGGGGAGAAGGACCTCCACTCTCTCCAGAACAACCAGTAACTCAGTCCTGATTACGAGTGCTAGAAAAAAAAAATGCCCCTACTCTCCAGATTTTGCTTCTTCCTTTGTCTCCCTTAAGTTGTTAATACTAGGATAGGAGAAAAGATAGGAAGGAAACCTGCTCCAAGTGAGAAGCCCTTCAAAGGTCACAACAGTGTATCTTCTAGTGCAATACCTGGAAGTAGTTGTTTCCCAGGGTCATAGAGTTAGCTCCAGAATGGATTTTAGAGTTCCCCTAGTTTATACAATTTCCTTTACAAATGAGAAAACCAAAGCCTTGAGAAAAGAGAAATTTTTTTTTATTTTTTTTATTTTTTTATAAAGCTTTTTATTTACAAAACGAGTGACCTTTCAACATTGACCTTTGCAAAAAAAAAAAACCTTTTTTTCCCCCAAATTTTCCTTTCCTTCTCCCCACCCCCACCCCTAGATGACAGGTAATCTAATACATGCTAGATAGGATAAATTATATGACAAATACAGTACATGTATACATATCTATACAGTCACCTTACTGCACAAGAAACATCAGATCTAGAAAGAGAAGAAGACAAAAAACAACCTAAGAAGGAAAACAAAATGCATGGAGATATTCACAGAAAGCGTTAAAATGCTGTGTTGTGGTCCACACTCAGCTCCCACAGGCCTCTCTCTGGATGCATATGACTATCTTCATCGCAGAACAACTGGTTTGAATCACATCATTGTTGAAGAGAACCATGTCCATCAAAATTGATCATCATATAGTCTTGTTGCTGTGTATAATGTTCTCCTGGTTCTGCTGATTTCACTCAGCATCAGTTCATGCAATTCTCTCCAATCTTCTCTGAAATCCTCCTGTTGGTCATTTCTTAGAGAAAAGAGAAATTGTTGAAGATCATATAGCTAGTAATTGAGATCTGAATTCTGATGTTCTCGCTCCACATCCGGTACCCTTTTCACTATACCAGTGGCTTGGTGAATGGAACCCTGGACCTGGAATTAGGAAGAACTCAGTTCAGATTATACCTCATTTATTTAGTAGTTGTGTGATGAAGTCACTAAACCCTCAGCTACCACAGTTTCCTGTAAAAGTGGATTAAAAAAAGGGATAAAAACCTCTATCTCCTAAAGTTATTGTGAGTTTAAAATTATGATTTTAAAATTTGTAAAGTGCTTTGCAAATCTTAAAGCACCATATAAGATGCTAGCTATTATCAATATTATTATTTTTAGTTACTATTATATTAAACCACAGACTCCAGTGGAAGGCATAATGGATTCAACAAAACTTAGGGAAAGTCTATAGTAGGTATTATAGGAATATGAGAAGTTCAAAAAAGGATTACAATCTGTTTGTAATCCATGACCTTGCTTTAGAGAAGGGATGTGAAAGGAGGTTAAGTGTAACCAGGAATGTGCTGGAGTCAGTTCTGCAGTTTGTGAGATGATTATTAAATTTTCAGTGTGAACATTTACACTTTGGAAATTTTTAAATGCTACAAACCAGTGCTTGATTTATTGTATTGTTGATTGTTCAGACTTAAGAAAGTGATGGAGAAAATATTAATAATGAAGATTAATTTTTAAAATATGTCCAGTGTACATTGTTTTTTTTTTCTTGGAGAGCCCATTATTAAATATTTACCAGAACACTCTGTGGTGTAACTCTTGGTACATGCAGAGGCTATACAGCAACTGAAAGGTGACACCAATGACCTGGTTCTTCAAAGAATCAGAAAATATTTAAATTGAAAGGAACCCCAAAAGTCATCTAAGAGAGTCTAGAACATGGGTTCTTAATCTAAATTCAATGAAATTTTTTAAATTGGTAACCAAATTTTAATATAATTATTTCTCTTTATAATCCTGTTATTTTATTTTATATATTTACAAACATTCTGAGAAGGGATATATAGTTCTCACCAGACTTCCCAAGAGTGACAAAAATGTTAAAAAAAAAAAAAAAAAAAAAAAAAAGAACTGGTCTACAGAGTATCCCTAGACATGATCATATGACTTCTATTTGAAGACCTTCAGTGATAGGGAGCTCATTACCCTCCATTCCATTTTTGGATAATTCTAATAAGAAAGAGGTCTTTATTTATATAAAGCCAAAATCTTCCTTTTCACCACTTCTACCCGTTAACCTTAATTCTGTCCTCTGAGGCCTTCTTCTCCAGGCACAGGGGAAACCAATTCCCAAAGAGATCTGGCAAACGCTGAATCAAGCCTTCAGAACAAGCTACTTCTCTTGTTCCTGATTAAAATGTTGCTTCAAAACTAATCACTAGCCTCAAGCTGTCAGACAAAGGGTCCAAAGAGGAATTCTCTGTCTTGCCTTCTTGTGTCTTTTTAAATTTCTTTTTCATTGGAATCCTTGTGTGTAGAAGAACTCGGGATGTGTTTATTGCTATAGTCAGAGAAGCTGGTGCTGCCTTGGTCAGGAGTTTGGAGAGCAGCAGTTGGAGATTGGGGAGTGCTGAGAAAGGGAATTATTCATAATTGGGCCAAGTGGTAGACACATTGAAGGTGAAAGTTCCACTGTCCTCTGCAGCAGAAGGAAGGAACATTAAAAGCTGGACAAGAATCCAGAGGAAAGAAAACAGGATGATGAGGGACCTCAAAACTATGCAATATAAGGATTGGCTATATTGGAAATAATTTAATGTGGAAAACAGAAGACTTAGTAGGAATATATTTGAAGATCTTTTTAGGCCTCTTCTGTATAGTTTCAGATGGGGAAGAACTAGAAGAATCAGTGAGAGTCTGTTGGAAGGAAAGAAGAACATGATGTCCAAATGTGAAAGAGTTGTCCAAAAGCGAAAGAGGATTTTCAGAGTAGGCAACAGAGTTAAGTATTAAGGCAAATTCTGGTAGGGCACTTTAAGGGCTTTGTAGAGAGGATCCTTAGTAATCTGTAGTTTAGACTAGATGGACTCTGAGGTTCTATGAAGCTTTGAGATTCTGTGATTCTTGTTTTCATAGTTGAATGATTGGGGGCAGGGAGGGATCTAGTTGAAGATAGGAAAACCCGAATTTGAATTCTGCCTCAGACCCTCATTGACTATGTGACCCTGGGGTATAGCCTTTTACCCCTCTGAGCCTTAGAAAGGATTGGATTCTAACAATGCATAAGGAATTTTCCAATTCTACCTCTATGATCCTAGATTTTGAAAACTTTTGGAAAGTTGTAAGATTGAATGAATTTCAGCAACACTTAGCCATTAACTATGTTACTTTGAATTATCTCTGTGAATCTCAAAGTATTCTATAGAATTAAGAAACTTCATCACTTATAAAGTGAAACCTAAACTGCCCCTTCTCAATGGACTAAATCTCAATTTAATCTCGACTAAACCCTAATTGGACATCTACTCAACAAATGTTGACAGCTACAGTTTAGGAGAATAACTGAGTGGCAGGGCTGTAGAACAGGTTGGCAGTTAGCTGAGAACTTCAGTGTTAGGTAGACAACTGTCCAACTACTTACTGGTTCAAATGCAAGCTAGGGTGAGTGAATGGAGTAGGGTGTTAAGGAAAGGTAGATCTGTAATAGGACCAGGTAACAAGTAGTTCCTCACTAAGATAAGCCAACTGAGCATAGAAATATGATTAACAAGCAAGGGTAAAGGTTGACCTCACAGAGTAGTCATAAGCCAAATATCCTTCTAAGGATAAAAGCAACAGGCTAGGGCTCCAAGAGGGAAAAAAGTCTTGTAGAGATCACTCAAATGAATCTGTGATTGCATTGATTCTGATAATTATCTTCAATGATGCAAATCAAAACCCAACCATGTCTGCCCATTTTACACAACTCGTATCTACATCTTCTCCAAACTACACCACAGGACGGAGGGTGGTCTACCCAACCAGCTAGAAGCCTTTCTCCATTTCTTGTGATGTTGTAAGGATACCAGTAGAGCACTCTGACCATCCACCTGCAATCCCTGGCTCTCCACACACCACCACCCCATTTTTTTTTCTGTTACTGTTCATTTATAGGATCCTTTAATGTTATTTTTCCAAGTTATTTGTTGGTAATATGTTGTGGTGTGCTCACACCCATTACCCTAATCTTCATTGGTCTGTATGTGGTGCATAGCTTTAATTCTTTGGAGAAATGGTATTGTTGCCAACAGCAAAGCCATACAGCAAAGAGGCTGGGAAGCTTGAGGGTCAGTAAATGTGTTCTGTAATTTCCTGAAAACAATCCAATCTTTCTTCTCCTCTTTTTTCAACTCTACATACAATTGATAGTCCATCTCTATTATCTGTCCTACATAGATACATTGTTAAACAAGCTCCAAAAGTATTCATTCAGATGTGTGTTGAAATCCAGAAACCAAACATACTTTACCCATTTATATTTTCCTGTTTCAATGGATGAGTTAAACTACTTTGAATACAGATCTCTTTCAAGAGGCTCTGCCATGTCTTGGGGCTTGCTATAAACAACACAATGTTATTCACAACAAGCACATTTCAGGCACCCACACTATACACAGTAGATTCCTGATTAACCTGAGCTCTGTGCTGGATCTCCTCCAAACAGGGTTAATACTTTTGGCAGGTGTTATCTCCTGGTTTTAAGCCCCAATTAATGCTTATTGTAAGAGGAAAGAATCTGTATTTTGCGATTCTATTTCTCTTGTTACATCTTCCAAGTAATCTGAAGCGATCTTGATATATTAATGGGAAATACCTTGTTGTAAAAGAGCCTATAAGGCTGTGTTTTGTTCCTCCCTAGTTGTATGCTTTTTCATAATCAATAAACAAGAAGCATAATGAGATCTTATATTCTCTTCATCTTTCCATGAGATGCTAAAAATGTGGTCCATTGTTGAATATCATTTGTGAAAACTTGCTTATTTCCTACCAATACTATCATTTAGGATGTCCTCATTAGTGAACAGGTCATCCTCAATCTTTCAAGGCTTTAAGTGACTACTCTGGTTCCTACATTGTGCTAAGAGTAGAAAATACAAATACATATAAAACGAAAGTTCCTGCCCTCAGGGTACTTAGATTCTATTGAAAGAAGACAATTCATAAAAGAAAGTTGAATGGAAGAACAGGGAAAATTTCCTTTTCTGGGGGAGGGATGATGAAGCCCAGAGGAGTTCAGTATGATAGTGGAAATGGTTGAACTGGGCTCCCATCCTATAAAGAGGTTTTAAAGTGAGACCTTCACCCTCCAACTTCTCTTTCCTTCCAAAAGGTCCCCAGGGACAGTATATGGAAGATGTGTGAGTTCCAGAGCTGAAGTGATTTTCCAAAGGGAAGATTATTTTTAATAGTATTTTATTTTCCCCTCAATTACATGGAAAAACAATTTTCAACATTCATTTTTTTAATTTAACTTCTAAATTCTCTCCCTCTCCCTTCCTTAACCCCTCTCTGAGATGGAAAGTAATTTGATATAGGTTATACATGTGTAATTATGTTAAAAACATACTACCATATTAGTTATTTTGTGGAAGAAAATTCAAACCAAAAAAGAATAATGAAAACAAAAAATAATATGCTTTATCTTGTCTGCATTCAGACTCCACCAGTTCTTTCTCTGGAGGTAGATAACATTTTTCATCTCAAGTCCTTTGGGGTTGTCTTGGATCATTGTATTGCTGAGAAAAGCTGACATTCACAATTCTTCATTGTATAATGTTGCTGTTACTATGTACAATGTTTTCCAGTATCTGTATCAGTTCATGTAAGTCTTTCCACATTTTTCTGAAATCATCTTGTTCATCATTTCTTATAGTACAAATATTATTGCATCACAATGATATACCACAATGTTCAGCCATTCCCCAACTGATGGACATTCCCTCAATTTCCACTTCTTTGTGATCACAAAAAAAGAATTTCTATAAATATTTTTGTACAAAATGACCTTTTTTCCTTTCTTTAACCAGTAGGAAAATTAACATTGTATAGTTAGGAAAATATCATATAGATTAGAAGTTGTTTATGTTTTCTTGGTTACATTATTTTTAATCAATAAAGTATAAGATTTTTCCCACACTTCCTTTTAATACCTTTTAAATTAGTGTTTCAAAGCCATAACAGTTCTATCACCTTCAACTGAATCTCCTCTATATATACCTAGCTGTGTGGCCCTAGGAAAGTCATTTAACCACTGTCTGCCTCAGTTTCCACATCTGTAAAATGAGGATAATAATAGAACCTACCTCCTAAGGTTGTTGTAAGGATCAAATGAGATAATAAATGTGAAAATACTTTGTAAACCTTAAAAGTCTATATAAGTACTAGTTACCATCATTATGATTGTTATTATTATTATTGTCATTGTTATTATTACTACCATAGTTTATCCAACTTATTTGCTTCTCTCATATTTGTGCTATTTAGTGTCAAATCTATTTTAATAACATTTTGAGGACTATGATTTAGGTGTGATATGGTGATAAGATAACATTATCTTAGTGATTCGTGATGTACCACTATCCTAAAGGAGAAAACAGTGAATCATAATCATTTTTGTAAATCTTTTCCATAATGAAGTATCTCTAAGAAAATGCATTATTTTAGTAGACCCAGCCCCTTAAAGGCTTTAGGAACAATTAGCATGAATATTTATTTTACCCTCAAGAATCCTTTGAATTTTAAAGAAGAAGATATAATCAGGGTGGACAACCCCACTGTCAACAGATATTCCATGTCCTTGTAGAGTCCAATACATACATTCAGCATCCCGCCTCTCCATTTCCAGGCTGATACTATTTCTTTGCCTCAAACAGACTTCCAACAAAACCTAGGGTCTTTTGAATACGCAGAAATAGACACAACTCCAGTTTTTGACCCAATGAAAGATGAGAGAATGTTTCTTTGTAGAGAAAGTATTGGTTCAAAAGACTTTTCTGGAGTGACACCTGGAGAGAAATAAGTTCTGGAACCTACTAAATCCCTTATTGCAATATGTAGCAACAAATCATGTTCCACATTCACTGTGTTGAAAACTGTAGCTATATCTCCTTTCAGTGTATGTAATAGCATGCTCAATGCCCCAGGCTTGATTGTAAACCCAGGTACACTTTTTAGCAGGGCAAGAGGAATATGTGAAGATAAAGGATCCCATGTACTGTAGGCAATCACCACAACTGTCTAAGCACAGGGTTGGGCCTTCAAGCAAGCAGAAAGAGCACTGAACTGGGAATCAGGCAACCTCCTATGCTTCCATTAATTAGCCATGCTAAGTGGCTTGGCAATGATGATCCAATGAAATAATGGATGTGAGAGGGTTTTGTAAATTCTAAAAGACCCTACAAATGTCAGATATGATTATTAGTATTAAAATTAGATAATTGCAAAATCAGCAGGTCCCTAGCAAAGGAAAACTTCCTCCTCCCCTCTCCCCATGGGGCCCCCTGAAACTGCTTGAGCAGAACTAGCCACCTGCAATTCCTTGCCTTTTGGAGGAGGGGAAAGGAGTACTAGGAAATGCATGAAGTAGACTGTGCTACATTTTAAAACTAAAGTTCAATATAGCAGATTGAGGATCCATGCTATTGACTCCTTCACGAGCTTTCCTTGATGGATTGATGAATTCAATAGAGGGTATTAATAGGGAAACTGCCCTGTCAGAGGCAAGATGAATGACTGCCTCTGCTGAAGGAGACAAATACACAAAGAACACACATCAGGTCCTTTTGAAAGAAACACATTGAGCTATGATTCAAACTGCAGGGACACATGTTCAGAGGATGGTTTTAGTTCCTAGAAGCCACCATAGCAAGCTAGATTTTGCTTAGTGCTAAGGTCACTCTTTTGGGGGGGAAAACAGTAGAATAAAGTCCCTATCTGGATTGGAAAGAGCAGCCACATAAATCCCATTTGTGATCCTGGACACGTAGAAGGGACTTCCAGGAACTGAACATGAACAAAGTCATTTCTAGCTTCAAGTAACTATCTAACAGCTTACTGATCTCGAATGAGTCATCACCAAAAAAATATCATCAGTGCCTATAAAAATTAAGAATGTTTTAAGTATGTTTCACCAAGACAAAAAAAAAGGATCTAGGAGTCATCATGGACTTCCATTACAATGATACTGGCCTATGTGAATAGTATCTTTACTCTTATAACTTAGATTTTTTTTATATCACTTTTTTAAAATTGGGTCTCTCTATCTCACCAGGCTGGGAGTACAACAGCCATTTATAGGCCCATTCCCAAGGCTGATCACCAGAGAAGCTTTAACCTTCTCTGTTTCCAACAGGGACAGGTTCTCTCCTCCTCAGTACCTGACTTAATATAGATAATCCATCAACTTCCTACTGAAGCTTTCCCTCAAGTGATCCACTAGCCTCAGCCTCCCTAGTAACTAGGACTTCAGACCTGTGGCATCAGATCTACTAAATTTTTTAAAAAGCATTCTCAATCATCCTTTTTTAACCTTCTTCCTACTCACTATGGGTAAAGCTGTGCGTCCTTACCCTCTACCAGACATAAGGTTAGAAAGCACTTAACAAGTTTTGGAAATATCTGATTTCCAAACTACACACCTTTCAGAATCATCTTACCAATAAATCAAAGTTTGCCTGGATCTGACTTCATTCAGCTAGATAAACCCTTAGATTCTTTCTCGTCTCTCATATCAATGAATAGGAAGGGAAAAGGCAAGCTGTATAATGTATTTGTTGCAAATAGCAAGACTCCACTATATATGCCTTATTTCCTTTGATCTTCCCAGAGCACTCTGAGATACATAGTACAAATATTACGATCCTTATCTTATCGATAAGGAAACTGAGTTTCAAAGATATTTAGTGACCAGTTGACTATAAACTCTTTGAGGACAAAAACTATTTCCTTGCCATCATCTCTATTTAATAATTTCTTGTTGATTTTAATTAAATTAATTTGAATTGAATGCCAGTGATCACATGGCGGATAAGTAGCTAGTTTTCTTGTTCTAACTTCAATTAACCTTAACTCTCCTACTATTATACTCAGAAAACCATACATACACATTTTGAGTAGAAACTCAAGAAAGACTTCTCCTTATATAATCCCCACCCAGTGTCCCGGGTTTGGGGATTTTCTTTCTCCTTCAAAAAGAAACTGCACTGCTAGCAAAGATTTTTCTCTGCAGAATATGCTTTGTCCTTGCCAGGACAGATTAAGGGTTATGTTAAAGGAACATCTGGCTGCTTGCTACTCAGTGAACTAGAAAAGAAGGGATTTAGTCAGCAATGACTCTTTTGCCCCCACCCATTGCCTCCTACCCTTCTCTTTACTTATCTCCTAGGTTGAGGGTACAGAGCTATTGAGTTTCCAGCAGCATTTCTGCCATGTATATACATCTCACTAGTGAGATGGGACTACAGCTGTTGCCTAGTCCTTCTTTCCCTCAAATGAAAGATGCTGAAGGCAAATGCAGACTTGTAAAAGAAAGAAAATTTCAATATAAGTATTACTTTTCAATTACCCACAAATCATCTTGTTCTTCCTGTCTTTCAATGACATGCAAATATACTCATAGTCTTGCTCAAATCTAGCATTCTAAGAAGCACTTTTGAATGATTAAAAGAATGGAAGAACCTGCAGAAGATCTAGATTCCAACTAACTTTCCCATGGATTGGTTTTGTCATTGTTACTTAAGCAATGATCAGAAGAATTTCAAAGATTAATGAAGGAGGCTAGAGGTGGCAGTGGACCGACAGTCAAATGTTCTCATATTTTCCTCATCCTTACCCCTCTCATCCTGCTTTTTAAGGGAGATTATAAAGGGGCAGTGGATTGTACAATTATATACAATTGGTATAGTTAGGTATCCTGGTAAAATTGAGATGAAAAATCTCAATTGTGCTACTAATTATGTATGTGTTCTTGAACAAGTTAATTCGTCTCTCTTGGACTCATTTTCCTCATCTATCAGATGAAGAAATTGATTAGGCAATCACTAAGTTCACAACCAGTTCCTTCTGAGATTCCATGTAGACACAAGAATGAGGGAGGGAATTTCCTCTGTGGGAGATCTGCATGACAAGAAAATCAAAGATTCTGTCCAAAACAAACAAATAAATAAATGTACTGGAAGTTAAGTCTTAGAAAAATTGCTTGGGAAAGTTATGCAATTTACTTATCTGAATATCTTAAAACAACAAGAAGACAAAACAGAACAATTTAGGTCCGATATTGCAAAGGGTAGGGCAAGGACACAGTGGGGAGTAGACTGAGGCCCAAAGAAGTGAGGTAACTCCCTTGTGGTGATAGAAGCAGCTCCAGCAGAGCTGGGATTTGACCTAGATCACTTCTGAAGACTTAGTCTCAATCTTTAAGTATCTCAAACAGAATCTTGCAACTCCATCATTGGAGAATTTATTTTTCTTGAGAGTAGAATCAGAGAATTGTGGCATCTAAGAGATGGAAAGGAGACCCCATCTAATTCAATCCACAGATATGATCTCCACAGTAACCTAATCCATTAGTAGTCATCTAGCCTCTGCTTGAAGACCTCCAAGAAATGGGGAAACCCGCTCTCTTTGGAGGCAGCCTGTCCCTCTTTCAGACAACTCTAATTGTTAGGAACTTTTTCCTGACATGAAGCTGAAATTTATTTCTTAGCTTCCACTAATTTCCTAAAGCTCTTTGCTCTAAGGCTAAACAGAAATCCACTACCTCTACTACATGACAATTCTTCAAATACAGTAGACAGCTATCATCTGTCTTGTCCCCCCCTAAGTCTGCTCTCATGGCTAAACATTCCCAGTTCTTTCAAATGAGCCTGATATCACTTAGACACTCTTCACCATCCTGATTGCCTTACTCTGGACACTCTCACCATCCTTAAACCAGGGTATACAAAACTGAACAAAATAATCCAAGTGAGGCTTGGTATTGGTAGAATGCAATGGGACTATCATGTCCCTATTCTTGAGAGCTCTTCCCCTTTTAATAATGCCTGATATTGTATTAGCTTATTTTTTTCCCTGAGGCAATTGGGTTAAGTGACTTGCCCAGGGTCACATAGCTAGGAAGTGTTAAGTGTCTGAGGCCAGAATTGAACTCAGGTCCTCCTGACTTCAGAGCTGGTGCTCTATCTGCTGCACCATCTAGCTGCCCCTGCATTAGCTTATTTGACTGCTATATAACATGCTGACTTACATTGAGCTTGCTGTCCACTAGAATTGACAGATCTTTTTCAGAACAATTGTTATTGATGCTTCCCCCATCTTACACTCATGAAGCAATCACATTTGTTAATTCATTCAAGACTTAAGTATATTATTCATCTGGGCCAAATGTTTTGAATTTATTAAGAGCAATTAAGGGTTCTCCTTTTTTTTTTACCCTCGGTAGCAATTCCTTATTAGTCAATTTGGTTCTGTTATTTCCAGTGCAAAAAGAAAAAAAAAAAAAAAGACAACCCACTCTTCTTCTCTTTAGCTTCCCTCTACATCTTTGGCTTACTCTGAGATTTAGTATTGCCCCATATTTGTTTAGGTGCATGCCATGTTTTTATATACATCTTCTGTTATCTGACTTTATTTCAATTTTCAGTAACTTTTTTCAATCTAAATTGCTTGGTGAGTTCCAAGTGAATCTAAATAGCCCACTTAGACAGTTCCTATTTTTCCTCTTCATTGGAATTGTTTTTCTTTGTATCTTTCATTTTTGAGCATTCCTCATTTATCCTGTGTCTTACCCAGATCTCTCTGCCCCAAGTCATTTGTGAATATCTTCATCTAGCTTAGGCCTTATTGAAAGGAATTTAAGAGCCTATGCTGGCATCAAACAGAAATAAATTATTTGATTTTTGTCCTTGTATCACTAGCACCTAGCAAGGTACCTGGCACATAGTAAGTAATTAGTAAATGTTTATTGAATGAATGGAAACCGAGAGTCCTCACTCCAACAAATTGTCCTCTGTGACACCAGCCAACAATTTAATTCATCATTAAATTACCCAAAGAAAATCTTACCTTTTTTTTTCTTTTAAAAATTTTATTTCAAAGATGTCAGCAGGAAGGAGGTCCCATGACATTTACAAAGATATTTTTTCAAAAGGTTATAAGGCCATTTAGCTATCAAATAAAGAAGCTAGTTTGAAGAATTAAAATCAACTCTAGGTTTTGCTGAATTCTCCTTCCTTTCATGAGCTTAAATTGCACCCATTACCCAATCACTTCCTCTGTCATTGAAAACTTCAACAGAGTTAAAGATACAGTATCCTCAAACAGAAGGGGCAAAAATAAAATAAAAAAGTTTTTTTTTGTTTGTTTTTTTAAGAAACAGCCTCCTACAGAAACTGTCGCCCTAATTGGCACTGAGGATAAATCTACCTGGGAAGTGGAGATTAAAAGCAGGTGTCACACAGAGCATCCGACACTTTCCAGAACTGCTTATGCATCTCATACTTCTACATCCCACTTTGGAAGTTCTTCAAATACATGCTTGGAGTATGGGAAACTGCTTTATAAAAATGAAACTCCAATTGTCTGACCAATAAAAAGCATTCCTCTATGTAATCCCAGTAATAGATTTTTAAATCCTCCATCCTGGCACACTGTTATGCATTCACAGTTATTATCTGTCCACTTCCAAATCTTAAGAGGGTAGATTGTTTAAAGATTTGTTAGCTATGAACTCCTTTTAAAAAGAGAGAGAGAAAGCAAAGTAAAAACTCCAGGCTAATTGAAAAATAGCATTTTATCAGATTCTCCTCTGATTTTATATTGTAATGATTGTACTTAAGATACTCTCAATACTTCAATAAATAGTGAAATTAAAAAAATAACATCTTTAGGGCTTTGCTGAAAGTGCGGCTGTTAACAATTTATACTGCTTTTTTTTTAACCATTATTTTCTTATATTTCCCACAATGCCTCACATCAGAAGCAAACAGAAACTGAATGATTACCCCAAAGTGTGCTAGATGAACTGGAAAAAGTCTATTCAAACAAAGCTCATTAGTTTTGATACCTCCAGGGCTATGACAAATTAAGCGGCTGGCGAGTATGCTTGCAGACAAAAGGATGATGCAAAAAATTAGGGCTGAGCTAGGCACTGTGTCAATAAATTCTACAGGAAAAGGTAAAAATTACAATTGGAGCTAAAATGGAATACCTTTAAGGAGCATGTACAAAATAGATCATCCCTTTTTTCTTAAGTACATTTGTGAGCCGCTATGCTATAAATAATGAAGGCACCTCCAAGCGGCTACTCTAGAAGGGCCCTGTTGGCCCAGGTGTGCTGGAATGGATGGCTGCTGAAGCACATCTTCAGCCCTAAGAAAAGAGTTTGCTTTGCTTTAAAGAAAGTTGTGCTGGACCTAGAGGCCAGAGTCAAGGTTTTCAAAGTCAAAAATCTTTGGCAGCTCAAAGTTCATCTATTGATACCTAACACACTTGCCAAGAGAAGAACCCCATGGCATCTTATTCTACAGGTAGAGAGAGGTCTAATCTTTTCCTTAGAACCCTGTTTTACCCCTTTCCCCAACCATGATAAATTATGTGTTTAAGTCACGTCTAAATATCTGAGTCTGGATTAGGCCTCTGCAAAATAAATCAAAGATATTATGCTAACATCAAAAAGGCAGCCAGGTTCAGCAGAAAAACTTGAGGATTTGGAACTTCTGTGCCTTTATATTAGTTACCCACTGCCCTTCATACCTTGAATTATTTTGTACTTATTTCCATTTATTCTTTTTATGTTTATTCTGTATTTCTTTTATATGTCCTGATTATTTCATTTTTTTTTAGAATATGAGTTATTTGCAAGTAGGGATTACTTCATACATAGTCCAGTGTCTGACATCTAGTAGGCACTCCATAAATGCTTGTTCATTGTATGACTAATAAACAATCAGAGAGCCCGAGCTCAAATTCTAGCTTTGTCATGTGACTCTGGGAAAATACCTTCTCTTCTGGGTCTTACTTTGCCTCACCTATAAATGGAGGAAGTGAAGGGAGATGCTTGAAACTGACCTGAAAGCTAAGATCCCACAAATTGCTTGTGCTGCAGAGTTAAGTCATCCGTCACAAAAGTTAAAACCACAAGCTAGAAGTTCAAGGATTCCCCAGAGGATTTGCCAGGAAGAGCCTTCTGCCCTTACTTAGTAGGAGCCTCTGGAACTGCAATCACAGGTATCTGACTTGGTAGATTGGTCTAGAGAATGGCCTGAAACATAACTAGGTTAAATGAGCAGCTCAGGATGTTAGTGCTCTGACTTGAGCCCAATTCTCTGGACTCCATGCCCAGTGCTTTATGTGTGATGTAACTTTGTCACTCTGCCCTTTATTTATTGCAGAACAAACAGATCTGCAGTTCCTCTATAACTCATAAGTTATGTCTGTGTCTCAAAAAAAGGGGAGGGAGGCCATTAATTAGCCCCTTCTCCCTGTTTCAGCTGCTCAATTTCTTGATTAGTTTTTACATAAGATGATTAAAACTATACGGATCAAATCTCAACAAACTGAATTGAGATCACTAAATCTTCACCCAGTTTACTCCAAATTTGGTTTTAGTGGTGCTGTGTATAAATGCAGTATTAAATTGTACCACTAATATCTCCCATAACACTTCTGATATGCTTCCTTGTATATAGTGGTAGGCAAAACCTAGGAACATAACTTCAAGTCTCACAGAAAATATAAATTACCTTGAATAAGTGTAAACAGCAAAAGAATATCCAACATGCCCATCAGTTGGGGAATGGCTGAATAAGTTATGGTATATGAATATAATGTAATATTATTGTTCTATAAGAAATGATGAGCAGATTGATTTCAGAAAAGCCCGGAAAGACTTACAGGAACAGATGCTTAGTGAAGTGAGCAGAACCAGAGAATACTGTACAGAGTAACAGCAAGATTATATAATGATCAACTGAGATGATTCAAGGTAATTCCAATAGACTTGTAATGGAAAATATCATTCAAATTCAGAGAGAAAACTGTGGAGCCTGAATATGGATCAAAGCACAGTATTTTCATCTTTTTGTAGTTGTTTGTTTTTTCTTGTTTTATCTGATTTTTCTTGTGCAGCATGACAAATATGGAAATACGTTTAGAATAATTGCATATGTTTAATCTATACTGGATTGCTTGCTATCTTGAGGAGGGGACGTGGGGAGAAGGAGGAAAATTTGGAACACAAGGTTTTGCAAAGGTGAATGTTAAAAACTATCTTTGCATGTATTTGGAAAAATAAAATACTATTTTTAAAAAAGAAGCTTCAACAATTCCATGGAAAAAACTTGCATTTGACTCTGAGCCATCCCTAGCAATATACCTTCTTTGTTCTTTTTCTATATAATATTTGGTCTGACCTGGGGTTGGTGTGGAGATCTAGTGTTTACTTTGTCCTGCTGCTGACCAGGACAACTGGCTTCTTATGAGTATATTCCCCCAATTAACCTGATTAGCTCTAATAAAAACCAATTAATAACTAAGCTGGAATGACCCCTCTTTCTTTGGTATCTCAGAATTTTCTTGAAGAGTATGCTACCCTACAGTTGGCATACAGTCTGCCTCCTTATATCTTGTTGAATTTATAGGAATATTCTATAGATACATAGCTTCTGCTATTTTCAGCAAGCCCATTTCTTTGAATGCTCAGTTAATTTTCTCTGGACTTCTTTAAGCTCTGCTCCCCTAAACCTTGAAGAGATTGCTTGGACAACAGTCTAGACCATAGCTTCCAATAATCTTAGATTCTGAGGATGACTATGAATCGAAGGCTCTAAAGCTTCAGAAGATGACAAGGCATATGCTTGTACAAAAACTTTTCAACTTGATATAGTCAAACTTATCTATTTTGTGATTAATGATGACCTCTAGTTCTTCTTTGGTCACAAATTCCTTCCCCCTCCACAGGTCTGAGAGGTAAACCATCCTACATTGTTCTAATTTGTTTATAATATCATTCTTTATGCCTAGATCATGAATCCATTTTGACCTTATCTTGGTATATGGTGTTAGGTGTGGGTCAATGCCTAATTTCTTCCAGACTAGTTTCCAATTATCCCAGCAGTTTTTGTCAAATAGTGAGTTTTTATCCCAAAAACTGGGGTCTTTGGGTTTATCGAACACTAGATTACAATTGTCATTGAGTATTTTGTTCTGTGAACCTAACCTATTCCACTAATCCACTACTCTATTTCTTATCCAGTACCAAATGGTTTTGGTGACCACTGCTTTATAATATAGTTTTAGATCTGGTGCAGCTAGGCCACCCTCATTTGCATTTTTTTTCATTAATTCCCTTGAAATTCTTGACCTTTTGTTTTTCCAGATGAATTTTGTCGTTATTTTTTCTAGTTCAGTTAAATAATCTCTTGGGAGTTTGATTGGTATAGCACTAAATAGATAGATTAGTTTAGGTAGTATTGCCATCTTTATTATATTCGCTCGACCTATCCAAGAGCACTTGATGTTTTTCCAATTGTTTAGATCTGACTTTACTTGTGTGGAGAGTGTTTTGTAGTTTTGCTCATATAGATCCTGACTTTCCCTTGGCAGATATATTCCCAAATATTTTATACTATCGATAGTTATTTTGAATGGAATTTCTCTTTGTATCTCTTGCTGTTGCATTTTGTTGGTGATGTATAAAAATGCTGATGATTTATGTGGATTTATTTTGTATCCTGCAACTTTGCTAAAGTTGTGGATTAATTCTAATAGTTTTTTAGTTGATTCTCTAGGGTTCTCTAAGTAGACCATCATATCATCTGCAAAGAGTGATAATTTGGTTTCCTCATGACCTACTCTAATTCCTTTAATCTCTTTTTCTTGTCTTATTGCCAAGGCTAGCATTTCTAATACAATATCGAACAGTAATGGTGATAGTGGACAACCTTGTTTCACCCCTGATCTTATTGGGAATGGTTCCAGTTTATCACCATTACATATGATGCGAGCTGATGGTTTTAAATAGATGCTACCTACTATTTTAAGGAAAAGTCCATTAATTCCTATACTCTCTAATGTTTTTAATAGGAATGGATGTTGAATTTTATCAAATGCTTTTTCTGCATCTATTGAGATTATCATATGGTTTTTGTTAGTTTGGTTATTAATATAGTCAATTATGTTAATAGTTTTCCTAATATTGAACCATCCCTGCATTCCTGGTATAAATCCTACTTGGTCATGGTGTATTATTCTAGGACTGATTTTCTGTAATCTCTTTGCTAATATTTTATTTAAAATTTTTGCATCAATATTCATTAAGGAGATTGGTCTATAATTTTCTTTCTCTGTTTTTGTTTTACCTGGTTTAGGTATCAGTACCATGTCTGTATCATAAAAAGAGTTTGGTAGGAGTCCTTCATTTCCTATTTTTTTGAATAGTTTATATAATATTGGAGTTAACTGTTCTTTAAATGTTTGGTAGAATTCACATGTAAATCCATCTGGTCATGGGGATTTTTTCTTAGGGAGTTGATTAATGACTTGTTCTATTTCTTTTTCTGAAATGGGACTATTTAAGTAATTTATTTCCTCTTCTGTTAATCTGGGCAATCTATATTTTTGTAAATATTCCTCCATTTCACTTAGGTTATCAAATTTATTGGCATACAGTTGGGCAAAGTAACTCCTGATTATTGCTCTAATTTCCTCTTCATTGGTGGAAAGTTCTCCCTTTTCATTTTTGAGACTAACAATTTGATTTTCCTCTTTCCTTTTTCTAATTAAATTAACTAGAGGTTTATCTATTTTGTTGGTTTTTTCATAAAACCAACTTTTAGTTTTATTTATTAATTCAATAGTTTTTTTACTTTCAATTTTACTAATCTCTCCTTTTATTTTTAGGATTTCAAGTTTGGTATTTGATTGGGGGTTTTTAATTTGTTCTTTCTCTAGCTTTTTTAGTTGCAAGGCCAATTCATTGATTTTCTCTTTTTCTATTTTATGCAAGTAAGCATCTAGAGATATAAAATTTCCCCTTATTACCGCTTTGGCTGTATCCCACAAATTTTGGTATGTGGTCTCATTATTGTCATTCTCTTGAATGAAATTAGTAATTGTGTCTCTAATTTGCTGTTTCACCCATTCATTCTTTAGGATAAAATTATTTAGTTTCCAATTGGTTTTTGGTCTATTTTCTCCTGGCCTTATATTGCATGTGATTTTTATTCCGTCATGATCTGAAAAAAATGCATTTACTATTTCTGCCTTCCTGCATTTGATTTTGAGGTTTTTGTGTCCTAGCACATGGTCAATTTTTGTATAAGTTCCATGGACTGCTGAGAAAAAAGTAAGCTCCTTTCTGTCTCCATTTCATTTCCTCCAAAGATCTATCATACCTAACTTTTCTAACATTTTGTTTACCTCCTTAACTTCTTTCTTATTTATTTTGTGGTTTGATTTATCAAGTTCTGAGAGAGGGAGGTTGAGATCCCCCACTATTATAGTTTTGCTGTCTATTTCTTCTTGCATCTCTCTGAACTTTTCCTCTAGGAATTTCCATGCTATACCACTTGGTGCATATATGTTTAGTATTGATATTGCTTCATCATCTATGGTACCCTTTAGGAAGATATAATTTCCTTCTTTGTCTCTTTTAATTAAGTCTATCTTTGCTTTTACTTGGTCTGAGATCAGGATTGCTACCCCTGCTTTTTTTTGTTCACCTGAAGCATAATAGATTCTGCTCCAGCCTTTTACCTTCACCCTGTATGTATCTCTATGTTTTAGATGTGTTTCTTGTATACAACATATTGTTGGATTCTGGTTTTTAATCCACTCTGCTATCTGCTTCTGCTTTAAGGGAGAGTTCATTCCATTCACATTCACAGTTAAAATAACTAATTCTGTATTTCCTGTCATCTTATTTACCCTAGCTTATGCTTTTCTCTTTCTTATCCCCTTTCCCTCCTCCCTACTATTTTGCTTTTGAAAACCACTTCCCTCAAACAATCCTTCCCCTTTAGAGCCCCACCACCCCCTTTTCCCCCCCTTTCCCTCCAGTTTCCTTATAAGTACGTCTATTATTCCCTCTGAGCCAAATCTGATGAGATGGAGATTAACCCAATTCTCATTCCCCTCCCTTTTCTAGCATATGCTAAAGAATCATAAAATCTTATACTTGAATGACCTCAGAAATCATTTAGTCTGACCTGTCTACATGTAACCATATCCCCCTTGACATCCCAAACAATTGGAAATCCATCACCATGCTATATAAAGAACTACAGTGATGGGAAACTTTTCCTTTCAAGGAGGCCATTCTCTTTGGGAGTAGCTCTATTTCTTCAATCAAGCATGATATGCCTTTTCTTGTCTTCTATCCAATGTCCCTAAAGGGGCCAATAATAACAAGTATCATCCCTTTTCTACACAAAATTGTGGAATTAAACCAACATATCCCAATTTAAAAGACAAATTCAAGATGAAGAGGTATGGTTAAATCATAGTTGAACCAGAAAAAAAATCTGGATATTTTTGGTGGACTGCAAGTTGAATATGAATTAATCATGTGATATGTCAGCCAAAAAAAAAAAGTTAATGAGATCTTGAGTTGCATTAAAAGATGCATAGCTTCCATAAATAAATAGGTAATAGTTTTGCTCTTCAGACTACATCTGGTATATCCTATTAAGTTCTGGGCACCACATTACAATAAGAATAATGGTAAGCTGAAAAGTGCCTAGAATATAGCAACCAGGATTGGAAAAGACATCAAGTCTTTCTCAATTGAAGGGACTGGGAGTTATTTAGTCTGGAAAAGAAGAGTCTAGGGCAGGGAAAAGGATATAGTTGTCTTCAAGTATTTGAAGGGCTATCCTATGAAAAAGTGATCAGACTTATTTTGCTTGACTCCAGAGTTCAACTCTTGGACTATTGGGTGGAAAAATGCAAAGAGACAAATTCTTTCTTGGTGTAATGAACAACTTTCTTACAATTAGAGCTTTCCAAAAGTAGAATGAGAGGAAGAGTTTTCTACCTCACTGGAGGTCTTCTAGCAAAGGCTGGATGACTATTTGTCAAACACATTGTGAAAAAGATTCTTTTTTGATCATGGACTGGATTAAATGGCTTCAAAGCTTCCTTCCAGCTCTGAAATTCTTTGACTCCACAATCCAGTTTAGTAAACATTTAAGTTTTTCTATGTGTGAGCCTATGCTCAGCGTGGCGATACAAAGATCAATTATATCCTACTTACAAATATTTAAGATAAAGTCTTTGATCTATTTGCCTAGGATGACTGAGGAGTAGCCACACCTGAAAACAAGGGAATGGATTACATAACACCTGAAGATTGTGATGAGTCCCGTGATTCTGCACAATAGTATTATTACTCATGCTAGATATCATATAATGTTGAAGTCTGTGAACTGGAGAAGAGTTGAATGAGTATGAAATTGTAGACACTGACTCATAAACATTTTGTTTTGGCCTACATGACTAAACTACAGTATGGGTATGATGAAGAGTTGATAGTTAGAATAAGCTCCTATGGTCTCTAAAAAAGAGGGATCATTTTGTCCATGTTTTCCTTAATGATTTCTCTGGTTCAATGAGAACAATATTCACAAGAAGCAAGACCTAGCAGAAGATAGTGATGGAAGCAGGGAAAATGCATGTTAAGTGCAAAAATTTTGTTTTCTATATCTGCTGTGCAAAAGACAAGAATTTATCAAACATTAGGACTAAACTGGGAGTGTGATTTTTTTTAATTAAATTTTTTTGAAGAGAGAGGGTAGGCAGAAATGTTAGTCTATGTGAATGGATGACAAAAGGACAAGCTAACTAATTTAATAGACTCTAAAGACACTGATGTCAATCCCTAGGCAATGTCCAGAAAAGTGAGGCTTGTTTGATCAGAAAAGCTTCATTTTCTAAGGCTGATTCTCCACCTGCTTTCCTTTCTACATCTGCTGTCAAAGAACAGATCAAGAAACTCCAAGTCAAAGTATGAGTATGGGTCTCCAGCAGGGAGTACTAGGCAAGGGGTTTCATAACTCTTTCTGTTTGTAACTCCTAAAACCCTTTTTAGAAAATAGTGCCTAAAGAGACACTCCTTCATTCTGTTTCTCTATTCCTGATAGTGGCTATTGTCTACAACTTTAAAAAAAGCATCAGCAATCACTATTCCCACATATGCAAGCCAAGACCCTGAAACTATACCTCACCTGGACAAGAATGATAATAATAGGCTAAAGGCAGAATCAGACTTAGGCAGATGTGTTACATTCACCAGGATCTTATTTCAAACAACCTTGTCTGCCTTAACTTCTGAAATCTGTTTAGTCCTCTAAATATTGCTAACTTCTTGATGTTAAGACTTTCAGCTTGCTCCAGATCTTCTGTCCCTCCTTCTTCCAACTCCCACTCCTAGTCTACCAGCTTCTCAGACCCAGTCAATTTTGTCCAAGCCAGTCCCAAATATGACCAACACAGTGTTACCACTGCCCATTGCCTAAAATTATGAAACCAAGTAAAATATCTAATTCCTGTGATCAAATTTGTCAGATTGGCCAATGCAGCAAGCATTTGTTAACTACTGCGTGCAGGAAGAGAGACTTTGTAATGTGATAGAGAGAGATCTGGTTTCCAAGTACAGAAGATCTGCATTATATCCTGCCTCTGACCCATCCTGAAATCTTGGGCAAATCCTTTATATTCTCAATGCCATTAAGCAACTCTTTAAGATTATAAGTTGCAGAGAAGATATTATTCTCCATACTTATAGAGAGTTTCTTCACTGGGATTCCCCATGTCAATGAAAGAAGATCCAGGTCTATCCCTAAATATGCAAGACACTATTTGCAAAGTTTGTCACAGAACTCAAGGAAAAAATAATCAAAGGAGCAAAAGAAGTAAAACAGAACAGCAAAAGATGAAAAATAACATAGATCTTGTCCTCAACAAGTTTCCATGTATATTGAGAAGTACAATCCAAGGCAGAATGTGAATTAAAGAACTTTGAAGAAAGAGAAACAATATTCAGCTGCTGAATGAAAGAAGGCATTTGACCTGACCATTGATGGAAGAAACAGATTTTATTCTTTTATCAAATAGAGAGAAGGAAGGAATATATGGGTATGTCAATACATATATAGGTATATGATATATCATATTCACAAATATACATACACAAATACACATACATATATTACATACATATATACATATATGCATGTATATGTATACGTATATAGAAAGAGAGAGAAACAGAGGGAAAGAGAAAAAGAAGGAGAATTCCTCCCCTTCTCCAGGGAATGAGCTGTCCAGAGACTAAAAAGTAAAATACTTAGATCTGAGAACAGGGAGCAATGTAACTTAGCAGTGAGAATAAAAAGGAAAAAATATAAATGAGAAAAATTATGAAGGTAGAATCAATAGGATTTGAAACTGAAGAAATATGTGGAAGAGTTGGTAAGGGAGAAGGAAGAGTTAAAGATGGCAAATTTTGAACCTAAGTAACTAGATGGATGGTGGTACCAAGAACATATAACCTTCAGGTCAAAGGTTTTCACAACACAAAGGGCCCAGTTTCTCTTATGGATTTCTCACTTCTCTGACTTATAGCATCTACCCAAGAAATATAGGAAAATCACTACATGACATAATCCCCTGACACTGAGTATCCTTATAAGTAGTTCACAAAATTAAAGAAAAA
The DNA here is from genome assembly GCA_023553655.1 of Myrmecobius fasciatus. NCBI lineage: Eukaryota > Metazoa > Chordata > Mammalia > Dasyuromorphia > Myrmecobiidae > Myrmecobius > Myrmecobius fasciatus. The sequence continues at coordinate 10,601 of JAJPUD010001113.1, read as the reverse complement.
AATATCAAAGGAGCAAAGGAAGCAAAACAGAACATTTAGAAAAATACCCCCTCAAAAAAAAAAAAAAAGAAAAATATCCCCTACCCAACATTCAAATCCTGTATAGATTTACAATCCACTTAGAGTCCTTAGTGGCCAAAGTCCTTTCCTTGCAGCTCCAAGGTGGTATCTTCTAGTGTAGTTCTTCCTCCAAGTCCTTTTCCATCCCAGAAGAGTTCTATCAGATGTTACTTTCTAATGGGTGGTATATAGAAGCTTTCTCAGACAAAGTCAAAACCAACTGCACAGACAGATCTTTTTCAGTCTTCCAATGCATTCTTGGTCAATAATTGTGGAATAGGGGAGGGAGAGTGGCAAACCTCTAAATTTTTCCTTATCTTATAGGAGACACAGTTTTCCTTGCATTCCAATTCTAGTAAGGTAATACTAAAGACTTCCTCTTATCTATCCCCACATACATACATACACACACACACACACACACACACACACACACACACACACACACACCCTTTGCTATTATTCCTGCTGACCTTTGAGTTCACAAAAAGTGCCCAGGTAGCAGGATGCTGCTAATTTCCAATTTCAAGAGAAGAGTTCCTGGTGTCAGCTCCGTTTTCCTCTAAGGTGACTACAAATTTTGGAAAAGTCAATGGAGTATTTGTAGAAACAAGGCAGGAGCACTAAGGAGAGGTTGGGAACTAAAAGAAGGCAGTACCAAATGTTGATGATCCTCATCAGATCATGAACCATTTAGACATTCAGAAAAGTCAAAATGTCCATTACTATTCTTTTTGTTGTTCAGACATGGGAGAATCAGTCCCAAGCCTAAGTTCTTCACATCAGCCCAAACTAACGATCTGCTGCTCTTTTTCCATTCCTCTTCATTAGAATTTTCAAATATCCTGCCCCCTTCTTAAGTTCCCTTAGGTTTTTATGATAAAGCTCAATGTACTTTATTTCTCCTTTAAAATATCAAATGGACAAATTACAAATCAAGCCAATAAAAATGTTATAACCACCCTGGTCAGAGAAAAAAAAAGTTTTAATGACAATAATAATTTCTCTAGGAGGAAACGGGAGTATAGATAATGTAAAAACAAAAATTATCCAACTAGCAGAGTAAGGATTTGAACCCAGGCTTCTAGATTCCAAGACAAGGACTCTTGCTATTCTACCAGGGTACAATCTTCTAAATGGTAATGAAACTAGCCTCCTTGCTCTTCCTCTCACTAGCCATTCCATCTCCCAACTCAGTGCCTTTTCATTGCCTGCCCATCAGATCTAAATACTCTCATTACCACTAAGATTCACAACAAATTCTACCTTCTGCAGGAAATCTTGAGGGCAGGGACTAGCATTTCTTTGTAATCTCGGTGCTTAGCAAAGGACCTGGCACAGAGAAGGTGCTTAATAAATGCTTGTTGACTGATTACTATAATTTGTATCAGTTAAATTGGACCTCCATTTGGTGGAGGACCACCAGGAAGATAAATACTTAGGAAATGCAGAGTTGCTCACAGTCACTAATGATGAACACTAATGAAGGCATCATTCTAATTTATCATTCCTTTGAAATATTCCTTACAAGTCATCATACTCATCTAACTAACCATATTGCTGGAACTGAACTAAAACATGCAGAAGTCACAGCCTCCCAACAGCTGCCCCTTGACCACCAGACAATTACATTCATATGTAGATTGGCAAACACGGACACAGATGTACAGACAAACATTATGGAATACCCTCCTCATCTTCTGTCTCCACTGGCCAATAATTCAACTACCGTTCTTTACCCATTCTTCAAAACTCATCCTCCATGAAACCAAATCTGAGTCACAGTCATTAGAAGTGACTTCTCCCTCCTCTGACACTCATAGCTCAAATGAACTTCCCATGTAGTAACCAATGTTCTGCTGCATTGAAGGTATTTTTGCACATAGATGTAGGGGTCATGTTCTTAAGAAGCTTTGGAATGGGATGTGTGTGTGTGTGTGTGTGTGTGTGACATATTAGTGGTCAGTTAAAATGCACAAAAAGGAGCATCAATAAAACAGGAAAACTTTCTCTTTGTACTCAATATCAGAATAAACTGACTTCACTGTGAATGAGAATCAAGAGGCAGAGAGCAGGAAGGAATAGGGAGAGATAGATAAATGACAGATGGGGCCAAAACACAGCCATACCTGTCCCCCAGTCATTTGTTGATATTACACTGTGACAGTCAGGCAGAGCCCCACAGGGCCCCTTTGGGGCATTTGAGTAGCACTCGTTTTCAGTGCTGGGTTGCAGGAATAGACAGGTGCATGAGCCAGCCTAATGCATCACTGAATTTCTGGGATCCAGCAACACCAGGACCCTAGAGTCATGGATCCTGCTGTCATTTGCCTATACAACTATGACCATCAAAATCACCAAAAGCTGCTGTAGTGATCCTCAATTCTAGTATGGACAACCTGTCATGAGTCAACTACCTGTGCCCTATTCCCTCTTGACTAGAGAAGGGGAGGCATATTATACAGTAGGAACCTGTAGGATGTTCTCTCTCTCTCTCTCTCTCTCTCTCTCTCTCTCTCTCTCTTTGTGTGTGTGTCTCTTACACACACACACACACACACACACACACACACACACACACCTTGAGAAAGTGAAAATGAATGAGCTACAACCTGAAAAGGAGACCAGAGCTGGGAAGCAAGTAAAATGTTTCATACTATAATACATGTGTCTAATGACACATTTTGCCTTGTTTTTATCTATATCATTAAACTGTGAGATTCTTGGAATAATAAGGACTACATTCCCTGAATTACATAGGAAGAAGGGATACAGTGTCAAATTTAGGATCATAATAGCACCCACCTCACAAGGTTATTGTGAGGATCAAATGAAATAATATATACAAAGTTCTATACGCATAGTGACTGGCACATATTAAGTCCCTTCCCTTTTTCCAACTACATACTAGGTGCTGGAAATACAGAGTTTAAAAATAACTTAATCCTCAAGGAGTTTGCAAAAACATTGAGGAATATAATATGTAAGGATAATGTCAGGTAGAATATGTTAGGTATAAAGAGAGTGAAACAAAGGGTTGCGGGAAAATTTGAGGAGAAAGAGATCATGGAAGACTTCATGGAGAAAGCAACACTCAAGCTTAACTTTAAAGATAATCTTATAATGAAGTCTAGGATCGAGGAATTCGCTTGCCCACATGAATGGAGCAGGAAGACTACAGGTCAAGATTAAGGAAGCTTTTCTAGGCCAGTTTGACTAGCATATGAACTGAGGAAGGGAGAGGGATTTCTAACAAGACAAGATGTGTAAAAAGGCAGATTAGTGCTAGGTGGTAGAGGGCCATGAATACCAAGCAAAAGAATCTGTGTTTTGTCCTTTAGACCTGTGGTGTCCTTGCATAAGAATCCCTAGAGAATACATATTAACATAATTTTAAATTTTAATATTATCTGTGTTTTATTGTATTTTTATTTATTTTGTTAAATATTTCCCAATTACAATTTAATCTAGTCCCAGCCATGCTCAGGAGTATTGCTGGCTGCACTGATGCTCCAACATTTGACACCTCCATTTTAGACCATAGGCTGCCACTGAAGAGGCCTCTTATTTCTTTATAAAAATATCAGATAATTTTGTCCTATTTTCATCAAAGTTTGATTGTTCTGGTCCTTCCATTCCAAACAGCTAAAATATTATCATAGCTTGCAGTAAGTAGGGTCATTTTGGTCCTCAATAAGGAAAATTTTTCCATGGGTTGTGGACATTATAATAAAAACCTTGACTTGTGAATGTCTTGTTGTATGTGTTTAAGATTGTCAACATCACTGTTTCTGGGGGGAAAAGTCAAGTTATTACATGATTTTTGACAAAAGAAGAAAAAAATCCCTCTAAATGTATTTCTTTTGTTCTTAAATTCCTGAGAAATTTCTTTCATTTGCCATCAAATACAAAAGCTTTCTTAAGACTGGATCGACTGGATCTCCCTATTTCACCCATTCAAGTAAGGGGTTCAATCCCACTATTTGACCTGAAAGGAAGTTTTGCTCTACTCATTACAATTTGAACCACTCTACATCTCTGCAGGCAACCAGGTAGGCTCCCTCTCTCCCACTTTGATGCCAGACCTAGTGTGGACTCCGGACCAGCTTAAAGGCTACAGCTCAGAATTGCCCAACTCGAGAGCTTCCACCAGCCTTCACTTCCCCAGCAATCAAAATTACAAGTGTGCCCCATGAAGCCTAACTTTGATCACATTCCCAATGGGTCAAATGGGACAAATCCAGCCAAACCTACTGAAACTCTAGGTCCAGCTGCAGAGAATTCTGCCTTCTCCATTTGGTACAAGACTCTAACATGCTGCTCATACAACCAGTGCTTATTATTAACAATACTAATATTGCTTTTAAAAACACTTTTCTTCACATTTATGGAGTGATCATTTCTCAGAGAAGATTAGCCACATGCAAATTGGAATTTTTATCATGCAGCTGGGTTTATGTCATTCTTGTGTAAAATCACCTCTCCATAAACCTTGGAAATGCTGCTTTTGTTGGTTCCATAACTAAAGGTAAAGGGGGAATTTAGAATCATAGATTTGAAACTAAGAGGCTTCATAGGCAGAAACATAATTAACAGTTCTGACCCTGAGGGCATGCAGGCTGAAAGACACCATCAAATCAACTTTTAAAGACAAATTCTGGTGGTAGTAGAGGAGAGACTCTGGGACTTTATGAGGCTGCCACTGGGGACACAGCCATGGAGGGAGGGCGAGGAGCGAACAAGGGCCAGGAGAAATTCACTCGGGATACAGCCACTCAAAGAGAAGAAATAGGGCATCTGGCAGCTTGTTATGTTAAATAATTATTCTGTTAACCAAGTGCTAAACTTAGTCATTTCTCAGTCATTGAAGCAGTATAAGTATTATCAATGCTCTCTCTACTATTTGTGCCCTGGACAAACCTCCAATTACCCCCATCCTAGACACAGCTCTGCGTAAGTCATTTAGTTCAATCACCTCATTTTACAAATGAGGAAACCAATACCTTGAAGATTTAAATAGTGTGTCCATAATGTCAGTAAGTGTTGGAGGTAAAATTTGAACCCAGGTCCTCTGAATCCAAATGTAATACCACCTCTACTGAACGAGGTTGTTTCCTCTAACCTACAACATCTATGTGTATGTGTATGCATGTGTGTATAAATTATGCATGTATACACACATACATCTCTCCTCTCTCTCAGAATATATATATATATACATATATATTTGCATATATATATTATTGTGTGTGATTAAGATTGTCAACATCAGTATCCATCTCTAATGGAGCCATATTAAGGGCAAGAACTGGTTTCTAATTCTATTCAATCTCTTTCAACAAAAAAGGATCCTATGAAAGACCAGATGTCTTTAATCTATTTTGGACTCCAGGGGTAGATAAATGGATAGAATACATAAGATGGATGGCTGGATAGATAGAAAGATAGAGTGCATATTTATTAGGCACTTACAAGGTACACGACACTTTGCTACAAAACAAATTCAATTGAATTCAATATTTATGAAGCACATACTGTGTGCTAGGCATTGTGGTCTGCCTTAAGAATACAAAGGAAAAAATTATACAGTATCTATCCTCAAGGAGCCTACAATCTAATAGAGGAACATGATTTGTACCATAAAATACCATACCATACCATAAATGATACAAAGTAAAATGTCAGGACAAAGATAGGATCTTAAAGCACTCCAGGAAATTTTGAGGAAGGGGAACCAAGCAAGGCTTCAAGATGAACACAGTGCCTGAGTTTAGCCTACAGGGAAGGAAAAGATTTCAACAGACAAAGGAGAAGCAGTTTGTACTAGTGCACAAAGGCAAGGAAGGTGGTCCTAGATGAAACAGAAAGATGAGCAATTGATTAGAGTCAGCTTTTATCATCTGAGTAACTCAAAACTATCAGTGAAGAATCAGGTTCTAGAAGTGAGGTTAGCTTAGATGTTGGTCTTGTGGACTAAATTCAAGGTTCTTTCTGATCTCAAAATCCTAAATTCCTATGTACCCAGCAAAGAGAATTCCCTTTATTTTGTTTGTGCAAAATATTGGGTTTTTATGGTAAAAATAAGAGTTGATATCTATACCTCACATACTATTAATCAATTCCAATTACATCAATAATCTAAACATGAGAAAATAATGAAAAATTCAAAGTAAAAGGAATGCATTTATTAGTTTATAACAATTGTTCTTAATCTAGGGGTGAGCTTTTTTTTCTTTTAGTAACTATTTCAACATAATTCATTTCCTCTGAGATCTTGTATATTTTATCTTTGCATTTAAAATCATTACTCTGAAAAAAGGTCCTCCTTTCACAAAATTATGCTATCTTAATAATAAGAATTTCTCAGCACTAGCAATTTTTACCTAAGTATCACTTGGACAGAACACATCTGGCACATAGTAAGCATTTAATAAAGCTTTATTAAATTTAATCTATTTTGTTAGCACAGTGTCTAGAATATTAGATGACCACAGTAGACTGCTAACATGGTATTCATGATACCAAAAAAGGTTAAGAATGAACCCCTGGTCACTTTAAAATCTCCTATCTTCCCACTTGCTTTGCCCATTCCAGGCTTGATATCATTCTTTGGGAGGGGACAAGAAGTTCAGTAAGACAAGTATTGTTCTCCATGGTAAAAAGAGGAGGAAAAAAGAAGGAAACAATATAGAGAGCCTACCATTTGCCATGCATTCTGATGAATGCCTGACAAATATTTTGTCATTTGATCTTCACAACCACCATGGGAGGTAGTGTATTATTATTATTATCCCCATTTTTCAGTTGAAGAAGCTGAGGTAGATAGAAGTTAAATCACTTTCCCAAGGTTATACAGCTATTGGGCGGGTAAAAGAATAATAATGAGTAGGAGAATAGTAATTATTATAACAATACAATAATTCTTTCATGATAGTAATATTTTCAGAGTAAGAGAATAATAATCCCAAGAAGTCAGGACAACCACTCTAGTGTTATACATCTATACATCTTGTTTCTTTCTTTTGAAGGCTTGTACTTTCTATCCAAAAATTGCAATAAAATAATATCTTGCATGTGTGAAGCATTTTCTGCTTTTCAAAGTTCTTTCACATCATTTACCTCATCTCAACCAACTGATCAGTCAATATTCATCAAGGGACTGCCATTAAGACAGCATTGTGGGAAGGATGGAAGGGAAAAGGAAGCTGGTAGAAGAGGAATGGTATTCAAAGAATCTAAATTGAAGCTTCCTGTGCTCTAGGAATTTAAGACCTAGTTTGAAAGTGATGCAGAGTAGTAAGGCTCAGCTTTGTCCCCTTTGTAAAGTACAGAGAGAGAGGGAGTTTCATCAGCAATGGCAGCCATTGATGGGTGCCCAGGATAAAACAGAGTTTTGTCTTCCTGATTCAAATATAATTTGTATGTTCATGTAAGCAAGGGAATTTCTTTATTTTGACCATGTACCAGTTTCTTCTTATCTACCTCAATATAAAGATGAACATATCTTTTAGAGTCAATCTATGCCTGGAAAAAGTGAATTTCTCACATGACACTTATACATGCAGCTTCATCTCCTAGAGTCAGACCAAGGAAATGAAGAAGACCTAAGGATGGTGGTAACATGGAAAAACAAACCCCGTCATGTCCTTTTTGTGAGAGGGACTATTCTACCGGTGGTTTGCATGCCATTAATAAAGACTATAGTTTTTTTTTTTAGTTTAGTTTTCTTTTGTTTTCAATTTATTTATTTTTAATACATATTGCTTTATGAATCATGTTGGAAAAGAAAAATCAGAGCAAAAGGGAAAAACCATGGGAGAGGAAAAAAAATTAGAAAAAAGAAGTGAACATAGCATGTGTTGGTTTATATTCAATATCCATAGTTCTTTTTCTGGAAGCAGATGGCATTTTCTGCCCAAAATCTATTAGACCACTGAACCACTGAGAAGAACCAATACTTTCATAGTTGATCACATATTCTTGCTGTTATTGTGTACAATGTATTCCTAGTTCATCTTGTTTCACTCAGCATCAATTCATGTAAATCTTTCTAGGCCTTTCTAAAACCAGCTTCTAAAATCTAAAATCATTTTTATAGAACAATAACATTCCATTATTTTCATATACCACAATTTATTCAGTCATTCACCAATTGATGGATATCTCATTTTCCAAATCTTTGCTACCACAAAAAGAGCTGCTACAGACATTTTTTGCACATGTGGCTCCTTTTCCCTCCTTTATTATTTCCTTGGGAAACAGACTCAATAAGGCCACTGCTAGGTCAAAGGGTATGCACAGTTTGATAGCCCTTTGGACATAGTTCCAAATTGTTCTCCAGAATGGTTGGATCATTTCACAACTCTACCAACAATGCATTAGTGTCCCAATTTTCCCACATGCCCCTCAACATTTATAATTATCTTTTTTGTCATCATAGCCAATCTAAGAGGTATGACGTGGTACCTCAGAGTTGTCTTAATCTGCATTTCTCTAATCAATAGTGATTAAGAGCATTTTTTCATATGACATAGATGGTTTTAATTTCATCATCTAAATTGTTCATTTTCTTTGACCATTTATCAATTGGGAAATGACTTTTATTCTTATACATTTGAGAGTTCTTTACATATTCTAGAAATGAGACCTTTATCAGAAACACTGGCTGTAAAGATTTTTTTCCCAGCTTTGTACTTCCTTTTAATCTTGTTCCTGTTGGTTTTATCTGGGCAAAAACTTTAATTTAATGTAATCAAAGTTGTCCATAATGTTCCCTAGTTCTTTTCTGGTGATAAATTCCTCCATTCTTCAAAGATCTGGTAGATAAATTATTCCTTGCTCTCCTAATTTGTTTATGGTATTATCCTTTATGCCCAAATCATGTACCCATTTTGACTTTATTTTGATATGGGGCATGAGATGTAGGCCTATGCCAAGTTTCTGACATACTATTTTCCAGTTTTCCTAGCAATTTTTGTCAAATAGTGAGTTCCTATTCCAGAAGCTGGAGTTTCAAGGTTTTTTAAATACTAGATTACTATATGCTTTGATTATTGTGTCATGTGCATCTAATCTATTCCATTAACCCACCATTTTATTTCTTAACCAGTACTAAATGATTCTGATGACTGCCACTTAACAATATAGTTTTAGGTTTGGTACTACTAAGTCACTATCCTTTGTATTTTTTTCCATTAATTTTCTTGATATTCTTTTGTTTTTCCAGATGAATTTTGTCATTATTTTTAGGCAGAATTGTCATTTTTATTATATTAACTCAGCCTACCTATCTACAATTAATATTTATCCAATTGTTTAGATCTGAATTTATTTGTGTGAGAAGGGTTTTGTAATTGTATTCATATAGTTCTTGGGTTTGTATTGGCAGGTAGACCCCCAAATATTTTATTTTGCCTACAGTTATTTTAAATGGAATTTCTTTATCTCTTGCTGATGAGTTTTGTCAGTAATATATAGAAATGCTGATGATTTGAGTGGGTTTATTTTATATTCTGCAACTTTGCTAAAACTGTGACTTATTTCCAGTAGGTTTTTGGATAATTTTCTAGGATCCTTTAAAGATATCATCATATCATCTGCACAGAGTGATAGTTTTATTTCCTCATTGCCTATTATAATTCCTTTAATTTCCTTTTCTTTTCTTATTGCTAAAGCCAACATTTCTTGTACAATGTTGAATAATAGTGATGATAATGGCCATCCTTGTTTCACCCCTAATCTTATTGGGAATGCATTCAACTTCTCTCCATTACAAATAATGCTTACTGTTGGTTTTAGATAGATACTGCTTATTATTTTAAGGAGAGCTCCCTTTACCCCTGTACTCTCTAGTGTTTTTAATAGGAATGGGTGCTGTATTTTGTCGAAAGCTTTTTTTGCATTTATTAAAATTATTATATTATTTGTGTTGGTTCTGTTATTGATATGGTCAATTATGGTAATAATCTTCCTGATATTGAACCAGCCCTAAATTCTTGGTATAAATCCCAGTTGATCATAGTGTATTATCCTGCTGATAAATTGCTATAATCTCTTTGCTAATAATTTATTTAAAATTTTTGCATCAATATGCATTGGGGAAATTGGTCTGTAATTTTCTTTCTCTGTTTTGGCTCTTCCTGGTTTAGGTATCAGTACCACATTTGTGTCATTGAAGGAATATGGCAGGACTCTTTTATCTGTTTTTCCAAGTAATTTACATAATATTGGAATGAATTGTTCTTTAAATGTTTCATAGAATTCATTTGTGAATCCATCTGGCCCTTGAGAGTTTTTCTTAGTGAGTTCATTAATGACTTGTTCAATTTCCTTTTCTAAAATAGGATAGTTTAAGTAATTTGTTTCCTCTCCTGTAATCTGGGCAGTTTATATTTTTGTAAATATTCATCCATTTCAATTAGATTGTAAGATTTGCAGCCATACAGTTGGGCAAAATAGCTCCTAATTATTGCTTTAATTTCTTTTTCATTGGTGGTAAGTTTACCCTTTTCATTTTTGATGCTTGTTATTGTTTTTTTTTT
>JAJPUD010001112.1:447373-492867 GCA_023553655.1 Myrmecobius fasciatus | reverse complement strand
ATATTCGATTTGCCAATATTTTAACATAATTAACATGTAGTGGATATCCTGCCATCTAGGGGGAGGGGTGGGGAGTTGGGGGGAAAAATTTGTAACGGAAAACTATGTAAGGGTTATTGTTGAAGAATTACCCACACATATGTTATTCAAATAAAATAAAAATTAAAAAAAAAAAAAAAAAAGACTTTCAAAGAAAACTACTTATTAAGATATTAGTCTCAGTACAATCAATAAAGATGTAAATATTCAAAGTCACTTTACCTTCTACCAGATGCAAATGAGATATGCAAGATCTAAGAAGAGCAATAACTTAAAGGAATTTTATATTATACCCTTACATATATGTATACATACATACACACATAAACACACAATGTATATGTAAGTGTATATATATATATACATACATATATATATATATACATACATGAGAGAGAGAGAGACAGAGAGTTACAGAGAGACAAACAGTCTCATTCTGCCCTTTGAGTCCTTCACCTCTATTAGATGGCAGATAGCATGTTTTGCTATCTTTCATCTGAAATTACAGCTGGTTATTAAGAGCTCTCATTCTTTTAAGATTGCTTGTCTTTATCATATTTATCATTGTATAAATTATTGCCCTGATTTTGTTCATTTCACTGTTCTTCAATTTTTTTCTAGTAAATTTATTTTATTTTAATACATATTGCTTTATGAATTATATTAGGAGAGAAAAATTCTTAAGATCATCAAATCTATAACAATTACTTTCAGGTTTTGTCTAAGTAGACTTACTCTACAATCTTAGATGATGATGGAATTTAGAGGGGACATGTATCATCTCACCATAATTGAAGTAAACAGTATATTCTTCATATTCATCAATTATAATTATTATTTACCTTTTTATATTTTTCTTAACTTCTCTATTGGACTTCAATGTTTCTATTCACTTCTAGTCTTCCCATAAAGAAGGCTTAGATGTCCTCTATTTCATCAAAGATTTGTTTTTAACTCTGTAGGATTATATTCAATTTTGTTAGGTAAATTATTCTTGACTATAAGCTTTTTTTTTTTTGGCTTTCCAGAATAATGTTTCAATTTTTTTTGCTTTTATAGAGTGGTGGCTGCTCAATTGTGTACAGTTCCTATTGTCCTCACTTGAAAGCAGAACACATTGGGGTGGTATTAAATATAGGTCCATTAAATGATTTTTGTACTTTGGTCGAAGACTTAGGGAAACTTCAACTCTCAAACTTACATAGTTTTTTTTTTAAACTAAGAGTTGGCTAGCACCAATAAGAGACTATTTTGTTATCTAGAGGGGAAAATAATAATATAGTCAGGACTAATGAAATAAACATTTTCTTTAAATTGTCCAAAAAAGGAGTGAAGAATGATACAGGGATGCAGGGAGCCTAACTTTATTTATTTATTTTTTCTTTTAAAACTTTTTATTTGCAAAATGTATGTATGGGTAATTTTTCATCATTGACCCTTACAAAGCTTTCCATTACAAATTTTCCCCCCTAGTCCCCACTCCTCCCCTAGATGGCAGGATATCCACTACATGTTAATTACGTTAAAATACTTGACAAATCAAATATATGTATACATATTTTTACAGTTATCTTGCTGTACAAGAAAAAAATCTGAGAAAGAAAACATAATGCAAGCAAACATCAATAGAGATCATGAAAATATTATGTTGTGGTCCACATTTCATAGCCTTCTCTCTGGGTGTATATGGCTTTCTTCATCACTGAACAATTGGAACTGGTTTGAATCACCTCATTGTTAAAGAGAGCCATGCCCATCAGAATTGATCATCATATAGTATTGTTGTTGCCATGTATAATGTTCTCCTGGTTCTGCTGATTTCACTCAGCATCAGTTCATACAAGTCTCTCCAGGCCTCTCTGAAATCATCTTGCTGGTTGTTTCTTATAGAACAATAATATTCCATAACATTGATATACCATAGTTCATTCAGCCATTCTCCAATTGATGGGCATCCATTCAGTTTCCAGTTTCTAGCCACTACAAAAAGGGCTGCCACAAACATTACTGCACATGTGGGTCACTTTCCTTCCTTTTTTTTTATTAAAGCTTTTTATTTGCAAAACATATGTATGGGTAATTCTTCAACATTGACCCTTACAAAGCTTTCTGTTACAAATTTTTCCCCCCTAGTCCCCACCCCTCCCCTAGATGGCAGGATATCCACGACATGTTAATTATGTTAAAATACTTGACAAATCGAATATATGTATGCATATTTCCACCCTCATCATTGTTGTGCAAGAAAAATTGTATCTACAAGAAAAAAAATCAGAGAAAGGGAACACTATGCAAGCAAACATCAATAGAAAGTATGACAATGTTATGTTGTGGTCCACATTTCATATCTCTTTCTCTGGGTGTATATGGCTTTCTTCACTGAACAATTGGAACTGGTTTGAAACATTTCATTGTTGAAGAGAGCCATGTCCATCAGCATTGATCATCATATAGTATTGTTGTTGTCGTGTACAATGATCTCCTCGTTCTGCTCATTTCACTCAGCATCAGTTCATGTAAGTCTCTCCAGGCCTTTCTGAAATCATCCTGCTGGTCATTTCTTATAGAACAATAATATTCCATAACATTCATATACCATAATTTATTCAGCCACTCTCCAATTGATGGGCATCCATTCAGTTTCCAGTTTCTAGCCACTACAAAAAGGGCTGCCACAAACATTCTTGCACATGTAGGGTCCCTTTCCTTCCTTTAAGATTTCTTTGGGATATAAGCCCAATAGAAACACTGCTGGGTAAAAGGGTTTGCACAGTTTGATAACTTTTTGAGCATAGCTCCAAATTGCTCTCCAGAATGGCTGAATCTATTCACAGTTCCACCAACAATGTATCAGTGAGGGAGCCTAACTTCAGTAATGCCGTAACAGACTTGGGGTTGGAATAATGTAGACTCTTTGGATTTATTTGCAATGGCATACATATATTTTAGGAGGCTAGACTTGTTTCAGTCAAAATGATTTCCACTGGTTCACAAAGTGTTTTCCAAATGTTAACATATATATATGCATATACATATATATGCATATATATATATAAATGGTTGATATTATTACAACTTCTTTTTCCTTTGGTGACCAAGTTATTATATTTATGATGATACATATATGGATTTAAGGATGTTAAGTATGAGAAGTCAGACAGAACTGGACTTTGAATCCAACTTGTATACCTGTAATTTGCTACTAAATGCAACTAATACATGAGATTTCTCATACTGTAATGTCTGTGTTTTTCAAATGGTTGTCTGAGATATGGATCTGGCAAGATCAGTTTTTCTCACTTGAGTTTCTCTATCACTGTTTGTAGTCTTCTGCTGGGCTAGTAAAGTAAAGGCTAATGTGTAGTAGGGATATTGGTGAAAATGAAAGGGCAAAACTGAGAAACTAAAGTCAGTATAAAAAGAGAAAATATATTACATGACTTAGATGGTGATAGCTGCCAAAAGCAGTGGTGAGAATCTTCTTGTTTAGGAATATACCTGAAGGTTTTATAACAAACAATGGAATGAGTCAAATATTTTTTCCTTTAACTTTTAAAAATTCATGAAGTTACTAAACAAATAAACAATAAACTCCCAAACCTCTGATTTAAATAAATAAACAATTAAGAGGCATCATTGTCAAATAAACTTCTGACACAAAAATTTATACTCTTATAGATGAACATGGGGACAACAACTTTTAGTTTGAAATTTTGGTGCTTGAAAAGACAATACTTGGGATATAGAGGAGCAATAAGCATCTAAAAAAAGGCTAAAAACCAAATAGGATGAATCTATTTTTAGTTTCAGTACAATATTTGTATTTTGTGTATAATTTTAAAAATACTGTTTAAAAGGTAATAGATTAAACATTTCCTCTCTGTAATTAAAAAAAATTGATGAAGCATGATTTTTACTGTATTCTGAGTTCAAAATTTTGGGAACATACCTCAAGTTCTGTCTTGAAATAACATTTGGCCAAAAATAACAAAAATTCCAGACTGACCCAATTTCCCATTTATAAGGAAAATATGATTCCATTAAGAGAAATTTACCCTAGAGCCAACTTTTCAGGAAGATTTTTTTTCTTCAAGAACTAAGGTATATTTGTCTTAATGCTGCCTAAACTACATACTAATATAACTAAAATAATTTCTACATAATTAAACTTTTTTAAAAAAACTAGGATATACTTTGGAATATAGAAATGACTAAAGCATATTTTATTCTAGATGAATTTATTATATGAGAAAAAAAGTCACGAGGGAAAAAGTGTGATTCATGTTGATGTTGATGTTGGAATAGAAAAAAAAATCAAGAGGTTTGGTAAATAGAAACAATTTTTTAGGCAAGAAAATCAGGAGATTAGCTAAACATATTTGCCTAACAGAACTGAAAATACTGTAGTGATTTAAAATGTTTATTGATACAAAGTTTGATACTAGTCACTTATTAATAAAAAAAATTACAAATTTTTTTCCCATTTTAAAAAAGTTAAGCAAAACTGAATTTAGTAATAGTGTATTTAATTTTTTTTATGGTTTACCTTTTGTTAATCACAGAAGCATAGATCTGAGAGTTGGTTCTACCCATATAACAAAAGAATTTCTATTATAACTTATCATGCAAGTAATTACCTATTCTCTGTTTGAAAATCATCAAGAAGGCGAAAGCCAGTACTTTCAGAGGCAACCCATTCAACTTTTGGACAGTTCTGATTGTAAAGAAGTTTTTCCTGTCATCAAATCTAAAGTTCTTCCTTTGTAAGTTCAAATTCAATTATGACTCTGGAATCAAACAGAACAAGTCTAACTCCTCCTCTCTATGACAGAGCTACAGATATTTGACAATAGCTATCATGTTGTCCTCAAGTTCTTAGGCATTTTGACTTTTTTTTTTTTGATTCTTCATGTTTGATGAAATTTTGTATGCTTTTGAATACTTTCCTTGTTATGCAAGGGACTTTCTTTTTGTTCTTATATTACTTCTTACTTACTGCTGAGGTTCTGAAACTTGGTAATTGTATTTCTGGGTGAGTTGAATTTGAGTTTCCTCTCTATTTGCACCCTGTGGATTTTTATAATACTGCATTAAACATTTTTTCTCTGATTCTGTTTCTCTGACAATTGTTTGATTATCATTTCTGTAGCTCTGATTGCTGTTTCAGCATTTTCTCTCTCTCTCTCTCTCTCTCTCATGACTTTAACTATTTAATCTTTTGCTGATTTTTTCTATGAAATTTTCCATGTGATACATTCCTTCCTTTCTACTATCAAAATGTTGTTCTTTCATTTTTGAGTATTTATTGTTATTGTGAAGTAATAAAGAACTGAGCTTTGACATAATTGAGTCATGTAACCATCTTGATAGAAATACCACATTTTTAGTTTTCTTGGTAATTTGTAATTGTTAATTAGATAGGTATCACTATTAGCTGTTTTAATCTATAGTTATTTTCAGAAACAAAGAAAATAAAGGACTACTCTGGGTTTTACTGTGTACTGGTCTATAATGATCTAATACATAACTACAGGAAAATTAATTCTTTTCTCACATACACCTTTCATTTTACTTTTCTTTAGAAAAATACAAGAAATATTTAATTATTAAATTGTCAAACCAGAAATAAGGAAAGGAAGCTAAAAAGCATTAAGACCCTTTTGGCTTCTGTCACTTCCCCCCCCCATTTTGGCTAGACTATTACATTTTAAAGGCATAATTTTTCAAAAAAATTTTTTGTCTTAGGAAAAAAAGAAATAATTAACAGGACCTTAACAAAATAGTTTTTCACATGAATGAACTTTTAAAGGAAAGGTCTGTAGCTTTAATGCTAATGATCACATTCTGCCTATTATGAAGAATATGATAAATGGTCATAATTCTTAATTTTAATGAACTAACTCCTATTTATTTAAACTATAAACAATTAGAAAGGTTAAATAATTGGATTTATTGACAGTACTTATTAAAGTTTTCTACTGAAGGTGTATTCTGAAACCTCATTCTATATTGAAGGGGGACTAGCTTCTTAAATACTCTGCCAATGTCACAAAAATTTCTCATTAAAATGGAAAGACTGAATATAGACCCCTGTGTTGGAATCTATGTATTGTCATATGAGGACTAGCTTGGGGTGTAGCCTAGTACCTTTGGTGTGAGGGCTTGCTGAGCCCTTTTTAGGACTGCTTATCTACCTTTAATGTTCACCTGGCCTTCAATTCTCACCTGTGGCACCAAGAAGTTGCAGCATGTACAGAGGTCACAACATGGTAAACTATCTTGGCAGATGAACTAACAGAGATTAAGGGTAACTGGCAGACCCCAAACCCATTGGTTAGTTAGCAGGATGTCTACCATAAGCCTGTGAAGACTTTCTTCAGTGGAATAGGTTAATGAGAGCAATTTATTCCAATGGCCATGAAAGCAGTAGAAGAAGGCATTGTTTCTCCCTCAGTAGAATGTAACCTCCTTGAGGGCAGGGACTGGTTTTTTTTTTTTTGTTTGTTTTGTTTTGTTTTTTTAACTTTAACCCTTTATCTTTTTTTTTTTTTTATTAAAGCTTTTTATTTGTAAAACATGTGCATGGATAATTTTTCAACACTGAAAGCCTTCTGTTCCAAATTTTTCTTGCCCTCCTCCACCCCCTCTCCTAGATGGCAGGTAGTCTAATACATGTTAATTATGTTAAAATATGTGACAAAGCCAATATATGTATACATATTTATACAGTTATCTTGCTGTACAAGAAAAATTGAATCTACAAGAAAAAAAACTGAGAAGGAAAACAAAATGCAACCAAACATCAACAGAAACCATGAAAATTCTATGTTGTGGTCCACACTCAGATCCCAGAGGCTTCTCCCTGGGTGTATATGGCTTTCTTTATGTTTTTTCTTCACATTATATCCCCATACCTAGTAAATACATGGTAAGTGCTTAAGAAATACTTGATCACTTATTTATTGATTTATTCTGGTAATTTTTTCCCTTAAAAAAGACTTTTTAATAACATGAGGTTTTAAAAGGACCTCTCCTAAAAATAACTCATTCATATCTTTGTCACGAATTTCTCACACTAATTATTCCTTTATTCTAAGCCATTATCACCAACTACCATTAGCAGGATTAGCTTGTAAGATACTAAGTAATGACTAAGGTAAACTATCTTCAAATATTTGGAGCTCTGTCATATGGAAGAAGGGTTAGACTTATTCTATTTGACTCCAGAGGGCAGAGCCAAGAACAATAATTGAACTTATACACTTGTGCTACACTATGAGAGGACACTTCAAAAATGATCTCCACTCTGCCCTCATCAGATTCATCTATATTTTAAATTCAACTGAATGCTCAATTTAAGAACTGGATTTTAATCTTGCAGAGAAAAGGACTAGCAATATGCCTCTTTGAAAACAGTTTATTAGTGTGATGATCTATTAGATTTGAAAGATGAAAGGTTTATTCTTTTTGGTTTTTGAGTTAATCAAAAAGGTTTTGTCAAATGTGATGGAAAGAATTGCTGAAGGCCTAGATAGTCTAGATAGTGATTTTTATATATTCATTATATATATATATATATATATATAATTATATTGAAAAATACTATATGCGAAAATAAAGATAACAAGTATATAAAATATAAAGTTCTAAATGTCATTTATTATCATCAATAATAATTTTTAGAAGCTATTAAAGCCAACTCTTAATAAAACATGAGCAATGGCATCATTTAGTGCAGACCTTAAACTTTTTCTACTCAAACCCCTTTTCATCTGATAAATTTTTATGTGACTTTGGGTATATAGTTATACAAATCAAACATTTTCTGATAATATAGAAAAAATGTTTTAAAACAATTCTTTCATATACATGTAATTTTACAATTTATTAAAGATGAAAGCAAATTTGTATACTAATGAGATTGATGAGCTTGTTTATTCTGCATAAAGAATTAAATTTTGGAGGAATATTTGATATCTTTTACTGTTGACAATTTTTTCTTATATCTCATACTCAGTTATGTGACCCATATCACCAGCCACAGTTTAAGAAGCTTTGATTTAGTGGATAGAGAGTTATTCTTGAAAGCCAGGAAGCCCTGGATTCAAGGCCTATCTCTGACTTTAAAAATGCTATTTTAGCTGAATGCTAATCCAACATTATCAGATACCATCTAGCACAAAGAGGATTTAAGTTGATAATCACTTCTAGGTCTGATTAGAAAAACTGATTTCTTCTAGAACCCTATTTCTTGTCTTATTTTCATGTGTGGACCTCATGTTACCTTTAGGTTTCCACTAATTGCCTGTGTGGATTTTGTCTTGGTTGTTGAATAAGAAAAACACTTTATTGTAGTTGCTTCTTTATCTTTCCTTTGAATAGCTCTTCTATCTATACCTCTGATTTTTTTTTTTCTGGCCTATTTTATTTTAAGCACATTCCCTGAGTTGATAAAGACTCTACTCTTGGGTGAGATACAATGCTGATTGTTTGTTTATCCATCCAAACTTTTATTGAGCATTAATTAAATTCATTTTTTCTACCAATCATGGGGCCTTGATATAAAGGGCCATTTTCCCCTTGAGACTTTCAACATATCTCTCAGTCAGAAATAGACTTCCTTTTTCTTTTTCACATGAATGCAATTGAACAAATATTTATTAAATATCTTTCATTGTGCTAAGTGTTGTGGATATAAAGGAGGAAAAAACCCCCTCCAATCTTTGCTTACATTCTACTAGGGAAAAACAAATATATAAAAACAAGCATAATATAACAGAAATGGGAGAGAAGAGAGTACTAACATCTAGGATAATCAGGGAAAATGGCACTAAATTGCATACTAAAGGAAGGATTCTTGAAAGATTTTGTTTGTCTTTTTTGTTCAAACAGCCTCTTTTCCTTTTTTTTTTTTTTTTTGACCATCCAATAGATTCCTATTTTTTCCACCCGAGGGAGCTCTTATATCATGAGCAATTCTGAGATGCTTGAATTCTGAATAAAGCCTTTATTTTTCTATGACTCTGATACTCACTTATTGTCAAAGAATTGGGTGGGTTTCCCCCTTCCCTAGTTTCCTTTAATTTTATGCAATAAGCACCTTGGCTTCTTGCCTCCATTATCCACACACCAGGAGTCACTTAACCCAGCCTGCAGGCTTAATCTGCTCTGGCCTTAGGCAAAATTTCAGGCTGTAAGAGAAAAAGGAAAGATCTATTAAGTGGCTCAGTTGGTCATCCTGCAATGGGTGTGTAAATTAACTTTCCTATTTACCCATTTAACATACTTATAATTTTTTGGACTAAATCACCCCTTCTTGGCTGCTACTTAAAGGCAGGGACTGTCTTTGCTTTTGTATTTGTACTCTCAGTGCACAATAAATCCTTTTTCATTATTAATTGAACCATTCTGATTTGGTAGCTTGATTCTGTAACCTAATCCGTGCCTTCTTTGTGACCATTCCCTTACACACTGTATTTTATTTTTTATTCTTGTCATTTATTCTCCATTCATGAGACTATAACCTATTAGATTGCTTAAGCACTCTTGTCTCTTAGAGGCTGTGGCTTGAAAAACACTCATCAGATGATCCAGAAACAGAAATTCTGTCTCTGAACCTTCTCTCCTGTGATGCCATATTCAATCCTGGCTGCTAGATCTTGATAAAATGACAATTGATTATATTTTGATTGGATTTTAATTGACTGGCTACTACCAGGTTCTGCTGCAGTTTCTTTCCCAGTTTTCTGGGGCACCTATGAAGAATTCTTTAGTTTAGACTTCTGATCTCTGGTCTGCTACCTGACTTTTCTGCTGGAGACACTTATTGTAAGGATGTCAGGGACTCCTGTTCCCACAAAATAATGTTTCATGGACAGAGATTAGAATCTTTTTGCTCAACTCATCCAGTGTTCATAGATTATTTGAAAAAAATTGGATTGTAAGAATAAGAATATTATACCCCTTCATCTCCTAGTTCTGGATAATGGGCTGAAAACCCAAATATTTTTATTTACTTTGCAGGTAGATCAATGTGAGCCAGTGATTAATTAATGTAATTATTGGACCTGAGGGAAACTCACTCTATCCAGAAAAAGAAAAGTTGTCCAATTTGGAATCTATGCAATAAGGAAAATAATAGCAGATTGATAGGTTTTCTACAAAAGAGGAAGTAGTTAATCTGCTACCACCAAGGAGAATGTTTTTATCCCTGAGATGAAGTGATCTTTGTTAAAATACAGTTTTACCATAACCCAAGGTTGGAAGAAGTTGCCACAAGCCTTCTGGACAGAACACAATCTGTGGTCTTTGCCTCTAATGTCAAATATAAACTTTTTGATTTTTAAAATCCTTTACCATCTGGTTGTAGCTTACCTTTCCAGTTTTATTACATATTGCTAATCTTCATGAGCTGTGTGGTCCAGGAAAACTGCCCTTCTTGCTTTTCCTCACACATGATATTTCACTGTTAATCTCTGTGTCTTTGTATGCATTGTGTTCCATAACTGCTATATTTTACTCCTTCCTAAACTCTACTTCTTAGAATCCCTGCTTTCTTCAAGTTGCATCCTCTTAACAGGAGGTTTTTCCTGATTTCCTCAGTTGCTACATCTCCTCACTTCACTTGAAATCACCTTGTATTTATTTAATATTTACATGCTTACTCCTCCAATACAATGTAATCTTGTTGAGGGAAGGTACTGTTTCATTTTAGTTTTCATATTTCTACTTTAAAAAAAATTTTTTTTTAAATTTTTGCTGAGACATTTGGGGTTAAGTGACTTGCCCATGGTCACACAGCTAGGAAGTGTTAAGTGTCTGAGACCAAATTTGAACTCATCTTCCTGACTTCAGGGCTGGTGCTCTATCCACTGGGCCATCTAGCTGCCCCACACATCTATACTTCTTAACACAGTTCCTGGCACATTGCAGTCGCTTAATATTTGTTTGATTCCTTCCTTCTTTTCTCCTTCCCAGTTCTCACATGAATATTCTTCCTTGGTAAATTTGTCTACTCCAAAACTCCAATTATCATCTCCATTTGTATAATATCTAGTACATATTTAGTATACATATATTAAAATTATTAATTAAAAATATTAAAAATAAAAAAATTAAATATTAAAAAAACTCTGCCTAGTACATTTTTAAGCTTATTAAAAATAAATCTCTGCCTTTCATTGTCTTGAATTTCATCTTTTTGCAAATGAAAACTTACACTTTTTTCTCATTGTCTAGAATTTTTTTCACATTGGGAGATGCTCATAAATCTTGAATATTAACAGCACAGGTGCAGGGGTTCTAGGAGCTTTGGGAGGAAAATGAAACGTTTCTTTGGTAGTGAGGTACTTAATGGGATATTTCTATCCTTCCTTTTTCTGATAGAGTGAATTTGGAGACTGAATAAAATCTGTGGGAAAACACATATCTGAAAATAGTTTAGCCCTAAATGAAGGGCAAGCTTCTTAGCCTCTGCTGATGGAGTGGATTGTGGGAAATTCCTTTCCCTTTGCAGTTCCTAGATGCTCCCAGAAGATGCCACCAGAGGCAATCTTTCCTTCTGGCTTGTCATTATCACTTTGTTCACCCCACTAAAGGATTCCCAGGCTGTCTGTCTTTTTTTTTTTTCCTCTGCCTGTGGGTCTCTTTTTTCCTCTTCTCTGTCCATCCGACTTTTTTTTTCCTATGTCTCTTTGTTTCTCTATCCGTCTGTCTGTCTGCCTGTCTGTACGCCAATCCGTCCTTCTGCCTTTCTCTTTTCTCTGTCCATTCGTCTGTCTGTCTCTCTCAAGATTATTTTAGGGGTTAGCCAAGTCTAGAAAATGCCCTCTGGCTGGACAAAAATCTTGACTGCTATTGGATGAGGTCTTTGCCATTAAGGGAAATTGTAGGGAGGCTAATCCTGAACTCTCTCTCTGTCCCAATTTTTCCTGCCTTCATAATTTATTTCCTTTTGTTAAGGCTATTATTTCTTATTATGGGCTATTAATGTTCTTTCTGACTTTTGTCTTCCCACTGGACTTTGACTATTCTGGAAGGTAATGATTTTGTGCAGCATTCAATAAACAAGCAAGTCAGGACATCACCTGTGATGTCATTGTGATGTCCTTTTTGAGGACAATATTCTTTAGCTCCAGTAATGTTCTTTTTTTTTTGGTTTTTATTTATTTATTTATATAAATATTATATTATTTATACACATTGCTTTATGCTTTTATGTTGAGAGAGAAAAATCAGGACAAAAGGGAAAAACCATGGGAGAGGAAAAAAAACATAAAAAATAAATGAATATAGAATGTGTTGATTTACTTTCAGTCTTTTTCTGGATGCAATTGACATTTTCTATCCAAAGCCTATTGAATTGCCTTGGATCACTGAACCACTGAGAAGAAGCAAGTCTTTCATAATTGATTATCACACATTCTTGCTATTATTATTTACAATGTATTCCTGGGTTCTGCTTACTTTGTTCAGGATCATTTCGTGTAAATCTTTCTAGACCTTTCTAAAATCACCTTGTATATCATTTTTTATAGAACAATAATATTCCATCATCTTCATATAACACAACTTATTCATCCTTTTACTTATCGATGGGCAGATGCCCACTCGTTTTCCAGTTGTTGGCTACCACAAAAAAGCTACTACAAACATTTTTGCACATGTGGGTCCTTTTCCTTGCTTTATGATTTCCTTGGGATACAGAGCCAATAGTGGCACTTCTAGGTCAATGGGTATGTATAGTTTTATAGCCCTTTGGGCATAGTTCCAGATTGCTCTCCAGAATGGTTGGATCACTTCACAACTCCATCAACAATGCATTACTGCATTACTCACATCCCAACCAACGTTTATCATTATCTTTTTCTGTCATTTTAGCTAATCTGGGAGGTCTAGGTGGTACCTCAGAAATGTTTTAGCTTACGTTATTTTAATTAATAGTGATTTAGAGCATTTTTTCATATGACTATAGATGGCTTTAATTTCATCATCTGAAAATGGTCTGTACATATCCTTTGACCATATATCAATTGGGGAATGACTTGTATTCTTGTAAATTCAATTTAGACAGGATTGTCCTTTTTATTATATTAACTCTTGAGTTAATGAGTGATATTTTTCCAATTGTTTAGATAAAACTTTATTTGTGCAAGAAGAATTTTATAATTGTGTTCATATAGTTCCTGGGTTTATCTTGGCAGTATTTATTTTACTTTATCTACAATTATTTTAAATGGAATTTCTCTTTCTATTTTTTGCTGCTGGGCTTTGCCAATAATATATAGAAATGCTGATGATTTGTGTGGCTTTATTTTGTATCCTGCAACTTTGCTAAAGCTGTTAATTGTGCTGAGAAGATATTTGAGCAATTTTCTAGAATTCTCTAAGTATATCATCATATCACCTGCAAAGAGTGAAAGTTTTATTGCCTGTTCTAATTCCTTTAATTTCTTTTTCTTTTCTTATTGCTAAATCAATATTTCTATTACAATGTTGAATAATAGCGGCAATAATGGGCATCTTTGTTTCACCTCTGATTTTATTGGGAATGCATACAACTTCTTTCCATTACAAGTAATGCTTATTGTTGGTTTTAGATAGAAAGATACTGCTTTATTATTTTAGGGAAAGCTGCTATTATCCCTGTGCTCTAGTGTTTTCAATGGGAATGAGTGTTGTATTTTGTCAAGAGCTTTTTCTGCATCTATTGAGATTATCTAGGGATTATTGGGCTTCCTGAAAGCCATGATGGAAAAAAAGAACCTAGACATTATCTTACAGGAAATCATAATAAAAGAAAA
The DNA here is from genome assembly GCA_023553655.1 of Myrmecobius fasciatus. Classification (NCBI taxonomy): domain Eukaryota; kingdom Metazoa; phylum Chordata; class Mammalia; order Dasyuromorphia; family Myrmecobiidae; genus Myrmecobius; species Myrmecobius fasciatus. The sequence goes on along the minus strand of JAJPUD010001112.1, from coordinate 479,026 downwards.
CTGCCTTGATATTTTGGAATCAAAAACTAAAATAGCCATCAAAATAATCTACCAATCACCACCAGAAAAAGACCCCAAAATTAAATCCCTAAAGAATATCGTGGCTAAATTTCAGAACTATCATACCAAGGGAAAAATATTGCAAAAAGCCAGAAAGAAATAATTTAAATACTGAGGAGCCACAATTAGGATTACTTAGGACCTACCAACTTCCACCTTAAAGGATCAAAGGGCCTGGAATCTGATATTCCAAAAAGCAAAGGAAATTGGATTATAGCCAAGAATAAATTATAAGCTAGAATAAGCATTATCTTTCAGGGAAGAAGATAGACATCCAATGATATAAGTGAATTTCACCTATTTCTAATGAAAAGGCCAGAACTGATCTCCAAACACAGAACTCAAGAGACTCATAAAAAGGTAAAAAGTAAATAACTCTGGAGAACTATATTTCTATTATGGGTATACTTAGAGAATGTGAGTATAATTTGATTTTCCTTATGATAATATGAAAAAGAAACTAAAGGTAGAAAGGGGATCATACTGGAAAAAGAGAGAAAGGGAGGTAAAATAAGGGAAATTACATCTTACAAAGAGGCAAAGAAAACCTATTATAATTGAGTGAAAGAAGGGAAGGGGATGAGCATTGTGTGAATCTTACTGTCATCAGATTTGGCTCTAAGAGAGAATATCAGACACATTTAGTATAACAAAGAAATTTATCTCACCTTATAAGGAAGTGGGAGGGAAAGGGAGAAGAGAAAGGGAAAGACTAATAGAAAGGAAAGCAGAAGAATTAGGGGAAAGGTGTAAAAAGGGGGGAGGGGCTCTAAAGAGGGGGACTGTTTGAGGGAGTTGGTCATCAAAAGCAAAATACTGGGGAGGAGGGAAAGGGGATTGGAAAGAGAAAAGCATAACTTAGGGTAAATAAGATGACAGGAAATACAGAATCAGTCATTTTAACTGTGAATGTGAATGGGATGAACTCTCCCAAAAATGGAAGCAGATACCAGACTGGATTAAAAGCCAGAATCCTACAATATGTTATTTATAAGAAACACATTTAAAGCATAGTGATACATACAGAGTGAAGGTAAAGGGCTGGAGCAGAATGTATTATGCTTCAGGTGAAGAAAAAAAAGCAAGGGTAGCAATTCTGATGTCAGATCAAGTAAAAGCAAAGATAGATCTAATTAAAAGAGATAAGGAAGGTAACTATATCTTACTAAAGGGTACCATAATGAAGCAATATCAATACTAAACATAAATGCATCAAGTGGTATAGCATGGAAATTCCTAGAGGAGAAGTTAAGAGAGATGCAAGAAGAAACAGACAACAAAACTATACTAGAGGGGGATCTCAACCTTGCTCTCTCAGAACTAGATAAATTAAACCACAAAATAAATAGGAAAGAAGTTAAGGAGGTAAACAAAATGTTAGAAAAATTAGATATGATAAATCTTTGGAAAAAATTAAATGGAGACAGAAAGGAGTTTACTTTTTTTCTCAGTAGTTCATGGAACTTATACAAAAATTGACCATGTGTTAGGGTATAGAAACCTCAAAATCAAATGCAGAAAGACAGAAATAGTAAATGCATTTTTTTTCAGATCATGATGCAATAAAAATCACATGCAATATAAGGCCAGGAGAAAATAGGCCAAAAAGTAATTGGAAACTAAACAATCTCATCCTAGAGAATGAATGGGTGAAATCATGGACACAATTAATAATTTCATCCAGTAAAATAACAATAATGAGACAATATACCAAAATTTGTGGATGCAGCCAAAGCAGTAATAAGGGTAAATTTTATATCTCTAGAATAGAAAAAGAGAAAATCAATGAATTGGGCATGCAACTAAAAAAGTTAGAAAAAGAACAAATTAAACCCCCCCAATCAAATACCAAATTTGAAATTCTAAAAACAAAGGGAGAGATTAATAAAATTGAAAGTAAAAAAAAACTATTGAGTTAATTAAAACTGAAAGTTGGTTTTATGAAATAACCAACAAAATAGATAAGCCTTTAGTTAATTTGATTAGAAAAAGGAAAGAGGAAAATCAAATTGTTAATCTCAAAAATGAAAAGGGAGAACTTTTCACCAATGAAGAGGAAATTGGAGCAATAATTAGCAGTTACTTTGGCCAGTTTTATAAATTTGATAACCTAAGTGAAATGGAGGAATATCTACAAAAATATAGATTGCCCAAATTAACAGAAGGGGAAATAAATTACTGAAATAGTCCCATTTTAGAAAAAGAAATAGAACAAGCTATTAATCAACTCCCTAGACAAAATCTTCAGGGCCAGAGGAATTTACATGTGAATTTTATCAAACATTTAAAGAACAATTAGCTCCAGTACTATATAAACTATTTGAAATAATAGGGAAAAAAGTACTCCTACCAAATTCCTTTTATGACACAAACATCATACTGATACCTAAACCAGGTAGGGTGAAAACAGCTAAAGAAAATTATAGACCAATCTTCCTAATGAATATTGATGCAAAAATCTTAAATAAAATATTAGCAAAAAGATTACAGAAAATCATCCCCAGGATAATACACCATGACCAAATAGGATTTATATCAATTATGCAGGGCTGATTCAATATTAGGATAACTAGTAGAATAATTGATTATATCAATAACCAAATTAACAAAAACATATGATTATCTCAGTCAATGCAGAAAAAGCATTTGACAAAATCTAACATGCATTCCTATTAAAAATACTAGAGAGTATAGGCATAAATGGATTTTTCCTTAAAACAGTTAGTATCATCTGTTTAAAACCATCAGTTAACATCATATATAATGGAGATAAACTGGAACATTTCCAATAAGATCAGGGGTGAAATAAGACTGGCCATTATCACCATTACTATTCAATATTGTATTAGAAATACTAGCTTTGGCAATAAGAGAAGAAAAAGAGATTAAAGGAATTAGAATAGGTAATGAGGAAACCAAATTATCACTCTTTGCAGATGATATGATGGTATACTTAGAGAACCCTAGAGAATCAACTAAAAAACTATTAGAAATAATTCACAACTTGCAGGATACAAAATAAATCCACATAAATCATCAGTATTTTATGCATCACTAAAAAAATCCAACAGCAAGAGATACAAAGAGAAATTCCACTCAAAATAACTGTCGATAGGATAAAATATTTGGGAATCTGTTTGCCAAGGGAAAGTCAGGAACTATACATGCAAAACTACAAAACACTCTCCATAGAAATAAAGTCAGATCTAAACAATTGGAAAAATATCAAGTGCTCCTGGATAGGTCGAGCAAAGATAATAAAGATGACAATACTACCTAAACTAATCTATTTATTTAGTGCTATACCAATCAAACTCCTAAGAAACTATTTTACTGACCTAGAAAAAATAACAACAAAATTCATCTGAAGAACAAAAGATCAAGAATTTCAAGAGAATTAATGAAAAAAAAGCAATGAAAGTGGCCTAGCTGTACCAGATCTAAAACTATATTATAAAGCAGTGGTCATTAAAATCATTTGATACTAAGAAAGAGAGTAATGGAATAGATTGGGTTCACAGGACCAAATAGTCAATAGTAATCTAGTGTTCGACAAACCCAAAGATCCCAACTTTTGGGATAAGAACTCACTATCTGACAAAAAACTGCTGGGAAAATTGAAAAGTAGTATGGCAGAAACTAGGCATGGACCCACACCTAACACCTTTTACCAAGATAAGGTCGAAATGGATTCATGATCTAGACATAAATAATAATATTATAAACAAATTAGAAGAACATAGGATAGTTTACCTCTCAGACCTGTGGAGGAGGAAGGAATTTGTGAACAAAGAACTAGAGATCATTATTGATCTATTATAGATAAATTTGGTTGTATTAAGTTAAAAAGTTTTTGTACAAACAAAACTAATGCAGACAAGATTAGAAGGGAAGCAATATACTGGGAAAACATTTTTACATTCACAGGTTCTGATAAAGGTCTCATGTCTAAAATATTTAGAGAATTAACTCAAATTTGTAAGAATTCAAGCCATTCTCCAATTGATAAATGGTCAAAGAATATGAACAGACAATTTTCAGATGAAGAAATTGAAGCTATTTCTAGTCATATGAAAAAATGATCCAAATCACTATTGATCAGAGAAATGTAAATTAAGACAACTCTGAGATACCACTATACACCTCTCAAATTGTATAAGATGGCAGGAAAAGATAATGACGAATATTGGAGGGGATGTGAGAAAACTGGAACACTGATACATTGTTGGTGGAACTGTGAACAGATCTAGCCATTCTAAAGAGCAATTTGACACTGTGCTCAAAAAGTTATCAAACTGTGCATAGCCTTTTACCCAGCAGTGTTTCTATTGGGCTTATATCCCAAAGAGATCTTAAAGGATGGAAAGGGACCCACATGTACAAAAAGGTTTGTAGCAACCCTTTTTGTAGTGGCAAGAAACTGGAAACTGAGTGGATGCCCATCAATTGGAGAATGTCTGAATAAATTATGGTATATGAATGTTATGGAAGATTATTTTTCTGTAAGAAATGACCAACAGGATGATTTCAGAGAGGTCTGGAGAGACTTACATGAAATGATGCTGAAATGAGCAGAACCAGGAGATCATTATACACGGCAATAACAAGATTATACGATGATCAATTCTGATGGACTTGGCTCTCTTCAACAATGAGGTGATTCAAACCAGTTCCTACTGTTCAGTGATGAAGAGAGCTATCTATACCCAGAGAGAGGACCATGTGAATTGAGCCTTTTCACACTTTCTATTGATGTTTGTCTGCATTTTGTTTTCTTTCTCACATTTTTTTCTTTTTAGATCTGATTTTTCTTGTGCAGAAAGATAACTGTGTAAATAAGTATACATATATTGGATTTAACATATATTTTGACATATTTAACATATATTGGATTACCTGCCATCTAGGGGAGGGGGCGAGGGGAAGGAGGGAAAAATTTGGAACAGAAAGTTTTGCAAGGGTCAATGTTGAAAAATTGCATATGCATATGTTTTGTAAATAAAAAGCTTTAATTAAAAAAGTACATTTTCCACAATAAAAAAGATTATCATATGATTTCTGTTTTGTCATTGATATAGTCTATTATAGTAATAGTTTTCCTGATATTGAACCAGTCCTGCATTCCTGATATAAATCCCATTTGGTCATAGTGAATTATCTTGCTGATAAATTGTTGTAATCTCTTTGCTAATATTTTATTTAATTTTTTTTGCATCAATATTCATTAGAGAGATTGATCTGTAATTTTCTTTCTCTGTTTTGACTCTTCCTGGGTTAGGTATCAGTATCATATTTTTAGTTGTATACCCAATTGATCTCCTCTTTCCCTATGTTATTCATATAGCTATTTAGAGATATAAAATTTCCACTAAGAAGTGCTTTGGCTGTATCCCGTAGGTTTTGATATGCTGTCTCATTATTGCCATTCTCTTGGATGAAATTATGGATTGTTTTTGTTTGATTTTTGACCTACTCATTCTTTAGAATTAGATTATTTAATTTCCAATTGGCCTTTAGTTTATCTTTCCCTGGCCCTTTATTCAATATAATTTTTATTGCATCATAGTCTGAAAAGAAAGTATTTATTATTTCTGCCTTTCTGTATTTGATTGTGAAGCTTTTATGCTCTAAAACATGGCCCGTTTTTGTGTAGGTGGCATGTACTGTTGAGAAAAAGGTAAACTCTTTTCTGTCTCTATTCAGTTTTTTCCAGAGGTCTATTACATCTCTGGCTTCCCCCTTACCCCCCCTCCAGGCAGGGTTAAATGACTTGCCCAGAGTCATACTGCTAGAAAGTATTAAGTGTCTGAGACCAGATTTAAACTCAGCTCCTCCTAACTTCAGGGCACATCTGTATTTTCTAGGATCCTATTGACCTCCCTTGTTTCTTTTTTATTTTGTGGTTAGATTTGTCTGATTCTGAGAGGGGAAAGGTGAAATTCCCCACTATTTTAGTTTTTCTGTCTATTTCTTCCTATAACTGGCTTAATATCTTCTCTAGGAATCTCTATGCTCTACTACTTGGTGCATATACATTTAATATTGTAACTACTTCAATGTTTACAGTACCCTTTATCATCTCTTTTAATTATATCTATTTTTACTTTTGCTTTATTTGAGATCAGAATGTCTACTCCTGTTTTTTTTTTTTACTTCAATTAAAGCATAATAAATTCTGTTCCAGCCTTTTACCTTTACTCTGTATGTGTCTTTCTGTGTCGTGTATTTCTTGTATACAACATATTGTGGGATTCTGTTTTTTAATGTACTTTGCTATTCACTTCTGATTTATGGGAGAGTTCATCCCATTCACAATCACAGTTATGATTACCAACTCTGTCTTTCCCTTCATCATATTTTCTCCCCTGTATATACTTTTATTCTCTCTTTCCACCCTGTTTTTAGTAGTGTTTTTTTTTTACCTACCCCACCTACTGCCTTATTTCCTATCACCCCCTCCCCTCTTCTCTTTGTAGTGTTTTTTTAATCCAGCCCTCCCACTACTTTATTTTCTATTACCCTTCCCTATTCTCTTACCTTTTTCCCCTAGTGTTCTTCCCCTCCCTTCTCTTTTGCCCCTATCTTTTCTTCCCTCTTTCTCCTCCTTTTTATAGGATTAGATAAATTTCTATATCCAACAGAATGATTAAGTTATTCCTTTTAAAAACCCAAACTGTTGAGATCAAGCTTCAGAAAATGCTAGTCCCCTACTTTTCTTTTCTTCTATTGTAATAGGTCTTTTGCTCCTCTCCATGTGATCTAATTGTTCCATTATATCTCCCTTTTCTTTTATTTCCACCTCTTACTTTTTCTTTGATACTCTTACATGAGAGTCCGCACCTTTGGTCCAAGTTAAATCTTTCTCTGTCTGTCCCAGTGATAGATACAGTTCTGAAGAGTTACAGATATAGTTTTTTCATCTAGGGATTTAAAATTTAACCTTAAATAACATATATTTTCTCCTGTTTACCTTTCTAAGATTCTCTTGAATCCTCTGTAGATTAAATTTTCTATTTAGTTCTGCTTTTACAATAGAAATGACTGAAAATCTCTTACTTCTTTGAGGATCCATTGCCTCCCTTGAAAGATGATACTGAGTCTCTCTAAGTAGCTAATTTTTTGTTGTAACCCATGGTCCTTTACCTTCTGGAATATGGTATTCCAGGCTCTACAATCTGTTATTTTAGAAGCTGCCAGATCCTGGGTAATTCTGACTGTTGCTCCTTGATATTTAAATTATTTTTGTTTGGCAGCTTGCAATATTTTTTCCTTGAGATTGTAGTTCTGGAGTTTTGCCACAACATTCCTTGGAAGTTGCCTGAAGGTGATTGATGGATTCTTTTAATGACTATTTTCTAGAATATTGGAGCATTAACAATCTCTTGAAGAAAAATATCCAGGCTCTTTTTTTTAAGTCATGGCCTTCAGATAGTCTAATGATTTTTAAATTGTCTCTTCTGGATCTATTTTCCAAGTTGGCTCTTTTTCCATTGAGGCATTTTACATTTTCTTCTTTTTTCCCCGCATTCTTTTTAGTTTGCTTGACTGATTCTTGATGTCTCATAATCATTAGCTTCCATGTGTCCTGTTCTAGTTTTAACTGTGTGATTTTCTTCAATTAGCTTTTGTATGTCTTTTTCCATTTGATCAATTCTACTTTTGAAGGTATTGTTTTCTTTGGTGGATTTTGCATTTGGCCAATTGTATTTTTAAGGAATTGCCTTATTTTTTCCAAACTGTTGACTCTTTCTTGCCTACCTCTCATTTCTTTTCTCATTTTTTTCTTCTCTTATTTGCTTTTTAAAGTCTTTTATGAGTACTTCCAAGAAGCCTCTGTGGACTTGGGACCAATTCATATAACTCTTTGAGATTTCCTCTGTGGACATTTTGTCCTTGTTTGAATTGGTCTTTTGATCTTCTCTGTCATTGTAGTAGCTTCCTATGGTCAAGGTTTTTGCTATTTCTTGCTTATTTTCTTTCCTTTTCTATTGGTATTTCCCTTTTTTTTTTACTTTTATGGTTGAATTCTGTTCCTGGAGCAAAGGGGGCATTACCCCAAGCTTCCTGTGCAGCTCTCAGCGTTTTGTTTTGAACACAGGGGCCCCTTGTGTTTGCAGAGGGGTAGCTTTGCTTGATTTTTTTCCAGGAAACAGTCTGATTTCCCACAATTTGCCTTCTGAGATCTAGGACTGGGGGCTTCCCCACTGATTGCTTCTCTACTGAGCCAAGACCAAGGGTCTTAGTTGCTGATCTGTTGTGATTAAGACCCTCTCCCTGGCTTTTTCAGAGTCTATCTGATCTGGGATGAACACCTTTTCCTCCCCAGTAAGAATGATGTTTCTTGAAGTCCTTCCAATCTATCTTGAACTGGAGAGTAGTTTCATTCAGAGGCTTGGTTTCATGTGGTTTTCAAGTTAAACTGGGAGAGAACAAGCAGCTTCCTGGTTTTACTCTGCCATCTTAATTCCATCCCCCAGCTCCAGTAATGCTCACATTTAAGATTCACATTACACATTTAAATTAAAATGCTTGTCCTAAAATCTTGATATCCTTTCTTTCTCTGACACCTGGGAGAATCATCTTCCAACAGAGATAGCATTTTTATTTATTCAGGAATTGATAGTGCAGGTGTAGATGAGATGATTCAAATCATTTCAGGCATATTGTTTGAGGTAGGTACCTCTGCCTTTAGCAGTCTTATGGATGTCTTTTTTCTACAGCCCATTTTCTTCCTGGGAGAGATCAAATGAGGAAAGATCCCAGCACTCTATACATAAAACAATAGGTTACAGGGATCCTATCTTTGAGGGGTCTTCTTTTACATCTTTCACATTTGACTGCTTCTCTGGGTTTATATAACTTATGTACCTATTATGCACCCTAAATTTAGATCCTCATTACATCTTATCTAGATTATTGCAAAAAGTCTTAATTGATTTCCCTTCATCAGATGTATCAACACTCTAATCTGTTCTACCTTTTTTTTTTTGCTGTTTTCATGACCCTATTTGGGATTTTTTTTGGCAAAGATACTGAAGTGTTTTCTCATTTCCTTTTCTAGTTCATTTTATAGGTGAGGAAACTGAGGCAAACAGGATTAAGTGACTTGCCCAGGGTCCCACAGCTAGTAATTATCTGAGGCCAGATTTGAACTAAGAAAGAGGGATCTTCCTGATTCCAGACTCAGCACTGTGTAACTTAGCTGCAAAGTTATATATTATGGCCAAAGTAATTTCCTATATGTTTATACACACATACACACACACACACACGCACGCGTGCGTGCACACACACACACACACACACACACAAACCTATATCAAATTGCTTTCCATCCTGGGGAGGGTGAAAAGGAAGGAGGGGAAGAAAAAATCATGGGACTCAGAATCTTTTAAAAATCAGTGTTGACCCCACATGTGCAAGAATGTTTGTGGCAGCCCTTTTTGTAGTGGCTAGAAACTGGAAATTGAATAGATGCCCTTCAATTGGAGAATGGCTGAATAAATTATGGTATATGAATGTTATGGAATATTATTGTTCTGTAAGAAATGACCAGCAAGACGATTTCAGAGAGGCCTGGAGAGACTTACATGAACTGATGCTGAGTGAAATGAGCAGAACCAGGAGATCATTATACACAGCAACAACAGTACTATATGACGATCAATTCTGATGGACATGGCTCTCTTCAACAATGAAATGTTTCAAACCACCTCCAATTGTTCACTGAAGAGAGCCATATACACCCAGAGAGAGGGATGCGAAATGTGGACCACAACATAACATTCTCATACTCCTTGATTGATGTTTGCTTACATTGTGTTTCCTTTATCTGATATATCGTTCGTGTGGATAAGATTTTTCTTGCACACCAATGATAAGTTTGGAAGTATGTATACATATATTCGATTTGCCAATATTTTAACGTGATTAACATGTAGTGGATATCCTGCCATCTAGGGGGAGGGGTGGGGAGTTGGGGGGAAAAATTTGTGGCGGAAAACTATGTAAGGGTTATTGTTGAGGAATTACCCACACATATGTTATTCAAATAAAATAAAAATTAAAAAAAAATCAGTGTTGAAAATTATCTTTACATGTAATTGGAAAAAATAAAATACTATTAAAAAACCCAATAATTTTCCTTACATGCGAGATCTGACCATATGACTCCACTCCTCAACTAACTCCTGTGCTTTCCTATTGTTTCTAGGATAGGATATATAAACTCCTCTGTCTTTTAAAGTCCTTCACAGTCTCATTGTATATTACTTCCTTTCCTACATTCTGTGATCTCACCAAATTGGCCCTCCCTCTATTCCTCACATACCATTCTTCATCTACTTCTTAGTGCTTTTACATCAGCCTTCCCACATTCCTTTAATGTACTTTCTTCTTACTCTCATAGAGTTCCTATCTTCTTTTCAAATGCAATGACAGCACCATCTTTTGAATGAAGTTTTTCCTGAGTTTCCTTCTCCAGCTTTTAGTGCCATTATTTCTGAATTAGCTTTATTGTATTTATTTACTTTATGTATATATATATATATATACATATATATATAAAGAGAACTTATTTGCAAGGAGAAGTTATTTGATCCTTTCTATTTGTATCTTCAGCTCCTAGTCCTAGAGTGAATATATCCATTCTAATTTGTTAAACAAATTATTTCCTTTGGCTGTGCATCCTATGACCTAAATCATTTTGGTTAAATAGAAGCATATTCTATCTTTTTTTTTTTTTTTTTTGCTGAGGCAATTGGGGGTTAAGTGACTTGCCCAAGGTCACACAGCTAGGAACTATTAAATGTCTGAGACCAGATTTGAACTCAGGTCCTCCTGACTTCAGGGCTGATGCTCTATCTACTGCGCCACCTAGCTGCCCCTCATATTCTATTTTCCATAAGGTTTAAGCTATAAATCAATGACATGATTTTGTTGATTTGATTTTACTATAGATGTCTCATTTAATTTGCAGACTGTGTAGAAGAACTAAGGCTATAACATGGTATAATTTAACTTTTTCCCTTCAGGATTGAGATAGGAACTGGATGTGAAATTCCTGGATGAGGAAAGTCCCTCTATTAATGTAGGTTAGTATCTCTTGTATTAACCTTTATGTTGTTCAGTTCTTCAGTCATGTCTGACTCTTCGTGACTCTGTGGACCATATCAAGCTGACACTGTCCATGGAATTTTTTTTGGGAAAAGATATAAGAAGTTTATACTATTTTTATTCAGTGGATTAAGGTAAACAGATATTAAGTGAGTTGTCCAGAGTCACATATCACATGTGTCAGAGACTTTGAATTTGAATTCACCTGACTCCTTGCCCAAAAGTCTATTCACTACCTGACTTCTACTCTTTATAGGATACTTTAAAAATATTAGTGCGGTTTTAAGTTATTAAAACTCAAAACTACACTAAAAGTTTTAGCATATTTTTATATTATGATTCAAAAACTCACATATTTTCATTACCCCTCTATCTATTTATCAATCTATGTTTCTATCACCTGTCTACCTGTATATTTTTATATTTAGTGAAGTTAATTTTTTAAAATTTTGAATAAGCCTAATTATCTTAAAGAACATACTTCACTTCCTGGTAAAGTGTGACTAGTTGGAAAATGCAGCTATGACTATAGCTAAGTGACCTTCCAGACTTTTTTCAACACAGTTGGAAACTCTTCTGAGCCAATTGTCCCAAGAGAAGAGAGAAATTATCTCTTGTGTTTGTGTAATAGGCAGCAGGCTGCAGCTGGATAGAGCTCTGAGGTTTTGGACCTCTCTTAAGGTAACCGTAATGGGAGCTTTAGGCTTTTGGAGGGCTGACTTAAGTGTGGATTTTTATGGTTTCATTGTGTCCCACTTGAAAGACTTTGCATGAGGTCTCCACAAATTAAAGGAAAGTATGGTTGCGTGCCATTGAGCAGACTGCATCTAGTTCTCTGATCCATATAATGTCTGGTTCAATACTAGACAATACCCAGCTTATTGTTGGCGCTCACCAAGTGTAAATAACCGCACTTCATTTGGCAAATCATCTTATCTCCATATACATGATAGATTAAATACAGTACATTCTGTGCTTCAGAAACTCCCATAACTCCCCAGCGGTATAGAAAAGCACTCTAGCTATTTCTTTACCTTGAAATGCTCAAATCGGCTTCCACATCTGGCTTTGGGATTATGTTTCTCCTGTTTTCAGTGATTACATCACTTGCTCATTTTGAATGAGAGATTCATCTTTTTTCTTATTGGGAAAATGTATCTTGGAATATCCTGAGTCTAATTCCAGGGAAGAAAAATCCGGATCCATGTGAGGTTAGTTTTACCATGTGGATCATTATAGTATTCATTGATCTCAGTCCCACGATAATGACAGACAATGACAGGGCCAGATTTGGGACAGAGGTCTTCTGACATCTCAAACCAATTTTTCTTCTGCCATATATTGTGCTTTTCATGGAAGGACTTTGGAAAAATATGGCAGTAATATACAATGGTAAGGCTTTGTTGAACTTCCCCTGTAATAATATGTTAGAAAATTCTTCCAGGATTTTGTTGGGTAAACATGAAAGGGAGCCTGGCTACTTAGAATACATGGGTTGTGTGAGTTGTTTTGTACAGTATAGAGTGCTTGCAAACAATTTCCCCAGATTTTCCCAGCTTTGTTCTTGGATGAGGCACTTGGCAGGCTGCCTCTGCTTAGCTCATGCTAAGTAGGTGTGTGGAGAGGTTTCAGGGCCTGGGGGAAGGGGGTTCCTGTTTGGAAGCAGAAGAGACTTTCTGGGCCAGAGGTATTCTGAAGAGGGGAAGGATAATTCTCCTCAAATGCACAGGGGATGGGAGATGGAGAGAGATGGGAATAAAGAGGAAGGAGGAAAATGAAGAAAGGAAAAATACTCAATTTTTCTGCTTGCTTCTGCCTTGATGTGAATTTTTCCCCCTAGAGCTGGAACAGAAGCAATTACATTTACTTCAACATTCCTTCCCAAGCCCAGCGGGGCATTTCCACTGTGGGAGAGAGCTATGGTGGGATTTTGCAGAGAGACATAAAGAAATATTGGGATAACCCCTGATTATATTCTGCTCCTGTCCCCTTAGCTCCTGCATTGTGCCAACACCAAATAAGACACAATACATAAAACCTGTTCTTTGAAACTCACAGAGTCACTGTGAGCACCAAATGATAATATAATGATAATGTAATAATATAGTGTAATACAATACAACATAACATATAATCTAATATTGGGATAGGGACTGAGCCTGTGATTTCACTTGCTCTGAGTGAGGTGAACTCTGAGAAGAGGAAATTTCTTCTATTAATCCAAGTCAGCACCTTCCCTGCCATTTATAGTCAGAGAGATGTCTAAAGTTAAGAGGTTAAATGATTTGCTCAGAGTTACACAGAGAGTATGTTACCCTGGTTCAATCTGGTTCCAAGTCTAGCTCTCCATTCATACCCATCAACCATGTTGCTATTTATATAATTTTCATATATATATATATATATATATCTCATCATCATCCTTCATCATCTTCATCATGATCATCATCATCCTTCTTCATCATCTTCATCATGATCATCATCATCCTTCATCATCTTCATCATGATCATCATCATACTTTTTCATCATCTCATTATCAAAGGCATTTTGATAGAATTTGTGATTTCATTACATAAAGAATTCCCAATGAGGACTGGCACCTTTTCTACAATTGTTATTTTAAGACTTGCTGGGGGAGGCACCATGAAATTAAGGGACTTTCTATTAAACAGCAGAATTCTAGATTCTAAGGCCCACTTTCCACCCACTATACCATACTGCTTCTTCATTATATTTTATATTTGGATAAAGGTATAGGGGGAACTGAGAGATTAGGGGAGAGATTTAGGCTGGCTGATGAGAATCACCTCTGATTAAGTATTTATTTAAGCCAAGGTTGTTCCATGGAAGATTAGAATAGTTTAAGAGGAAGAGGATAAGGGAAAAAACATTTATTAAGAACTGATCAGCTTCTGTGTTAACTATTTTATAGATAGTACTTCATTTGAACCTTATAACAAATCTGTGAGATAGATATTATTATTCCCATTTTACAGTTGAGGAAATAAAGGCAGAGTTTGTGTTTTGTCCAGAGTCATATAGCTTAAACATCTGAGGAGTAATTTCAACTCAAGTCTTCCTAACTTCAAGCCGATGCTCTATCCACCATATGCATAGCTACTGTAATGTAATCAATTCTTAGTTATGCATAGAAGTAGACAGGAGGAATGATGATGGAAGGAATAAGTACTCAGTGCCAAAATATGAAAAACAATGGATAAAAATAATTCTACTTATGACAGTAAAGTGACATAAGGAATAGACACTGGTTTAGAATCAGGTCTAGGTTTAAATTTGGCTTCCACAACTGTTTGTGAAACCTTGGGAAAGTTTTCCCTTAGTTTCAATTTTCTCATCTGTAAAATGAAGATAACAATATCACTGTTGTTATTAACATAAAATGTGATAATATTTACAATTAAAAAAATTTCTTTTATTTAAAGAAACAAAATAAGAAAAGAGAAAAACAGCAAAGGAATACAAAACAAAATGAAACAAAACAAAAGAGAGCATTGTCATGTGCCCAGAAGAACATCAGAGAGGATTCAAAATATATAACAATTAATACAAGTTCAAGAAAGCATATATATATATACGTATATATATATATTAGTAGAATAAATTATATTCATGAGTATACATTTTTCTTTACTTCCCTATAAATTGTTCTTTTGTTCTTTGCTGTGTACCTTTTTTGCTTTATTCTTTTTTCCCCATTTCATCCTTTCCTACCCCCAAACAGGCTATCGTTAAGAAAGGATATATTTATATATACATATGTGTATATATTTACATGTATGCCATATATATATATACACATACATAATACATACTACTCCCTTAACTTCTCTTGCTATTACTTAACCTCCTCCCACCCATGGATACCTTCCTTGTCTTCTTCCCTTACCCTTTGCTTCCCTGCCAGCCCATTCCTCCTCCCTTATTTCTCTATAGATTTTGGAGGGTGCTATCCCTTTCATAGTATATATGTAGTGTTTTCTATTTAACCCATTCCCAATGTGAATAGGTTTTCAGAACTATGAGCCTTCCTCTTCCTCTCTAATGCCTTTGTGTTGATTCTTCCTCTGCATCTCATTTGTATGATATAATTACTACTTCTATTTTAACTCTGGCCCAATCTTTCTTTTAAGCTACTCTATTGTTGATGTCAATCTTAAACATATGCTATCCATTTCCCATGTTAAAAAAACAACAAAAACCAATTTGTCCATGTTGAGTTTCTTGAAATTGATCTTTGATATTTACTATGTTAAATTTTCTATTAAGTTTGGGTTTATTTGATAGAAAGTCCTGAAAATCTTCAAGTTCATCGAATGTCCATTTTTTCCCATTCAATATTATAGATAATTTTGCTGGATATGATATTTTTGGCCACAGGTCTGGTTCAGAATCTGCAGTCTTTTATTGTAGCTGCCGAGAAATCCTGTACAATTCTAATTGTAGCTCCAGCATATATGAATAATTTTTTTTCCTTGTTTCTTGCAAATTTTTTTCTTTGATCTGGGGGTTTCAAAATTTGGCAAATTTGGCAATAATGTTCCTGAATGTTTTCCACAAAAGAACTCACTCATGAGGGGATTGGTGAATTTTTTTCTATTTCTACTTTCCCTTCATGTTCTATCATTACCAGACAATTTAATTATTTTTTTGCATTATTGTGTCAAGGTTTGTTTGTTTGTTTGTTTTTTGGTCATAACTTTTAGGCAGTCCAATTATTCTTATATTTTCTCTTCTTGATCTGCTCTCCAGATCTGTCATTTTTCTTATATTTCACATTTTGTTCTATTTTTTCATTCTTTTGTAATGTTTTGTTATTTCTTGGTCTCTCATAGCTTCACTGGCTTCCTCTTGCCCAATTCTAATTTTCAAAGAGTTATTTTGTTTTTGAGAAACTGTTATTTCCTTTTCTAGTTGGTTAATTTTTTTTCATAATCTTGTTTTTCTTGGATAGTTTTTATTTTTTTTTTTTTTTAGTTTTTCCTCAATGTCTCTCTTTTGGTTTTTAAATTCTTTTTTGAGTTCTTCCATAAATTCTCTCTGGGCAGGTAGTCATTTCACATAACTCTTCGGGGTAGAAGTTTTTTTTTTTTTTTTTTTTTTTTTTTTTACTTCAGTGTCTTACTCTGAAGATAAACCCCAGTCTTTCCCTGTTCCCATAGAAAGTTTCTAGGGTAGGGTTCTTTCTTTGCTGTTTTTTTTAAATAATAAGAGATATTAGTGTAAGTACCTCTAATCCTGGGATGGTGATGGTGCTATCTCTGACCTTACTTCAGCTCTCTCCTCTGATCAGGAATCCTACTCTAAGAGCTCCCTCCTCCAGCAAGTGCTGGCATCTAGCAATGTCCCTGCCCTATTGCTTATGCACTGTTTGGTTGTGATGATTTCTTTTTGCCCAGGGCCAGCACAACTGGATCTGGTATTCCTAATCAGTCGATTCTTGCAAGTCTTCACAGACTCAGACCCCAACTCCACAAAGAGTCCAGGAGGTAAAAGTTTCTGAGGTTCTTACTGAGGCTTCAGCCACACCTAGCTAACTCTAGGGTTACCCACTTGGTGTTTCTGTGGTCCAGAGATGTTTGCACTTCACACGGGTTTAATCCCATCCCCTGGTTTTTCTTCCAATATTATATCAGGAGGACCCCTGTTCTTCTTCAAGTCTTCTTGATTTTTCATCACTCTATGTTCTCCCTGAGGTGCAAATTTGTTCTATTTGTGGGGGAAATTGTGAGAACATGAAATTTACCAAGCTATTCTACCATCTTCCCAGAATCCTCCCCTTACAAAATGTTTTATAAATCTTAAAGACCTATATAAATGCTAGCTATATATAGATTTTGGAGACATAAAGGGTGTGTCTGTATTTAGACTGCATTTTCCCATGATGTTTGAGTAAGGAAGAGAGACTTTGGACTTTCTTTGGACAACATTTCCCAGTAAATCTGTATGAAC
The DNA here is from genome assembly GCA_023553655.1 of Myrmecobius fasciatus. NCBI lineage: Eukaryota > Metazoa > Chordata > Mammalia > Dasyuromorphia > Myrmecobiidae > Myrmecobius > Myrmecobius fasciatus. The sequence continues at coordinate 461,880 of JAJPUD010001112.1, read as the reverse complement.
CCTTTGATAGGACAGTTGAGAATTTCTTTTTTTTTATTAATACTTTTTATTTGCAAAACATATGTATGGGTAATTCCTAAACATTAACCCTTACAAAGCTTTCTGTTACAAATTTTTCCCCCCTACTCACCACCCCTCCCCTAGATGGCAGGATACACACTACATGATAATGATAATTATGATAGAATACTTAAGAAATCAAATATATATATAGTTATTGCATCATTTTTTGTGCAGGAGAAATCATATCTACAAGAAAGAATAATCTGATAAAGGAAATACAATGCAAGCAAACCTCAATAGAGAACATGAAAATGTTATGTTGTGGTCCACATTTCACATCTCTCTCTCTGGGTGTATATGGCTTTCTTCACCAAACAATTGGAACTGGTTTGAAGCATTTCATTGTTGCAGAAAGTGATGTCCATTAGAACTGATCCTCATATAGTATTGTTGTTGCCGTATATAATGATCTCCTGGTTCTGCTCATTTCACTCAGCATCAGTTCATGCAAGTCTCTCCAGGCCTCTCTGAAATCGTCCTGCTGATCTTTTCTTACAGAACAATAATATTCCATAACATTCATATACCATAATTTATTCAACCATTCTCTAATTGATGGGCATCCATTCAGTTTCCAGTTTCTAGCCACTACAAAAAGAGCTGCCACAAACATTTTTGCACATGTGGGGCCCTTTCCTTCTCTTATGATTTCTTTGGGATATAAGCCCAATAGAAACACTGCTGGGTCAAAGGGTATGCATAGTTTGATACCTTTTTGAGCATAGTTCCAAATTGCTCTCCAGAATGGCTGGATCCGTTCACAGGTCCACCAACAATGCATCAGTGTCCCAGTCTTCGCACATCTCCTCCAACATTCATCGTTATCTTTTCCTGTCATTTTAGCCAATCTGACAGGTGTGTAGTGGTACCTCAGAGTTGTCTTAATTTGCATTTTTTTGATCAATAGTGATTTGGAGCACCTTTTCATATGATTATATATAGTTTTAATTTCCCAGTTGAGAATTTCTTAACAATCTTTATTAGTTAATAGCTCTAGAGAGATCAGATCAATTTGCCTCAAGGCAAACATAGATTGTTGAAAAATCAAGAAGACTTGGGGTCAAACAGGGGTCCTCCTGTCACAATCCAAGAAGATCCAAAGAAAGACCCCAGTCCCTGGATTACCAGGGCTAGTTCCACAGAAACAGTAAGTGGGGAGCCCTAGGGCTAGCTAGATTTGCCTCAGCAGATACTTTCATCTCTGGGACAGTATGCAGAGTGGAGGTCTGAGTTCTGGGACAAGGAGGAAATCTCTCCTGATAAGGAATGCCAGCCCAGCTATGCTGCAGAGACATAGCTTTGGTTGAGAAGATCAGCACACCTGGTGAGTGCAGAAGCACTGGGGGAGCTCTTGGTTTGGGGTTCCTGATCAGAAGGGAAAGCTGAAGTGAAGCTAGAGACACCATGCCCCCACCTCACAATTAGAAGTCCTTACACTAATACTTCTCATTAAAAAAAACAAAAACAAAAACAAAGAACAATGAATCAGCAAAGTAAAAAGAACCCAATCATAGAAATTTACTATGGGAGTAGGAAAGACCAGGGTTTGTCTTCAGAGGAGGACAGTAAAATAAAATATTATTTTGACAATGGGTCCATAGCCATCTCCAAACTACCATAGAAATCCATGCAAAAAATGTTAAGATCTTCTGGACTAGGGGCAGCTGGGTGGTGCAGTGGATAGAGCACCAGGCCTGATGTCAGGAGGACCTGAGTTCAAATCTGGTCTCAGACACTTAACACTTCCTAGCTGTGTGACCCTGGGCAAGTCACTTAGCCCCAGTTGCCTCAGCAAAAAAAAAGTTGGGGACTAGAGAATCTTCAAAATCTTTTCAAAATATGCAGTTAAGCTGCATGTTATCTTCATGAGTAAGAAAGGCATTGTACTTTTCACCTCATCTGGATTCTAAGAACTTGTAGACATGCTTCCTATTTCAATTGACCTAGGAGCCAAATTACTGAACTTTCCCCAAGGTACAAAACTACTCTTCAGCATTTCTCGATCATTTGCCCATCACCTTTAGAGACCCAAGTGTCTACAAAAACTATTGTTCATTATCTTCCTGGCTAAGGCAAATATTGCTATATAATGGGAGGAGAGCCCTGATTGCATTCTAATTGCAGAACTGTTCTTGTGACTCACTTTGAATGTCTATGGAAAGTAAAGTTAATCCAATGAGGGGTGATCCTATCTCAAAATATTATAAATATGTTATTTTAGAAAACTGACCGCTGAATAGCTTATTACACAAGGACATCCTTGGCCTAAAACAAAGGGTTTCTTTGTCTCCAGGGACAATAGGGCATTTACCAATAGGCACTTGTGGTAACTTTTTATTGTTGTTGTTGTAATTTTCCAGGAAGGGAGAAGGAAAATCCAAGTCTATCCTGGCCCTTCTTCCTGGTGGCCCACGGTCATATTTATTTGTCTAGACTCTGAAGTTTAGCTAATTCTGCTAATACAAGCCAGGACCTGAGAAGCCTGTCTTACCACACTACCTCCCAAATCAGTACAATAGGCTGGCTACAGCCCAATACAATAGTTACTACATAGTTACTCTTTTAGTAACTAGTGGTATCTCTTCCTCACCAAGTCACATTTTGGTTATCCTAGACAAAAATATTCCACGTTCATATCCACCCCCAAGTGTGACACAAGAGGCATTTAAAGGCATTTAAATTTGGTCTTCAGTCAGAAGACATGGAAAATTAAAATCAAGGCATTTAATGAAATAACTTAGCAAAAAAGTAGCAATAAAATATTATAATAAATAAAATATAATAAAATGAAATGTTTCTTATAAACCTAGGGTACATTCTTAGAAATTCATATAATACCTTTGGGATGAATGGACACATGTAACGCACAGGTGTAATGAAGACAACACGGAATTTTGCTTTTTGGGGTTAGGAGGATCTGAAAATCTGCCTCTGACACTAAATTGTGTAAATCTGGGCAAGGCATTTTATATGGTTCAGTTAATTTCTTAGGATTTAATTTATAGAAGGGTTGTTTTTCTCATTGCTGGAGGGAGCTTCCTAACTGATTAATCTACTGATTCTCAACATATGCCTGTGTTGTGAATGACATGTTGGTTAGTGTTGAATTGGAGTCAGGAAGTTTGGGCTTTATTTATATCACACCTCTGAGGCTTGTTAGTTGTAGGACCATGACTGAATCACCTAAACTCTCTGACTTTTAGTTTCCTTAACTGAAAAATGAATATAATAATTGTTTTTACTTAACTCTCAATGTTGTTGAGAAACTCAAATGAAAGAATATATGTAAAGGAAGCACTTTTATTATTTTAAAGTGCTATGTAAATGGTAGTTACTATTTTATTCTACCATAGGGCACTGCTATGCTATGAACTGGTATTTTTCAAGTGTTGATAATTCCATGGTCATTCTAATAGTTATGTGCTATTGTCAACATCAAGGTTCAACATCAAGTAAGAACATCAGGTTCTCTAACATTGCCAGAAAGAAAGCTGTTTCTATTCCTTAACTCTATTCATTTGGAAGTCAAGGTATTCATTTTGCTAATCTAGCATTATGGAGTGTATTAATTCATAAATTAACTCTTGGGTCAACTATTATTCTTTTTTTTTTATAAAGCTTTTTATTTACAAAACATATGAGTGACCTTTCAACATTGATCTTTGCAAAAAAACTTTTTTTTCCCAAGCTTTTCCTTTCCTTCCCCCCACCCCCCACCCCTAGATGACAGGTAATCTAATACATGCTAGATAGGATAAATTATATGACAAATACAATACATGTATACATATCTATACAGTTATCTTACTGCACAAGAAACATCAGATCTAGAAAGAGAAGAAGAAAAAAACAACCTAAGAAGGAAAACAAAATGCATGGAAATATTCACAGAAAGCGTTAAAATGCTGTGTGGTGGTTCACTCTCAGTTACCACAGGCCTCTCTCTGGATGTATATGACTATCTTCATCGCAGCACAACTGGTTTGAATCACATCATTGTTGAAGAGAACCATGTCCATCAAAATTGATCATCGTATAGTCTCAACTATTATTCTTTAGGAAAGTTTCTCCCTCTGGCTCTTGTATTGCATTTAAATGAGCCCCAATAACATGACAGTATGCACTGAGTCACATAAGTATGGTTTTATTATATGTAGTTGCATTCCTTATCCAAAAGAAGAGGGATGGGAAGTGTAACCTTTCCTGGCTAAAAGAAGAGACTAAAGGATTGTAAAGGATAAGAGAGAGAATCCAGGAAATTTTTATTCCTCGATGCAGATTTGGACCAAAGCAGGGGCTATCAGATTGCAAGGGAAGGATATAAATCTCTAAATTTAATTCACGATCTCTTGGAAATGTGTACAATTCACCGAACCACTTAAAAAGTGACCTATTAAAATTTCTTGCTAAATTGTGATGTGATAAATTTATTCTTTTTCTACTTCCTAAGTCAGCCAGGTAGCATAATAAATAAAATACTAGATTTAGAGTCAAAAAGATTTGAGTTCAAATCTAACCTCGAACACTTATCAAGTCCCTGATCAAGTCATTTAACTTCCACCTGCCTCAGTTTCCTTATTTGTATATAAAATAATACTTCCCTCCTAGACTGTAAGATTAATCAAGGTTTGGAATTTGCATTCAACAGGCATAGTCTTATGGAGAGTGGGCACAAGTTTATTATTGCTCAGAACCTTGATTTAAATAAGACATAAGAAGAAGAAACTCAAAACATAAAAAACAATTAACGAACACAATGACTGCCATAACAGTAAAGGCACTATAACAAACAAATAACATACAACATGCATCATCACTACTCCAAGGAAGCACCAACATCTGAATTCCTTGGATGGAAGGATCCATGGTCACAACATGAGTCTCAAATGGGAGGCTAGGCAACAGTATTTCCTAGCTGAATACCCAAAGTCCCTTTCCACTAAGGCATTTTTTTTAGACTGAGAAAAAAGAAGGCACAACATTAAGTATTCTCATTGGACACATGACTCTTGAGACAGAGCAGCCCCCTCAGGTACAGGATGCTTCATCACAAGAAGCTACCAAGGAGAATATTTGTTCATTCCTTTAGGAGGTTTATATATACTCCAGGGACTGGCCAGATTTCCAAGATAAACACAGACTGGCAATAAAGGATACTCATTAATTAAGGCACCAGAAGGGTGGCCGACCCTTCTTGTGTGCTTCCTGAGGTCCTATCAAATTACTGTGAGCACATTGCAATGTTCTCAGGAAACAAATTTAGGCATGAGTGAGACTCACTGGGATTCCTCACTAGAATTCCTTACACAGACTCATTCATTGTAAAGATAAAATATGATACTTTTGCAACCCTTTAAATACCATATAAATTACATTTATTATTAAATTCTCCATTTCCTATATTTTACAATTGCATGGCTAATTGATATTGCTTTCCTTAGGAGTTTTCTTCTTATTTTAGATTTTGGTTAGCAAGTATATCCTGGCTTTACTCTCTTAAAACTGGGCAAAATGCATGTTCCCCTTTGGAGAACTTGAAATACCCTGAGCTTGTGTCATCTGCTGAAATTCTCATCAGCTTTATTCCCCTCATTATTAGGTATTATAGACAAACCACCAGATTCCATTTAATCATATAATATTAATTATTACAAAAGGATATTTAATTTGAAGATATTGCAATAATTAAAAAAGACATTCCCCCACAGTACTTCAGAGGCATATTCTTGCTTATCCCATATCAATCTCTAGGGAGCGTGGGTTCACTTTTAGAAATTTTTCACATAATATTAGTCCCATCAACTTCCTGTCCAGATGTAGCATTACTATCTAAGGACTCCTCATCTCAGCTTTTACTGGTCTGGGTCTTAAAGATCACTCTTTACTCCTTGGGACATCAATGCTGAAATGGCTATAAATCCTAGACAAAGGGATGTCAGAGGGCTCACTCTTCTGGCCTTTAAAAACTCTCAAGGTCGTAATCTCTGCTCTGTTCACTTAGAGGGTAAAAAGAACAAAAACAGAGCAGAGAGGTTAATGGAATCAATTATCTTGATACAGAAGTGAATGAAATGAAAAAGATACAAAGACTGACCAGAGGTGGTTAACAAAGGACAAAAGGCTATAATTAAAGCATGAAAGACATAAAAGGTAAAGTTATAAGTAGAATTAACACAAAAGTGAAGATGATGGAGGGGTAGAACTAAAGCACCATAAACTAGCTTTTACCTATCTATTCCTCCCACCTACCTAAAGGTGAATCAATATATTTTGTGGCCTGGAAATGTAGATAGTGAAGACGCATAAATAATGAGAAAATGAGGTGGTCAGGGTGGTAAGTGTCAAGGTAACACACTCTTGACAAGTCAATAAGTGAATAATGGAGGGGTGATCATACCTATAATCTCTTGGCAAGAAGAAGGGATGTAGGAAAAAAATGGTGTGATAGAAAGGAGGGAATGAAAATAGGAAAATGATAGTCTTTCCCAGCTTTCCCAGATTTCTCAACATTGATCTTCCCCAGAGGGAAACAAGTATGTGCCTATGATGGTGTGGGCAGATTTCATGATAGGTTCAATCTCCAGGAATATGGATGTAGTTTGTGAATAGGGAGAACAGTTTTTCTGAGGCAGTGTTTTGCCTCTTGGAGCTACATCTTACCCAGGAGGAGGAATGTGAGAATTCTAGCTATCATCTGATAGTCAGAATGTTGAGGGTTGGGACCAAAGAGATTAGAATAGAGAATAAATTCAAAGGTGAGATGTCATGAATGATAATAGAGAATACAAGGGATAATTTAAAACTGGAGAACTCCTGAGCACCCTTGAAGTGATTCGAATATACTTATCTAATCTAACTTTTCTCTAGAACTCCAGTCTTACATCCCCAGCTACTTATTTTACAGCTTGAACTGGATGTCTCACAGATATCTTAAATTCAACACACCTAAAATTGAACTCATTACCTAACTCCTCAAATCTTCCCCTCTTTCTAATTTCCTGATTACTGTTGAGAGTACTTCAAACATACCTCTCACCTGCCATTTCCAATTATTACTTAAATTCTGCCTGTCAGATTCTATCTTTATAACATCTGACACTGCCATGGTACAGATTCTCATTACTTCATGTTTGGACTATTCCAATAACCTTTTGATTGATTTCCTTGCCTTGGTACTCTGGAGTATCTGCTACTCAGCTGTCAAACTCATCTTGTTGAATAAACTTATATCCCCCATTATTTCCAGGATCAAATACAATTTTTTTTTGCTTTTTTTTTGCAATTCAATTGGGATTAAATGACTTATCCAGGGTCATATAGCTAGCAAATATTAAGTGTCTGAGGGCTGATTTGAAGTCGTCTTCCTGAGTCCAGAACTGGTACATTATACAATACTGGTATTTTATATATGCCATCTAGCTGCTCCTTTCTTTTTGATTTTTAAACACAATGACATCCCTTTCTACATTTTTAGACTTTTTAAACTTTACTGCCTTGCTTACTTCAAGTCTCAGCTCAAGTCCTACTTTCTTCAAAAAGCTTTTTTCAGTCTTCCTTAATCTTATTGTCTTCTGTGATTACTCCCATTTATCTTATATCTATCATCTATATCTATCTATCTATCTATCTATCTATCTATCTATCTATCTATCTATCTATCTATCTATCTATCTTTCTATCTATCTTTCTATCTATCTACCTAACTTTGTCATTGTTTGCATGTTGTCTCTTTCATTAGACTGTAAGCTTTTTGAGTGCAGGGACTATTTTTGGCCTTTTTTTTTGGGGGGGAGGAGTTATTTCTTATAACATAGCATATCTTTTTGTTGTTGTTAAGTCATTTCAATATTGTCTGTCATATGGGGTTTGCTGCAGAGGTTTGTCATTTCTTTCTCCAGCTCATTTTACAAATGAGGCAAAAAGGGCTAAATCACTTGCCAAATTTCACACAGCTAGGAAGTGTCTGAGAATGGATTGAAACTCATGAAGACAAATCTCCCTGATTTTAGACCCAGCACTCTATCCACTGCACCACTTAGATGACCAAGCATAGCATCTAGCACATGCTAGTTGACCAGAATACCAAATCACATAAACAAATATATTGTGTTCTTTAAACTTAGAGCAATCATGCACACACATATACCATGATAAAAACAGGTATGCTCAATGGCCTAGCATGTAAGTTAACAAAGAAAAAGTAACTAATCCCCCCCCCAAAAGATGTATATAATAGTACAATCATACTGAAGGATTTTAATGTTTCTTTCTTGGGGCTGGACAATTCGAATACAAAGATAAAATAGATAAGCAAAGCATGGAATTGGTAAAATATTGATGAATTCAGAGATGAAAGATTTATGTCATTTCTAAAAAATGGGAACAATAAAGGCCATATATATGTATATACACACACACACACACACACATATATATATATATATACATACACACTTTTTTTCAGCACAAGTAGAACCTAAAAAAGCCCAAATAGACAATGTTCCAGAATACAAAATAAGTGTAAAAAAGAAACTCTAATAACATGCTTTATAGATCACAATACAACAAAAGCAATAAAAAGACAGAGTTCTTAAGTGAGATTTAATAATGACATCCTGAACAAGTGGGCCAAAGAGAAAATTATAGAACCAATTAGTAGCTATATAAAATGTAATGATAATATTTTTGCTATATGATTGAATTTCTAGAATGTTATTTTATTAATTAAATTACTAAACAACTAATTAAATAACTAAAACATATAGTAACCAAAATTATTAATTAATGACTAATAAATTGAATAAGCATTTAAAAACTAGAAAATAAAAATAACTCCCAAAGAAGCATACACACATTGACTATTAGAGGAGGAATCAATTTCTTTTTTTCCTTTTTTTTCCCCCTGAGGCAATTGAGGTTAAGTGACTTGCCCAGGGTCACACAGCTAGGAAATGTCAAGGTCAGATTTGAACTCAGGTTCTCCTGACTTCAGGGTTGATGTTCTATCCACTGAACCATCTAGCTGCCCCAGAGGAATCAATTTCAAAAAAGATTATTGAAGTTATGCAACTAATAGTTCTTTGAAAAGACTAATACAATTGATAAACTGGTCAATCTGATAAAAAGGAAAGAAAGAAAAATAAGATTAACACTCTTCAAGAACTTCCCAAATCAAAGGAAAGTCAGAGAAATGGAAGAAGTAAAAAGAATGATCAGATTCCATCATAGGTAATTATTTGCCAGCAAAATTGAGAATTCAAAAAATAAAATACAGGATTACCTTCAAAAATATAAAGTACTCATTTGAGCAGAACACCAGAGAGAGAAATGTTGTCAATTTTAAGAAAGGAAATTGAATTAATTGTTAAGAAATGAGTAAAAACCAAAACAAAATCCAAAACAAAACCAGAAACAACATCCCCCAAATAACCTGGTCTTAACGGATCTACAGGAAGCTTTCAAATAGCAATTAACACCTACACTATACAAACTATTTTGAAAGATTGAGAAAAAAACCCCACTTTACTAAATGTAATTTATTTTTATTAATAATAGAAAGGTTGGAAAAGAGCACTGCTGCACATATTCTTTGATAGTTGTTGAAGAAAAAAATCAAAAGTTCAGAAATACATAAATACCTATTTCCCTTCTTATTGTTATTTTGTGCTAGCATTAAGATTCCAAACCAAATGTGAAATAATGCCATGAAGGTGAAAAAGCAATTTAATTTTTAAAACATGACGTTATTGATGAACACTAAGGGAAACTATTTATTAAGTAAGACCTTCTTGGCATTTGCCAAACATTGGAAATTATTTTTTAATGTTTGGCATTTAAGAAAATCCAAAATGCATTCTATTCTCTATTTTCCCACTCTGAATTTTTAAAAACCACATGTATCTCTTTTTTTTAACGGGAAATCCAATGCACATGTTTTGGATTTGTTTAAGTATGTCATTGAAACCTTGTTTTGTAAGATCATTCTTATTCCAAGCAATCTTTTAGGGTACTTAAAAATATGCATATTTTTTCTTACATCCTTACTTTCTTGAATAGGCATAAATTTTATCCAGGAATGATTAATTTAAAAACATAGGTATGTTCAAATTTGGTTCATAATTCCAGACATGTACAATTTTGATTGGAACCTGAGCTTAGTAGGAATAACTTATTTTTATGGCTGTAATCTATAGCTTGCTGTGAATATACTGAATGCAATGATTAGTATCTTGGAATCATAAAAGCTACAGACTGGGCATATTAATTGTGAATACTCTATTTGTAAAATTTCACAGATACATTTTTAGATCATGTTTAATTTCAAACTAGGAACTGAGAAGTATACAAAGTACTCTTCCACAATAGCTTAAAGTATTATAGCACAAAGAAATGTTGCATGACAATAATGTTTTCCTTTGACTAAATCAATCTAAATTCACAATGCTTTGAATGTTATGATAATCACTACAGTATGACTATACTATTTTATGCTATTATTTATTTTAAATTAAGGACCTAATTATCTATACATCTCAGTCCACACAAAAACAATTATTATAACTTTTTCTTCCGTAAAAAAAGTTTTTATTTAAGAAATAACTTTTAATTTCCTGTCACATGATAAAAGAATTCAATTTCTATCAAATGAACTTGGCATGTGAATACAATTAATGCAAGAAATTACCTTAACACATTGTGTTTTTTTATCAATTAATGAAAATGTACATTTAGTATCAACAGATTTTGCTAACAAATCTATTTAAATTCAATTCTATTTTTAAAAAAATTGCCAAAGTCATAGGCATGTAGGATTTAATGGTAGATAAATGAACATTTACAGCTAAGATGATATTATTTTCTGTTTTTACTGTCCCAATCTACCATGGGACCTCTCCTATTAGTGTTGTGAATTTTGTTTCTTGTTATTGGACATAAATAGGAGACCTCCGAGGGTAAGCTAAGATGCTGTTCTATAAAGCCTTCTATGATCACTTGTTCTTCCTCCTTATTCTTAATACCAGTTGACTGTCAAATTATCCTGTACCATGTATTTTTTTCCATTGTCAAAACATGGTGCCATATAGCATACACTTAGTAAATGAGGCAGCAAGATAGCACAGTGTATGTATGTGTATAAACAGCATATATACTGTACATACACACAGACACATATACCTATTTGTATATTATATATTACATATATGTACACACATAGTTATTCATGTATACACACACACATATATACATATATATTCTCTCTACATTTCTATTTATCAATTTTTTCTCTGGATGCAGATGTCTTTCTTCATGTTCTTTATAGATAATATGGACATTTATAATCAAAATAACTTATTGACTAAAAGACACTCTTTTTCACCTGAACTGTTTTCTAACAATTTTATTGTAAGATTACAATATGGAAGTTGATTTTTTGGTATTCAGATGAAAGGAATTTCATCCTAAGTGATTCAGTTTACCTTCCTAGCCTAACAAGATCAGTTTGTACTATTCTGTTCTTCCTTCCTACATTCCCACTTGGATTGAATTATTTTTGCAGCTTTCCTATAGGGAGGTTAACAACCATTTTAAGAAGTACCAAGCAAACATGGAAGTCATTGGAATTTTGTTGAAAGCCCATGGGATCTGTGCTTAGAAGACCTTCATTTGAAGTTTCCTCATTGTAAAAACAGGAATTTGAAGTAAATTGTCTTTAATATCTCTTCAATTTCTCATATTTGTTGATTTTAAAAAGTGAATTCAAAGTGTAGAAAAAAGGAATAATAGTTTAATTCAATATACCTTTTAATTAAATACAAAGTGTTATTAAAGGTAACACAAAACCACTCTATTTCCCTTTGAGTCGGAGTAACTATATTAAACATGTTTGGGTGAAAAGAAAACATTTATTTTTAATTTACACACTTTTAAAATAAAATTTTTAAATGATGTCTAGGTAGCACAATGGATAGAGCACAGAACTTAGAATCTGGAAAACTTGAGTTCAAATCCTGCTTCAGACATTTAGTAGCTATATGTCAGCCTCTGTGTATCTCAGTTTTCTCATTTGTAAATGGAAATATTAATAGCATCTACCTTACAGATTTGTTATGTGTATAAAATATGAAAATATAAACTGCCTTGTAAATCTTAAAGTGCTATTATTATTATTAATTATTATATCTTTTGATTTTTACATCAACAGAATTTTTCCACTATTCTGCCTTCTTTCTCCCTGAAGAAATCCCATATAACAAACAATATTTTTCTTGCATTATTTTATACATAGCAATTAATTTTTAGCATCCAAAATGATTGTTATAGCTTTAAAAATCTCATTTTTACCCTTTATGGAAATCCAGCTCTAAAATGATAATTTATATTAATGTGGAATTGTGATTTTATATGGAAGAACTGAATTAACACTTTTTATTTTCAGGACATTGTCTTATAATAGAAATGATATACAGAAGAAAGCCTTGTTAATTTGTTGAGTCCCCTCAAGCTACTGGATGATATTACAGGACATTGACCTTTTCATGAATGGGGTGACTTTCATAGAATTAGATAGATGCATTAGTTCCTTGTAAAAATGACATAGGGAATTCCTGACAGATCCCAGTGATGAGGTCTAACTTATAGATGATTGGCAACTGAGAGTTAAGGAGACAGGAATTCTAGTTTGAGTAACTTTACTTCTGTGTATTCTATAAGAGCAAGCTAGAGCCTTTCTGCAGTGAGGGGGATGGAGAGCATTTCCTTTCTTACGTACTTCCCTCCAAGCAGCAATGACAACGTATTTCAGAAGCACATGGTAGTGACTAACATGCACTTGCTTAGATGAGGCTGAGAATTAAGTTTCTTATACTTCAAATCCCTGTCTGCCATCTTCTTTCCTTTTCTTTCCTCTCCTGAGCACAGGTTAATGACTGGTGAACTTTAGAAAAGGAGATTCCCAGCCTGGGTGTTACTTCATGTGTAAGCCTGAGTCCAAGGGTTTCTGAGATTGAAATTTAGGCATTAGTTGCCCAAAGGGAGATTTCAATGACAGCATGCTTTTCAGAGAATTAGGATACCATTAGGAAGATCTTATAGGTAAGGATTAAAGCTGAGTCATGCATGACCAGTCAGAAGGTCTGGATGTTGACAATGTTTTATGATAATTTTTATAATTTGCTTAGACACCACACATTTAAGGGGAATGGGAAATAATCTCAGAAAGGGTCATTCCTTCCTAGGGGATTGTTATCACAACCCATTACAGTGTTCTGTATTTCCTGTTTTTGTTTATTTGGAGATGTGAGTCTTTTGCATCTTATGCAGTTCTTGCAATAGAGGAAAAAATTTAAAGAAATTATCCTATTTCTAATGAAAATATTATATGTGGAGTATCTTTGTGAGACTGAACCCTCACTTACATTTGTGGAAACTCTGCAATGATTAGCCTGTTTTAGAGATTTCCTGGAATTTTCAGTCAAGGACAGACTAGAATCATAAAGAACCTCATCAAATCTGGTTTACTTATTTTTTTCGTTATCTTGCTTCATGGGTAATCATGGCCGAATTCATTTGTCACTTCATCACCTTCTTAATATGAATGAGCTTCCCCTTGGTCAGATAAACTGCTTTGTCCATTACTAAACAATCACGTCCCATGATTGAACTCAACATATCTCTTGAGAACCCACTGTTATCTCCAGGCCATGAGAAGTTGGTGGAGAATTTTTATGGAGGTAAATCAGTAGTACTGGAGCCTAAATTCATTGCTTTATAAATCTTAGATCTAAATAAGCCTTAGAAGTCATTTAGATAAATTCTTTCAAATAAAAGATTAAGAAACTGAAGTCCAAAGAAGTGGTTTACCAAAGCTCATTTGGGTAATAATGATCAGAACAATTAATTGTGCCTAGGATCCCTCAATACAAATCCCAATGTTTCAACCTCAATATACCACACTGGGCAGGCTTCATGAAAATGGTTCCTCATTTTATAGTAAATAATTTGCTATAATAGCAAATTAGACTTGGAAGGAATCTAGGTGCCATTGAATCCAACCTTTCATTTAATAGATAAGGAAACGAAGGCATAGGGAAGTTAAGTGAGGTAGCAAGGTGGAGCTGGGAATAAGATATTGGGGCTAGAGTCAAGAAGTCTTAAATTCAAATCATGAAATTTGTAAAGTTATTAGCACAGTGCCTGGCACATAGTAGATACTTTAAAAATGGTTGTTTCTTTTGTCCTACCTTCCATTCTTTCTTCCCTTCATTCCTTTCTCCCCTTTTCCTCCTCTCCTCTTTCCTTACCTTTTTTTTCTTCCTTCCTTCCTTCCTTCCTTCCTTCCTTCCTTCCTTCCTTCCTTCCTTCCTTCCTTCCTTCCTTCCTTCCTTCCTTCCTTCCTTCCTTCCTTCCTTCCTTCCTTTCTTCCTTCCTTCCTTCCTTCCTTCCTT